>OY759273.1:22942896-22957896 GCA_963662155.1 Lamellibrachia columna | reverse complement strand
TTTGCCGAATTGGTGATGTATGCTGCAAAGAAAATGTCCCGTCATAGAAAGAGCCGACAATTTTATGAAGTACAGAATAGAAACATTTGTGTTTCTCCGAAAAAAGAAGATCAATCCCATTTCCATATTATTACTGAGGTTCGGTCCATATTGTGGAAACAAACTGTCGAGTATTTGACACGTGTCAAATATAATTTTTGGGGTTTCCATTGCAACAGTTCATATTATTATTATTTGGAAAATATCGAACGCGAAGGAATCATACCGTTTCCCCTATGATTAATATTTTATCTGAGAAGTGTGTCCATTGATATGAACCAAAAGTACTTATTATATGAGTGGAATTTCGGTTGTGCTGCGCATAAAGAAATATGCCAACCTATTCGATCAATGGGTTTCAGAGACCCAACAGAGAAACAGGGTGCACAATTGTCCCCTTTGTCTTGTAATAAATTTCAGTTGTATGTATCAGTGTTTGTAAAAAAAATGTAGTTCCGGGGGGGTTCGCATCATGGAAACTGTCGCAGAACGTTGCGTGACTACTAGTGCCCTGCGCGGGCCTAGAATTTGATCCCAAGCCCGGCCCGCAATTAGCAGTTAAAGTCCAGGCCCGGCCCAGGCCCGCAATAATTTTTCAAGCCCGGCCCGGCCCAGGCCCGCAAACTAGAATTTAGGCCCAGGCCCGGCCCAGGCCCGACCCAGACCGTGAATGTTTGGCCCAGGCCCGGCCCGGCCCGCAAGTTTCAGGCCCAAGCCCGGCCCATACCCGCGGGCCAAAGATGGGTAAGCCCGCGGCCCGCAAGCCCGCGGCCCGCTAAGTTTAGAGAAGATAAACCTATAATCTTATAACAAAGACGAAAAACAAATAAACTGTAAAACATACTTATTGTTTTATTAAATAAAAAAGGTCCATAGTGTGCTGGATGAGTTCTAAAAATTCAGCACCACCAACTTCTTCAAACTTACGAATATCCTGAAGAAAAATAAAGAAAAACTTCTTAGTGTCATTACTATTAGATATGGTAACATTTGTTATATTTGGCTTTAATGTATTGGTTTATTGTTAGGGTAGGATATTTGTTTATCTAACCCTGACTTAATCCATATGCAAGCCATAATCCCAATTTATATTGTTAATTGAATTAGCTCAACTAAGTTAACATAATTTAATATGATATTTCAATTAAATGTCACCCACTGGCACTGACACCCAGTGGCATTTCCAGCAGGCCTGCAGTCACTAGCCTGAGACAGACAGGTTCAGACATGAGTGAATTAGTACAAGTGTGAATGAATTAGGACTGGGGAGAAATACCAATTACCAACTGGGTTGGGTACTGGGTAGTGGGCTAGTGGCCTAGTGTGCACTTGGCAGTGGGCAGGTCTTTCAGGTGGGCAATGTTTGGAGGGAAGACCTAGACAATAGAATGTCCACTGGTATGGTCAAAGGGTGATAAGTTGATTGTTAATCATGGCTTGATTGCCTCTGCAAATATTTCTAAAGTAAACATTTGGGGCTGGCTACTTCCAGCCAAGTGAACTTATGGGGTCATTAGATTCCATGCAAGGTCTCAATTTGCAACTATATAATACTAAACAAATAATTTTAAGCATTCATTAAACGGAATTACAATTTATAATCAGTTTTTATTTAAAAAAATAAAGTAATAATCGGTGTTTTGTATGAATATTTTTATTATGTCCAGGCACAGCCCAAGCCCGGCCCGGCCCGCTCACACTAGGCCCAGGCCCGGCCCAAGCCCGATGTGTTTAAATTGTTTTCAGCCCAGGCCCGGCCCGGGCCCGCAGTATGTAGGCCCAGGCCCGGCCCGGCCCGCGAGATTATGTAGAGGCCCGGCCCGGCCTGGCCCGCGGGCTGCGGGCCGGGCCGGGCTTGGACCAAAAGCCCGGCCCGCGCAGGGCACTAGTGACTACATAACTCTAACAGTAGGCGGATTCACCAAAGCAAGCACTTACATAAATCGAGGGTAGAAATGGCATGTTGTACAAAAACTACATTTATGACATCGACACGTCACACATACATTTATAACATCGACACGTCACACGAACGAAGAAGGAGGCGAGAACAATTACACTCGTATGCGTTAATAAAATATTGAATTTCGCATCAATTGACAATTCACACAAAATGTCGAGAAAAAAAAGTCTTAAAATCAACCATTTGACTCATATAGCATTTGACAGTTTCATGTCGCTAGAGCACTAGATCAGACGCAATTTTTCAGACATTTGAACCAGCACAAATGTCTTTGCATCAGTTTTAATACTAAATATTTCGTTGTGTGTTACCCAGAAATAGAACAGTCCAAAGCAACCAAAGGTTGGTTTTCTAATAAAACGCTATAAGTGTTGTTTTTCTTTAGCAGACTCGATAACAGTACTGTAGTGTACATCAATATAACTTCAATGGAAACCTGTATTCCTTACCGGGATTGTGATAAATTACCTTGATACACAACCTAATGCGAAGCACTTCGGAGCCAGTCGTTTCGTGTATTGAGGGTATACATCAACGGTACAATTCGAGCGGAATGCAAGGCAGTCTACTTGGGCAGTAACGCTACTAATTCATAATGCAACACTTCTTATGACTAGACCTTTCTGGAGATTGCGTTTAGGAAAATAAACTACGCGCCACAGAACAGTTGGGTCGCAAAATATCAGGGTGAACTGCAATGTTGCTAAATATGTCTTGGTTAACTTGTAGTACCCTACAATAAACGTATATTATTCCATGTGAGCATGAAATGATAGTTTTTGCAAAGTATTACATACATACATACATACATACATACACACACATACATACAAACACACAGACACACGCACACGCACACGCACACGCTATTGCACTCGCACACGCACGCACGCACCCACGCACACGCGCACACACGCACGCACACACGCACGCACGCGCGCACACACACACACACACACACACACACACACACACACACACACTCACACACATGAATGTTTGCTGGCTATTGTAGTGATGGTGGCACTGCATGTATGTGGTATGTGGTGTTACTAACTTAATGCTACTGTTGCACGTTTGTAACTCGGGTTTTTCATTGACTTGCACTTGGGCTTTGTGAAGAACTCGTTGATTCTGCACAAAGTGGTCTCGCTGTTTGCCAGAAGGTCGTCCGAGCTCATCCTACAACAACTGAGGACTATAGCAAAGTCATTAGTTTGTATCGACACTGTAAACTGTCTCAAACCATTGCTGGTAATAATTGCATGATGTGTTGCACTGTCGTATTTTAATCAGACGTTTGACTGATTTAATTATTTAAGTGAAACATAACTGTTTCTTTCGCTTTCTTGTGTTAGGTTCCCATAAATGCCGCTGTCACAAGGAGGTATGACATGCGTATAATTAATCGTAAACTAAATAATCTTGTTCTTACACCAACAGAGTTCGTAAAAACAATAGTGTTACCACGTCGGCATGATAAGCAACAACCCAAAGCCTGTCATATTTCAACATACGTAGTCGTGTTATGTGCAAATATTTTACTTAGAGTTGCTATGTTTGCTATGTATTTGACATTTGACATATTTATAATTCCATTATTATATATAATTTGCCTACCACTGAATGTGTTGTGTTAGCGACATTACTGCACAAAGGTTTTATCATAAGAAAGCAACATTCTTCCCACAGAGTCGGTTAGTGAAGTGACTGATGAGTCGGCTGGTACGTGATTTATGTCATACATATATATATATATATATATATATATATATATATATATATTATTATAGTCCGGTGTACATGTGTTTACTGTCTAGCTGAAAATGTGATCAGTTCAGTTTACTGGTATTTATTTACTTACTTATCCCCTTCACACCCAATCTGGTGCATGATGCCACTCAGTAACTTCACCCTAGTTGGTGCATAAGGCCACTCAGTAACTTCACCCTAGTTGGTGCATAAGGCCACTCAGTAACTTCACCCTAGTTGGTGCATAAGGCCACTCAGTAACTTCACCCTAGTTGGTGCATAAGGCCACTCAGTAACTTCACCCTAGTTGGTGCATAAGGCCACTCAGTAACTTCACCCTAGTTGGTGCATAAAGCCACTCAGTAACTTCACCCTAGTTGGTGCATAAGGCCACTCAGTAACTTCACCCTAGTTGGTGCATAAGGCCACTCAGTAACTTCACCCTCGTTGGTGCATGAGGCTACTCAGTAACTTCACCCTAGTTGGTGCATAAGGCCACTCAGTAACTTCACCCAAGTTGGTGCATGAGGCCACTCAGTAACTTCACCCTAGTTGGTGCATAAGGCCACTCAGTAACTTCACCCTAGTTGGTGCATAAGGCCACTCAGTAACTTCACCCTAGTTGGTGCATAAGGCCACTCAGTAACTTCACCCTCGTTGGTGCATGAGGCTACTCAGTAACTTCCGCCATTACGTGCGATCTCTAGCTGCGTTCTCTGCCTTCTTCCAAGATTTCCATCCGAGTTGTTTTCTCTCTGCTTCCAAAGTCCTTCTCCCTTTTGATTTTGGTCTTCCTCTCTTCCTGTTACCTTCAGGGCCCAGGTTAGTGCTATTTTTGTGTTTATTCCCAACTCGTTTGAGTGTGTGGCCCATCCATCAACATCATCTGACCTTGATTTCCTCTGAGATTGTGCTGGTGGTATAGGTCTTCATTATATATTTTCATTGGCCAGTGTATCTTTACAATTCTTCATAGGCGTGTTCTTTATAAAATTTCTTCTAGTCTGCTCGTGTCATTCTATACGTTTCCGCTCTCGTTACAACAGCACTGCTACAACATTGTTCTGGAAGATTTTACGTTTTGACTTGGTGTTATACTTACACGTAATTATGATATTAATGTTATACTGGCTGACTGACTGACGGACGGACGGACTGACTGAATGACTGAATGACTGACTGAATACCATTATATTCATACAGTTCGCTATATACATTTATTTCATATGATTCAGTGTTTAATAATCAGGATGCAACTTGTACGTATTACACCCAACTGTTCGCTGTACTGGTAGCCCATAACATCCACTAACACAGCTATCTGTAATATAATGGATACTATGTCTACATAGGTGCTAACTGTTACAGTTTATCCGTAGATATTCCGAAATGTGACGGGTTTATGGGCCTTGTTGCATTATGTATGGTTTTGTGCGTTTTCCACAACGGTTTTGTGTTACGCAACATGGACTTCAGTTCAAGCCACGTGTGAAGACCGACTCTCACGAATAAATTATCTGTGCGCAGTCAGCTTCGCAAACAACTCATTATATCAAATTAACATATCCCAGTTTGCACGCGAGCTCCATTTGAGTATGCGCGGCAAACAAGCGAACGTAGATATTCGTATGGGTTCGTTTGCAATCTTACTGATTCAGTGTTGGCACCTTGGCATATGCTACCAGCCCCCTGCTGGCTAGAACCAGTCAGTGGAAAATTCTTGCATTTATGTACAGGATAACAGACTTATATTTACATGGTACTAATTCAAGTCAGTAAACTGTCAACAATGTGGAGAGTATTTTGCAGTGGCGGGTATTTTGTCTTTCTAGACATTTGACATCATGCGATGGAGATGGATCAACCACAAACTTAGGATGACAACACACAAATAACATTAGCGTGGGCTCCTGAATATAAAAGGAAGACAGAAAGGCAAACATCAACACGGTTAAGGACTGTTGAAGTAGAGAGAAACCAATTGGGAGGGAGTTCGTCTTGAAAGATAGCGGAGAACGCAGCAATATATTGTACGAAATGGCGGAAGTTACTAAGTGGCCTTATGCACCAACTAGGGTGAAGTTACTAAGTGGCCTAATGCACCAACTAGGGTGAAGTTACTAAGTGGCCTAATGCACCAACTAGGGTGAAGTTACTAAGTGGCCTGATGCACCAACTAGGGTGAAGCTACTAAGTGGCATAATGCACCAACTAGGGTGAAGCTACTAAGTGGCATAATGCACCAACTAGGGTGAAGCTACTAAGTGGCCTAATGCACCAACTAGGGTGAAGCTACTAAGTGGCATAATGCACCAACTAGGGTGAAGTTACTAAGTGGTCTAATGCACCAACTAGGGTGAAGTTACTAAGTGGCCTAATGCACCAACTAGGGTGAAGTTACTAAGTGGCCTGATGCACCAACTAGGGTGAAGCTACTAAGTGGCATAATGCACCAACTAGGGTGAAGTTACTAAGTGGCCTAATGCACCAACTAGGGTGAAGTTACTAAGTGGCCTGATGCACCAACTAGGGTGAAGCTACTAAGTGGCATAATGCACCAACTAGGGTGAAGCTACTAAGTGGCCTAATGCACCAACTAGGGTGAAGCTACTAAGTGGCCTAATGCACCAACTAGGGTGAAGCTACTAAGTGGCATAATGCACCAACTAGGGTGAAGTTACTAAGTGGTCTAATGCACCAACTAGGGTGAAGTTACTAAGTGGCCTAATGCACCAACTAGGGTGAAGTTACTAAGTGGCCTAATGCACCAACTAGGGTGAAGTTACTAAGTGGCCTAATGCACCAACTAGGGTGAAGTTACTAAGTGGCCTAATGCACCAAATAGGGTGAAGTTACTAAGTGGCCTAATGCACCAACTAGGGTGAAGCTACTAAGTGGCATAATGCACCAACTAGGGTGAAGCTACTAAGTGGCCTAATGCACCAACTAGGGAGAAGCTACTAAGTGGCCTAATGCACCAACTAGGGTGAAGTTACTAAGTGGCCTAATGCACCGACTAGGGTGAAGTTAATAAGTGGTCTAATGCACCAACTAGGGTGAAGTTACTAAGTGGCATAATGCACCAACTAGGGTGAAGTTACTAAGTGGCATAATGCACCAACTAGGGTGAAGTTACTAACTGGCATAATGCATCAACTAGGGTGCGAAGATGGTAATTAAGTAAGATATTTAATAACTTCTTAGTATTAAAAAAATTTCGTTGCCACTACATCTTATCAAACAAAATAATACAGTGTATGCGACCCAAATACACATTGCAAATTACACGTATGAATGTCAGGATGGTCAGAGAGATGTGTTGTTAGTTAAGTCTTAGAGTGGTCGCATATGAATTATGTTTATTTGGTGTGCGGCGTATTTATAAATAAAATTATTTCCATTACATACATTCATGAGGATGTTTTTCCTTAATATATCAAACTTATTTATTCCGTTTTTTATGCCACTTTGCCCATTCTCGACATTAGGTGCCTATGTATTACAATTTGTTTTCATGCATTAATGGTCATATCGTAGTATATATTTTTGAAATATAATAAGGAAATCCATAAAAAAAACTTTGCCGTTACCATTTCTGTAGTTTTACTAATATTATACGATATATAATAATATGTTGTGCAATACATTACAATTTCGCATTTACGTTGCAAATGTACCTTGGTTTCGTGTATTTAGC
Source organism: Lamellibrachia columna (assembly GCA_963662155.1). Lineage (NCBI taxonomy): Eukaryota > Metazoa > Annelida > Polychaeta > Sabellida > Siboglinidae > Lamellibrachia > Lamellibrachia columna. Next base: position 22,950,445 of record OY759273.1, on the reverse strand, counting down.
TTATGAATATAAATGTTTTATAAACGCCTACTTGTACGTCACAACTTGCTTCATCCGGGACAATGGAGGTAGCTTCATTTCTATCATGTACACAATCATACATAATTATAATACGACATACACAAAAGGGGTATACCTAATTTAGGGCAGTAGTTAAAAGCATTACATGCAAATTACTTATAGCGAACATGTTCTGTTTGCGATGTATCGCTTTGATGTATTGAAGTACTTCCGATACTGGCTATGATACTTAAAGCTATTTAGTTTCTTGTTGCAGACAACCATTAGTATCATTGCTGTAATTGCACTCTTACTAATAACAACAATAATAATGTGTGGTTTATATACCGCCGGCATCTGCCTAGACAAGACGCCCATGAGGCGTACTCCATTATCAGAGCAAGTGTTCGGCAGCAGCTAGTGCAGGGCCCAGGTGGGTTGTTGTAGGTCGAGACCTTTGGCTCTGTGAGTGCATATAGTGTTATGTTTTTGAATGTCCTTGTGTGTGATATTTTACTTCCCTTTCCACAGACACCAGGTAGGACCGTGGAAAGTACCAAAAGCTTTTAGTGTCTCTTCCACAAAGACCAGGTAGAAGTAAGTTTCGAAACGGCCGTAGATGGACTCCCAGTCAAGCACTCTGACCGCCAAGCTACCTTTTCCCAACTCTTCCATTGGTCCGGCTGACATGCACAACCTTTGTTTCTGGGTAACGGGAACACACAACGAAATATTCAATACGAAACCTGATGCAAAGATTTATGTAACATTTGTGCTGGTTCAAATGTCTCAAAAATTGCGTCTGATCTAGTTCCCTAACGATATGAAACTATCAATTGTTATACGTAAAAAGGTGAATATTTATTACAGTACGTTTGTTTATATTTATGTATGTTTCGTTTGTGGAACATAGCATAAATAGGAGTCTTCAAAATATACATTTAGGACGGTGTCATTCATATCGATTTTTGTGCTGATACGCGTAGGTACACTAAATAAGTGCGCATGTACACATGTGTATAAACACATACTTTTCTATGATTTTTTTTAAACACACGATTCAACTGAAATCAACGTTATCATTACAGTTTTGGTTATTGTGATAATCGTAGAAACGACGTAATTACCTTAAGTCATAATATTGTTATTTCCGCGTTCATTCAATTTGTTCGTTTTGCCTTCTCTGGTTTTTCGGCTAGTTAGTTGCAGTTTGAATTCTGGTTCGCCTTCGATTTGAGCTAAAGCCGTAGCTCCATCGCATTAATTAAGACGAATAAATAATCTTCGGTGTTACGTTATGTTATGATTTGTGCGTTTTCATTGCGGTGAAATGCACGTTCTTTAAAACAAAACAAAAGGCATAATTTTGGGGCTATGCAGCCAAATGAGATAATAAAAACTAACCATGTGCAACAAAAAATCAAGAATATCACGCCAGTTGTTTACTCAGAATGTGTTGTAAAAGTTGAAGAATCCGGTCATTTCTCCAAATGACCGATGGCTGACATGTTAACCAGCGCGACCGATAAGCGCATGCACAGTTCTATGCAATTGGGGTGACCTAGAGTCCCAGACTAAATTGACGTATTAAGGGAGGCCGGTATATACAGAGCTAATGCAAAGTTTCAAACAAACGTGTTATCTTGTCAGAAAGAAAACTAGTTTAGTAAACGAAGGCCAACATATGTTACATAAGTTGAGTTTGGAAGCAAATAGCATGGCCATATCCTATTGGCAAGAATAGTAAAAGCTGTATGCGAATATATTTTCATTTGGCGAGCGAATATTGCAAGAATACCGCACTTGTGACGCAGTGTTATTTAACAATATGGCGCGGCATATGACATTAAAATGTTGTATGTTCAACAAGCTTTAGTAAACCACTCTAGTAAACCACTGGTATGAGATTCTTAAATGTAGTCTTAATTGTTGGCTCGTCCTCGTAGACTGTTAACAGCAACGGCCACACGATATGTCATCACACAGCCCACTTGCGCAACGTATTGGTATGGATGTACGACTAGCCGTGCGGTGGTCGGTATTGGATGTCGTCAGCTGGCAGCAGCGGCGGCGGCGGCGGCAGCAGCAGCAGAACTGACACTGTGTAGTACGTTATGCTGACCCGCGTCACACGATGCCTCCGTTTGAAGAAAACTAATTCCCGGTTTAATTTAATTAAATAATTTTTTTAGAACTATTTCTACAGACATTTTGTACCAGAATTATATATATATATATATATATATATATATATATATATATCGGTTCACAATTAATGTGAACTTGTTTTGCTTAATGTTTACTGCTCTGGAAAGGCCACTCTGAACTTGAAGTCAAAGGACTACCTTTGGCAGCTAAGACTGTTTTATCCATGCAGTTTTATTCAAGGGGGTCAATTGTGGCTGTCAAAACAGGTCCACCTGGCCGATGGTTTAGACGTACCATTTTTTTTTGCGTGACAGAACAACAGTTATGCTCAGTAATACACATACAAACTCTTAGTCATATATGCGCGCGCACAATTTTAAAAGAGAAATACAGTTGCATTCAATATAATACAATACAATACAAAACACCATGATATAATACAAAGCAATGGTGAATGGACACACACACGCACGCTCACGCGCACAGGCACGCACGCACGCGCGCACGTACGCACGCATGCACCACAAACAAACAATCAAACGTTTATGTCTACCATAGTAAGCCCGCGTAATATAGCCGACTGAACCAACCGGGCGATGTTTGACACGCCTGCTCATAACCATTGATTAGGGAACACTAATGACCTTTTTATATACACCGCAACCGTTAAATTTAATGTTTAGCCTGGGCAGCACGAAAATGCGTGGACCAGTGCAGGGTCTTCAATCACGCCTGAAAATAGGATCAGTACTGTTTTGCGACGTCCCCTCGATGAGTCGCGGCAAAGTACAGTTTACCCGGGACGATCATAATGCAATATGATCGCATGCATCGGCTCGTTGCGGCGACGATATCTATCTCGTGAAAAACTACTTGATAAGAACAGACTGTCGTCGTAACACATTCATAGAGATGCACAGCTTTCGGGGAAGCACACACGTTGAGATAGCCGCACATGCCACCGACATTTCCGAGCGATGTAAGTCAACTGCAACTGTTTTGTCTAACTGTTTGCGTGATTTATAGTAGCAACATGCGAGCTCTGGATATGAACACACAGTGTCTACCGTAACAGATTTATTACTTCTTTGCTACCTTTACATAATGGTAATGTCGTGTTTGCGTAAATGTGACAACGTTCTAGATTTATTTATTCAGGTCAACACGCACGGTCTTTTTCAAAGTACCCATTTCACAAAAGGCTGGTTGTGCATTGTGTATCAGGAGTGGTTTTGGGATAAGGCCCTGTGGAAGCGATCATAGTTACATGACGTACCTTCTAGCGAAGCTATATCTTGGGTGGTGGTCGTTTACTACTGGACAAGCGAAGATTGTTATTATGTAGATTGCGGTGTTCATTTTCTGAATGGAGACAAATTGTTCATTCGAAGACAGTTTATTAATTAGTTTTTTTAGTTTTTCTAAACAATGGGAACCGAACAAATATTGATATCTGACATGTGCCAAATACTTGACAGTTTGTTTCCACACTCCACAATATGTACCCTCTACAAGCACCGTTCCTCAACGATTGCATGGAAATGTGATTTATAGTTTTCTCAGAGAAAAACAAATATAACTATACAACACAAGCTAACATAAAACTGTCGGCTCTTTCTATTAGGGACATTTTCTTTGCAACATACATCACTAATTCGGAAAAACCATTTCTTTAGAAATGGCGTGACTTGAGGCGAGTCGAAACGCAAGACCGAATTCGCTAACTGGCACAGGGCGTACGCCAAATAATTGTTTCAGAACAAGCTACACACGCCCTTATGCTGAAATATGGCCAACATATTGTTTGCCATTCAAGTGCATATGGTTCAGTTATCCCTAGTTTAGCCGCGACTGGCGACAGTAGTTGTCTTGCAATTTATAGCGCGATACGTAAAAAGTTCCAAACAAAAACGGTGTATGTCGGGGTGGAGATAGTAAACGGAACAGCGGCCACAAATGAAAAAAGCTGAATGGCAATCAAGATTTTAAAAGATTTGCTATCCAAGCCTAAGGCCCAGATGGCAAGTGGACAACGAAGTCATTGGCTTATCGAGAGTCCAACAATGTTCATTTACGTGTAACCAGCCCTCCTGAGATATGTGTCAACCTTGTTTTTAAACATATTCACACTGTTAGCAGTTATACAATCCGTAGACAATTTGTTCCATTCATTTATTGTCCTCTGTGGGAACGAGTACTTCCTGATATCCAATCTACACTGATCCTTTACTAATTTTACCACATGTCCTCTAGTTCTGCTATCTCTCTTGAGTGAGAAAAACATTTTTATCAATATATTCATACCCATTCTATATCTTAAAAACTTCAATCTGATCTCCTCTTAACCTCCTTGTCTCTAGAGTTGTTAAACCACATTCTTTCAGGCGTTATTCATAACTAAGGTCTCTCAGTTCGGGAATAATTTTTTTTGTTCTCCTCTGTATGCGTATTTATATCCTTCTTACGATATGGTCTCCACGCTTCTATACAGTATTCTAAATGAGGTCTAACTATTGCTTTATACAGAGGTATAATTAGCTTTTTTTTTCTTGTTATGTTATGTTTCACCTAATCAACCCAAGAATTTGATTACCATTTGAAGCTGCAATACCACACTGCTCTGAAACTTTCATATGAACGCTTAGTTCCCATGTACTGTATATAGGCATTTACATTTCCAAAAATTTAACAACATCTGCCATTTCTCAGACTATTTCACTAATCTGTCTAGATCGTTTTGTAAATGTTGTTTATCACCATCAGTGTTAATTTTCTAAACACTTTTGTGTCATCCCCAAATTCCAGTTGTGTTGTTATATTGTCGTCCAAGTCATTGATATATATTAAGAATAATAAAGGTCCTAATACTGATCCTTGTGGTACCCCACTAAAAAAATATTTCCAGTTTGAAACTTCTCCATCTACTACAACACGCTGTCTTCTGTCAATCAGCTATTGTTCTATCCAGTCAATTATGCCATCCCCGATACCATGGGCTTTTAATTTAAGTAGTAATCTTTGATGTGGCACTTTGTCAAAAGCTTTCTGAAAATCTAAGTAGATAATATCTACTGGCCATCCGTCGTCTATTCACTTAGTTATTTCTTCAAAAAAACATAACATGTTTGTTAAACATGACCTCGCATTTAGGAATCCATGTTGAGATTAATTTAATAATTTATGCATAAACAGGAAAATCCACCATATGGTCCTGGCATACTGATTTGTTCTACGGTTTCCATTATTAGTTTGGGAGAAATTCCATCCACTCCCGGTGATTTATTACCCTTCATTGCTTTTATTTTCTTAGCTACCATTTCTGGAGTTACAATTAACGATCCTAAATAGTCAGATTTAGCCTCCTGAAATTTAGCATCTGGAACTGGTAATGAACTAATATCATCTCTGGTAAACACTGAACTGAAGTATCCATGTGCTTCAAACAATACGATGGTAAACGGTGCGACGGAGGGTGAAGTGGAGGATTCTGGGAAGCACGTGGAGCATGACAGTGTCAGCAGTGCTTTCATCGCGACGGACACTTCTCATCAGGTGGACAAGGGAGAGAGACGAGCGATCGAGCGCAAACCATGACAACGAAACAGCCATAACAAATGGGTCGTCTCCAACAAAAGGCGACACCAACGACGCATCCACTCACAGTGCTCTGCCAATGGGCAATGACCTTCTGAAGGTACTTGAGACGGTGAAGACAGTACAGAACCAACTGAGCGAGGAGAAAGTGGACCAACTACACTCGGCTCGACGCTCGTACTACGAACACTTCCCCGACCTTCTCCACACACCCGCCCCAGCCGTGTCGCGGGTTCACGGGGGCGCGCCGGATGCATATGTCTTCCGCCATTAAAAACCCATGTGATAATAATTATATTTCCAGCACTGTCTTCTAGAAGTCCGACCTTGTCTTGTACGTTTTGTTTACTCCTGATATATTCATAAAAAACTATTGCTGTATTGTTTTATGTTACATGCTAGTTTTTGCTCATAGCTTCTTTTAGATTATCTAATTTCAGTTGTAGCTGCATTAAGTGCCAATTTGTAATTTGCATAGTCTTCATCCTTTCTGGAATGCCTACAAACCCTCCACATAATTTGCTTGAACACTATTTTTCTAATAGCTTATTTTGACAAGTGTTTCTTTCATTTCAAGGGAACACATTTATCGATGATACTCTCAATTTCATATTTTATAATATTCCAACATTCAATTGCGGTCTTATTCATCAGCATGTTATTACAATCTAGTTTTACAAAGTATTTTCTCATATCTTTTTAGTTACCTTTGTGGAAGTTTCTCCGTGGAAGTTTCTCCTGTACGTTTTTTTACTTTTACTATCATCACATAGTTGTTGGCTTGCAGATAGCCTGCATACAATTGCCAGTTAGGGTTAGAATTAGGGTTGTGAAAGCCGTGACATGTCTAAAGGGTGTGATTAAGTGTCTGCATACATATCACACAGAAGTAAATGTCTCCATACATATCACATGGTGGTCAATATCTCCATACATATCACACAGTGGTAAATGTCTCCATGCATACCACATGGTGGTCAATGTCTCCACGTATATCACATGATGGTCAATGTCTCAATGCATGTCACATGGCAGTCAAAGTCTACTTGCATGTCACATGGTGTCAAAGGTCTCCATACATATCACATGGTGGTCAATGTCTCCATGCATGTCACATGGTGTCAAATGTTTCCATGCATACCATGTCAAAAAGACAAGACAAGTGGGGGCGCACAAGCTAAAGTTCACCAACAGTACCTGACCAATGTCAAAAAGACAAGACGAGTGGGAGCGCACAAGTCAAAGTCTACCAACAGTGGCTGACCAATGTCAAAAAGACAAGACGAGTGGGAGCGCACAAGTTAAAGTCCGTCAACAGTGACTGGCCAATGTCAAAAAAACTGAAGAAAACAAGACATTTTCACAAAAAACTTGAAGAAAACAAAACATTGTCATACAAAACTTGAAGAAAACAAGACATTGTCATACAAAACTTGGTGTATGACCAGACATGCCAGAGTAGGCTACGTAGAAACCACGTTGGAGATGGCAGGTATGACATGTTCCAAAGAAACGGCACACAAACACCTTCGTTAATCAGAGATCAGACGTGACGAGAAAGATTTTCAAACACTGATAACTACTTTCCACACTTTCATAAATCCTTTTGAAGTTGAAGTCAAGGACGATCTGTTTTGCATTTCTTCTGGCGCACGAGCCCAAGATGAAGTTGCGAATACTATATTGAATGCTGAAGCAGTAGACAAAGAAGCATTCAAAACCTTTATCTAGAAGAGGCTTGTTCCCCAATCTCTCAAATTCCATGCATCTCTTCCAAGGCAGCTCTTAAAGACGTTTGGGTCACTTG
>OY759273.1:22905396-22937896 GCA_963662155.1 Lamellibrachia columna | reverse complement strand
GCACATACACGGCATACACAGTGTCATGTACAGAGAAAAAAAGACGTAAGTTCCGGTCTCGAACAACAAACCATGCGCGCGCATGTGTATGCAAGCATGTGTGTGAAAGCGGGCGCACTCATGTGTATGCGTGCATGAGTTCGTGGACGGAATGGTTAAATATATAAACAAGTGCACACGATTGTACATTTAGGGTGGAACATCCCTATCTATCTTAGTTTGCAGAGATATTTGCTCGCGCAGTAGCCATCATAATGATTAAAGGATATCAATCAATTGCTGCAAGAATTCCTACATTTGTATTGCCATCGCAGAGTAAATAATGAAAGCTACCAGTCAATCGGTCTTATTCCGTCTGGCAATAATAAGATGTACACTGGACACAGGCTACCTCTTTATCTATGACAGAAATCACGTACCAGCCGACTCATCAGCCGTTTCAATCACTGACTGTGCGGGAAGATCATTGCTCTCCTATAATTAAGCACATCAATAGTTATGTAACAATCCCGCAAATATATAACAAATTAAGTTGTAGGCAATCAATATATAGTAGAAAGGAAATATTATTTTAAATGCATGTATGTATGTATGTTTGTATGTTTGTATGTATGTATGTATGTATGTATGTGTGTATGCATGTATGCATGTATGCATGTGTGCATGTATGCAAGTAGTATGGGGGGGGGGCTTTTGAATCAGTAAAGTCATGATTTTCCATTGTTAAGCAATGGTGAAATCCCCGTGTATCGCCCATTTTTAGGTAAGCTTCTGATTGGTCGAGAGCAGTCACGTGACTTTGTGTCGACGGTTCTGATTGGTCGAGAGCCCTATGACGTCACACCTCATTTTGCAACAATGCATCTCTTTGGGTAGGCTTTTGATTGGACGAGAGCCGTCACGTGACCAATGCCGTCACACCTCCTCATTTGCATATCGCGTGACCTCTCTAGGGAGGCTGCCATCTTGTTTTGCTGCCATCTTGTTTTGCGCTGATACGATCACCAGGGGGCGCTACTGGTCAAGGTCAAATGTCAAAATCACCTACCTTTTGCGCTGATTGCGGGTCAAGGTCAAAGGTCAAAGATCACCGACCTTTGCGCTGATACAGTTGCTCTGATACGATCATCAAAGGGCGCTCGCGAGGTTTCAGGTGAACCTGGGTGATACGGTCACCAAGGGGCGCTCTCCTGGGTGATACAGTCGCCAGAGACGGGTTTCAAGTGAGCCCGGGTGATACGGTCGCCAAGGGACGTGGGAACTGTTCTGATGGGTTGAACGCATGCACGTGAACTGGTTTCTTGCGCACGTACAGCATGCTCACAACCTTAGTGACCGTGTTGCACTCGCTTCTGTTTCCGGTTGCGCGAGCGGCTCCTAATTCACCTACTCCGCACCTCCCAACCGTACAGTGTCGACGATTTGTATATAACCATGGCCGACTCGATGCAGTCGATCATGTGATTTCGATAAGTTGTACGCGTGTTTCCTTATTGGCAAAAACGGCGAGCGCGTATATTGCAGTTCCCGTATATTAGAATCACGCCCATTTACGGGCGAATGGTTGTTCTAACGCGTGTTTAGGAGGACCTTACGGTTACATAATGCTAGTTTTCCGAACCCTTCTGTATGAATTGAACCGGTTTCATGTAGTTTTTTTTCTTTTCTGGAATTTTCCACGCTCACGAAAAGAAACACGATCCCGCATTTTCACCCTGCTAGCAGATCGTGACCTAGCGGTCAAATGTTCGTGCATGCAGCGGGAAAAATGTAGCCGTGCATGTAAGCTATACGACGCATATCGCATAATTGCATTATATCGAGAACTTTTCGGAGTGTGTCGTTTCGAGTCGACACCTACATATCGCCTATATTGCCACGAGTCTGCATAAACACCGCGAGGTTAAAAGGTCAAGGTCAACAAAAAGCACCGCCGCACCTGCGATTTGTGTGTGTGCGGCTTACGACAGCTGCATGTCCTTATTTGGTATTCTTCTGCAAAAGGTCAAGGTCAACAAAAAAACACCGCCGCTTTCTGGAACGTTCGAACGAAGTCACGCCAACAAGAGAAACACGACCCCGCATTTTCACCCTGCTAACAGATCGTAACCTAGCAGTCAAATGTTCGTGCATGCAGTGGGGAAAACGTAGCCGTTTATGTAAGCTATACGACGCATATCGCATCATTGCATTATATCGAGAACTTTTCGACGTAAGTCGTTTCGAGTCGACACCTATATATCGCCTATATTGCCACGAGTCTGCATAAACACCGCGAGGTCCAAAGGTCAAAAGGTCAAGGTCAACAAAAACCACCGCCGCATCTGCGAGTACAAGTTCAAACCGGGAAAAACCCAGAAAAGTGTCTGCCACAGTTGTTGTTGCTTCGGCAGTAGTGCCCAAAATTAGTTGTTCCCAATGTTAGTTGCGTCCAAAGTTAGTTATTCCCAATGTCAGTTGCGTCCAAAGTTAGTTGTTCCCAATGTTAGCTGCGTCCAAAGTTAGTTGTTCCCAATGTTAGCTGCGCCCAAAGTTAGTTGTTCCCAATGGTAGCTGCGCCCAAAGTTAGTTGTTCCCAATGTTAGCTGCGCCCAAAGTTAGTTGTTCCCAATGTTAGCTGCGCCCAAAGTTAGTTGTTCCCAATGTTAGCTGCGCCCAAAGTTAGTTGTTCCCAATGTTAGCTGCGCCCAAAGTTAGTTGTTCTCAATGTTAGCTGCGCCCAAAGGTAGTTGTACCCAATGTTAGCTGCGCCCAAAGTTAGTTGTTCCCAATGTTAGCTGCATCCAAAGTTAGTTGTTCCCAATGTTAGCTGCATCCAAAGTTAGTTGTTCTCAATGTTAGCTGCATCCAAAGTTAGTTGTTCCCAATGTTAGCTGCGTCCAAAGTTAGTTGTTCCCAATGTTAGCTGCGCCCAAAGTTAGTTGTTCTCAATGTTAGCTGCATCCAAAGTTAGTTGTTCCCAATGTTACCTGCGCCCAAAGTTAGTTGTTCCCAATGTTAGCTGCGTCCAAAGTTAGTTGTTCCCAATGTTAGCTGCGCCCAAAGTTAGTTGTTCTCAATGTTAGCTGCATCCAAAGTTAGTTGTTCCCAATGTTAGCTGCGCCCAAAGTTAGTTGTTCCCAATGTTAGCTGCGCCCAAAGTTAGTTGTTCCCAATGTTAGTTGCGTCCAACGTTAGTTGTTTCCAATGTTAGCTGCGTCCAAAGTTAGTTGTTCCCAATGTTAGCTGCGTCCAAAGTTAGTTGTTCCCAATGTTATCTGCGTCCAAAGTTAGTTGCTCCCAGTGGTAGCTGCGTCTAAAGTTAGTTGTTCCCAATGTTAGCTGCGTCCAAAGTTAGTTGCTCCCAATGGTAGCTGCGTCCAAAGTTAGTTGTTCCCAATGTTAGCTGCGTCCAAAGTTAGTTGTTCTCAATGTAAGCTGCATCCAAAGTTAGTTGTTTCCAATGTTATCTGCGTCCAAAGTTAGTTGCTCCCAATGGTAGCTGCGTCCAAAGTTAGTTGTTCCAAATGTTAGCTGCGTCCAAAGTTAGTTGTTCCCAATGTTATCTGCGTCCAAAGTTAGTTGCTCCCAATGGTAGCTGCGTCCAAAGTTAGTTGTTCCCAATGGTAGCTGCGTCCAAAGTTAGTTGCTCCCAATGGTAGCTGCGTCCAAAGTTAGTTGTTCCCAATGGTAGCTGCGTCCAAAGTTAGTTGCTCCCAATGGTAGCTGCGTCCAAAGTTAGTTGCTCCCAATGTTAGCTGCGTCCAAAGTTAGTTGTTCCCAATGTTAGCTGCGTCCAAAGTTAGTTGTTCTCAATGTAAGCTGCATCCAAAGTTAGTTGTTTCCAATGTTATCTGCGTCCAAAGTTAGTTGCTCCCAATGGTAGCTGCGTCCAAAGTTAGTTGTTCCCAATGTTAGCTGCGTCCAAAGTTAGTTGTTCCCAATGTTAGCTGCGTCCAAAGTTAGTTGTTCCCAATGTTAGCTGCGTCCAAAGTTAGTTGCTCCCAATGGTAGCTGCGTCCAAAGTTAGTTGCTCCCAATGTTAGCTGCGTCCAAAGTTAGTTGTTCCCAATGTTAGCTGCGTCCAAAGTTAGTTGCTCCCAATGGTAGCTGCGTCCAAAGTTAGTTGTTCCCAATGTTAGCTGCGTCCAAAGTTAAATGTTCCCAATGGTAGCTGCGTCCAAAGTTAGTTGTTCCCAAACAAAGACAACATATACAAAGAAGCGGACCTTAATTGCCGATTCGGATGGCGTCGGTTGAGTAACTTTGCGAATCCGGTGCGCGACCATTCATCGCGGAATATACATAGAGTAGCACTTTGTAGATCGGACGCAAGCGAATTAGCAGCCAATGCAAACGTTAAAACACGGTTTAATGTGCTCTTGTTTTATGTTACAGCAAACGAGGCGGGGAGGGGGGGGCGACACATGTGTTGGTCTGCTTACATAAGGGTTACTATTAGCCGGCTGCTAATACTTCAGTCTTTACATTGACACTAGTTCCGATGTAGGCCTATATACGTGTTCGTTTACCGTAATATTTGCCACGGACACATGGGGGTCTAAGGACCCCCTCCATGGCCTAGGGGGGTTTTGAGACCGCTTGAGACCTCTAAGACCCCGCTGGATCCGCTGTTGGAGTAGAGGTTTCAGTTTTGTGCAGCGAAGTAGCAGATTATTGTTAGGAATACTTATTACTATTGAGAATATATTATTTGTAGCTGTAGACATATATTAAGAAAGAGTTTTGTGACAAGTTAGTCAAAGGCAATATTGTTGAGTAAAGAAGAATTATCATAAAACACGGTATCCAGTCCATAGGACTGCTCAAAGCGTTGCACACTTCACCCCTGACAGACCTGTTCCTTTCACCGCCAACTTGACCTCTCTGGGAATCATTCAGCCACGCTGCAGTTACTGCGCGAAGATTGAGTGAACTGTTGCAACGTGGGCTGATCGAAATTGCCAAAGGTTCGCACCGCAATAGCTTACTCATGGTCCTCGACATTAACGTTAGCCAGCAAAAATACGGTTTGTTGACATCGGTCAAGACGTTGTCTTGATAATGCTTAGTAGGGTAAGGCAGTGTTAGATGAGCCATTTTTCATTCTTTTTGATGTTTAGGGCGCAATCGTATTCATAAGTCCAAATTGCTTTTACTCACATAAACTATGATTATTAGTAGATCATTTTATACAAAGATAATATATCTAGAATGCATTGATAATTTGATCTAGCTGATTCAAAGAGGGTTGGTAAGCTGGCTCAACTAACACTTGGTGTAGAGTAAGTTGAGCCACAGTGTAGCGTAAGTTGCGTAAATGCTTTATTTGTATAACCTACATAGGTCTTGTACAAAAAAATTCATAACAACTCTGCCAATATATCTACCCAATGGGCACAACACGTCTCTGACAAGTCTACACTCTTAATTAATAAGTCAAAACACCTAATTAATATAGACGTATAGGCAAATCGCAACCAGTGTAACTAACTGCTATTAATGCGTAAAGTGATGTAAATAATATTCTTCTCTATCCATAGTTAAACCATCTGTAGGTGCCAATAACAACATAGTCTGGTCACGTGTGTTGATAGTTTACAAACCAGCAGATATTAATCACAATTCCTAAAAGTTTCGAAAAACATCACAAATATACTTTTAGCTCACATGTTCTGACCATCCTGACAAACGTAACCTATTATATGTAAATCGTGTTCTAATAACATGCTCAATCACTGGGTGGTACCATGTAACTGTCGCTGCTGCAGTTTCCTGGGAAATACGGGTGACTCAACTAACCCAGTGGCTCAACTAACACCGCCTTCCCCTACATATACCGAACAACAAAAGAAACGCGAAAATTTCAACATACGTTTTCGTCTCGACACAGTGAACTCGCCTAACTGTATCAATGCGGTATGACGCCACTATATGTGTGGTGTCACGGTACAGTGGACAATCTCGTGCATAACACACGTACTACGCACGTAGTCCAGTTAGTTCGTGTGCACGTAGTGTGCATGTGCAGGCGTCGTTGGTGAAATTAATGGGTGAGCATGATTGATTTTGTCAATGGGGATAACAGTCCACCTCAACATACGTGTTGCCACTGCTATCCTAGTCGCAGCAGCCATTGGAATCACAAATGATCGGGCAGCGAGCCGGACGACCTCTGGTGATCAGTGCGAAACACGACCGCAATATTCTTCGCATTTTTTTGGTTCGATAGGTTCCATAATCCCTTAATCAATAACAGTGGCCTATTAAACGATCAAACAGCGCGCCGCCGACTTGCCGACAAAAAACACGAAAACCACTCCCCGAACATGCACGGTCCTGCCCAAATATTTCGGGGTTTATTTAAAGTTTTTTTTTCCTTTCCTGCTACCGAAGTCTTAGTCGCTCTCCTACGACCTTCGACGGTGACGCCAATACCACATTCGCCATCCATTTCATGCGCCCCCCCCCCAAGAGACTCTCAATCAGTGGCGCCCTCATGATGAATTGAGAACAACAAAATATTTGTCTTAAAATCCTAGCCAGTGTTGATTAAAATATCAACGTTCAACATGTCCTGCGTGGCAATAATACAGTTCACCGTTGTTCTACGAGCATTCACATAACACAGATTAATGATAAAAGTATCCCTCATTGTTACAGTCAATAACTGTGCTATTCTACCTCGGATCAATCTCACAGATCGATACCACGGATTTGGCTGTACTACCACGGATCAATGTAACGGATCAACGTCACGGATGCAGCTGTACTACCACGGATCAATGTCAACACACGCCGAAAATTGTCATGGAAACATACTCGGACATTTGCAAGTGGTTGCATGAATACAAGCACACGCACACAAACACATGCATGCACGCACGCAAAGATATAAGTATGCATGCCTATATGTCAAACACTATATGAAGTTTATACACACTGCTCAACAACAAACAACGGACACGAGAATTTCGACGCAATCTGCCTAATCTAACATGTACTTTCAAACGCTACATAACTAAAATCATCCTGCATATAAGGACTTCACTAAAACATGTATAAACTCACTAAACCAAAAACGACCACCTTCTTCTCAGCGGACGTTGTCAACCCAGGCATTCGAAACACGCTACTAGCAAGAGCAAATGGTGCTGACTTGGAATGCATGTTATTGTAAACATCGAATTTTCACAGGAATTAACAACATTGTAATCCAAAGCAGCAATCTCAGTATGTCTAGGGTTTGCAGCAATAGTTCCTGGGCTTGCAATAATAGATCATGGAGCTGGGTTTTGTAGCAATATGCCTCGGGTTTCCAGTAGCATTGCACTATTTGGGTAACTTTTTATTCATGAATTTAACACACAATTCGATGTGATTGATGATCCTCAGACCAATCAATAATGTATATGAAGACGTATAAGAGAATGTTACGTTGTGTATAGTATGTTCAATGGAAAATTATACTAAAGTGTCTTCAATTGTTGTCAAGATGTTATAGCTATTTTAGGCTAGTTTATGTGTACGATCGTCCCAATTTCAGCGAATGTTTTAAAGTAATGCGTATACAACAAAACACACACGCAGCAACAGCTCTCTTCTATCAAAAAAGAGAGTTATTTTCTGACGTGATAACCTATATACTAGAAACTACAAATAGAAGCCTGTATCATAACCAGTGGATGCGGTGGAACCAAAACGATCTCAGTCTCCGTATGTTTTTAGAAGAGCTGTCACGTGACCAAGTAGCGCGAGCAGCTGTAATTTCGCTCCCTGGACGAGTCCGATTTGCTCCAGTAGATTTTCTCCTCTGATGAAATAGTACGGAAGGAGTCTTTCACGGAGGATCTGTTGCCAGTAGCGCAGCGCGTCTACATACCTAGGCAGTAGCATTGTACTCTTCTCCCACTGGGCGTTACTGGGTCGCTGGTCGTACAGATTCAGCATGAGGACTTTGAGGTAGTATGAACAGAACTCTTGCGGCTTGCTTTGCTGATTCGGCTTCGCGTAGAAACCGAGAAGGTCCGTCTTCATCAGGCGAAGCACGTCCTTGCGACACGTCTGTTGGCCTTCTGCGAACTGGCCATCGGCGCGGTAGATTATCGATTTCTCGGCGGCGGAAAATGAGAGACGCCAGAGGATGCGTCGACTCGGCGTTTTTCCTTGTTCTGTGGGAGAACAGGAAAGGATGGAAGAGTGAAACCGACGAATGTCATTTTGTAGTGGACGTGGAACTTTTAATAATACACTAATAACATGTTTTAAAATTAAATACCTTTTTACGTTAATTAGTTTATATCACTTGTTGTAACCACAAATAATCATTTAAAGAAAGAAATTACAAAAAACATGGGACGCTATTATAAAAATTAAGTTAATATTGAATTAATGTGAAATAAAAAATACGCCATCAACTCTAAATAAATAAATATATTATATTACAATTGCTACTCCTACCATGTTTGGAATCGTGTAATATTGGTTGTTCAAAATCTTGTTTGTTGACATCAAAATAATTATGTTTTATCAATATAATGCATAGTTTTATATTACGTATAAATCAGTTGTGATATTTCAATATCTGGGAATGTATGATATAGTGTTCTTAAATTATCTTTTGTAATGTGTTGATTTATGAAGAGATAACTGTACGACCAACATTCAGAGAATTTTTTTTAGCAAGATATACTAGTTAGGTTACAATAGAAGTTCAACAAGAACTGTCCAAGCTTGCAGTATCTACTCTCACTTGAACATTTAATATTTCCAGATTTGTTGAACTAAAGTACCTTTCTTCTTGCTTAAAGCGTTCAATTATGAATGACGTGTGCATTGCATCTAAATAACCAATGTATTACATATAAGATTGACTTTGTTAGTGTTCTGTTTAATTATAATTTCAGACTTACCTATTATATTTTGTTAAATATTATTTGGATATAGACGTTTGTTCCATTTCTACCCGGCAAATAAAACTGTCTACAGTAATGCATTTCTTTGCAGGAAACATGTGAATTTAATAAAGACACGATCATACCCACCATTTCAATGTATTTTGGCTACAATGTTGAACGTTGCAACACTCCCAACATATGCCAAATAACCCAATTACCGCTCGGCTGCCGCTACCGAATAATATAACGAAAACGTAGAATTTAAAATATGTCAGCTACAACGTTATTCACGTGATCGACATTCAATGTTCACGTTACCCGATATATAATCAGCCAATTTAAACTTTATTTAACAATTTAACCTTCAATGCCTACGTCAAACTTCGCCACTTTTCACGCCAATATTTTATTAACTAGTATTTATGTAAATAGCATACTGAAGCTAATCGCCTGTCTATCTCAACTAAATTAATCTAGACCTCACAAACCTGTTGCTTCTATTAGAAATGAAACAAATTAATTCGACAGAGAGGAAACCATACTCACCACTCGAGTGCGTTTTGGCGACAACATGGATCTTCTTGCAGAGACCGTCAATATACTCTTCCGGTATCCACGACATGTCAAGTGTCTTCTTTGACTCCTTCGGGAAGCCGTTGAATTCGATGGCTGGCACAAAGTCAATTGAGTATCCTTTGTTGTCCCAGCTCGGTGTGTAGTCTAGTGTAACGGCTGGACTCGCTGCATTGTGTTTCACATCTGTTGGAGAGTACATGAAAATTAGTTATTCAACGGATTATCCATCGTACGTACTGTTTATTCCACAAGAAATTCTCCAAACACATTCTACTTCTGGGCTGGACACTAACTTAAGCCTGTGTACACATGGTATTCCATGACATAACTTTGTATCACATGGTAAACTGTGGTATACCATGGTATACTATGCTTTTTCAAATATTGTGTATGGTAATGTATAGTATACCATGCATGGCTACCTGTATTTTGGTATATTACCATGGTTTACCTGTTTCAAAACACCATGGTATGTTACCATGACATATCAAGCAAAATTGTTGAAGCTCTTGCACAGTTGCATAACGTCGACATACATGTTGTGGGGGCTGTCGTGTCCGTTCGATGGAAAATGCAAAATCTAGATGGTCTCCATTGCGTAGTCTACGATTGAAAAGCATCAGAGCTACGTAAGCGTCTTTAGGGTTTTCTACGTTTTCAAAAACATAATTACTCGCACTGCCCCTATTGCAATTAAGCTTTAGCTTTGTACTCATTATCATATCAAATGTGCTCAATTGTATCGTGATAAAATGATAAGCTATGCCGATATATTTCAACTTAAAATGACATATCAAACAAAGTGTATTAATTATCAAATTAGTTCATTTAACAGAAAGGTGTTCGCATACAAGGTACCGACAATTATTTAAGCATACATAACAAAATGTGTAATTACAACTAAAAACACAAATGCTATTGAACAACTAATAAAGATCGAAATACCTTCAGTTAAGAGACATTATCAACATAGTTCAATGTAATTACAGTTGTAATATAGTATAACATATTCCTCAGATTGCAAACATACACTGTGTGAATAATTATGGGGTTGCTTAAATACATCAAGTACATATTTGTACGTGGTACATACCCACTTTCTGTGATATCGATCGTAGTCCACGTTTTTTAAACGCTTTGAGAACTGCTTTGTGGAAATACTGGTAGAAGGCGTCTGGAGAGATCCACTTGTCTTGGGAGAGTAGATCTCTCGGAGCGGACTCTTTGTTCGCTTCCAGTACAACGTAGGTATCTGGGATCCTCTGTCCCTTGGCTGGCGGTGGCTTGATTGTACAATCTACCTTACATATGAACATCACATCAAACTCATCTGCTTCGTCGATCTGTAACAAACAACAATAAAAATGCCACTTTAATACATTTAATAGGGCACCATATAAAATGAATCACTGCTATAGGTTCCATCGGCTAATTTTACAACGAGCCCCGTTTGGCTGGAGTTGGCTCACTATCCACTACTACTGTATACCCCTCCCCCCTCCCACCCCCGGTCTGCCCGAGTTAGCAATGCACTAGAATTACCGCTTTTTCTTTGATTTTATAAAATCTACCTCTCTACCGCCTTCGAGCAAACAATCTCGACCACCGCCAATCCGCAATTTCAAGGCTAAACAATTCAATTTAGTCACTTGGAGTCCAAATATACTGCCAAACCATGCATCATTTCACATTGAACATGCACAAGAAAATGCACCAGAATTAAACAAATATACCATACAAATCAACAAATTCGTCGGCAAATTCGTCGGAAACCCCCTCTCACATTCCTTTTGCGACCACGGCACCAAAATCTCCATCTACTACAGTCGCATCATGAAAAACGATAGATCCACTGCCTTTTTGTGCAATGTGAATTGGCATCTCTTTAAATAGCAGAATAGAGAATTTCCCTCATCTCTCTCTCTCTCTCTCTCTCTCTCTCTCTCTCTTTCTCTCTCTCTCTCTCCCCTCTCTCTCTCTCTCTCTCTCTCTCTCTCTCTCCTTTTCTTGTTATGCTATTTATCTTCCGACCTACCTTTACGCCCTCATAGTAGGATCCGGAATTGATCGCTTCCCAGTGCAGACGGGAAAATTTCGTACAGTCTTTCTTGAGGGTGGCCAAGGTGATATTTCTTATTTTGTTAACATTGGACATCAAAGACTCTGGCTGTTTCTGACTGACCTTCGCTTTACGCAGCCGGCCAAGAAGTTTGAGTTCAAGGACCGTCCGACGAAAATTATCGTTATTTTCGAAAAACTGCTTCTGTGCAGTGCAACGCCACAAATGTTTATTCAAACACTTGAATAGCTTATCACAGTAAGGACATTGTTGTGTGTCGGTAGAATCCTCCTTTCGACGACATCCATGTTGTTCTTCACCTTCTGGTTTATGTGTACAGTACCACAAATGTGTCTTCACACAAGTGAAAACCTCATTGCAGCAAGGGCAACGCCCCATGGCGGTAACCTTGTCCTGTCACTTATTATCTATGTAGTTTGTGTTTATCAACTGTTTTCCCTGAAAAGTTAAAACAATTATTTAGTATCAGCAAACTGTTCCAATTGGTGATTATATTCAGTCGAACACATTGTCATCCTCAGTGTGTTACAAAAAAAAGTGGTTCTAACAGCAATAAAATGTCATTTATATATCATACAATTATATCATAAAGAAAAGTTTGAACACCGCTCGTGTTCTTATCATTGTCGCAGAGTAGTCGAATTATATGGCAATAAATTATATCGATATCACAATAAATTACAAATGTATATATTAAATTAATTTTATTACTATTCTATTTTATAATTTATCTATTCCTAGGACAACAAAACTATTTTAATATCAAAGAATTTGGGATTTTATTGTAACATCATTATGACCAATCAACAGTGATGACTATTACTAGTTGTTAACCTTTACCTGGTAAATGGGTACATCCAGTGGAAAAACGTACATCCAATAAATAACAAGCCACATACAAACAAACCTAAAAGCGAACATCTCTTCATTTAATGTGTTTTTTTGTTTTTGTACCAAACTATTTTCTTGGAGGTTTCAGTATTTTGGTCAACTCGGCTATCTGAAGAACTTTAACTATTAGTCAAATGGTCAGCATTTAACCATTTCAGTACTACAGCCCTGATCTACTGTGACCACTGAATACTGTATCCCCAGTGAATATGTAAGAAAATCGACTGCATCACTTCAAGTCAAGATTTCAGAAACAAAAATGCATGATAGTACAGTGCGCAGCTCATCCTCAGTGTTTACACCGTCACATTCATCATCACTGACGTCCGAGTAGCCATCGAAAATACTCCCGCTGTCAGTATCGGTTTTGCCTCCGGCTCGGTCGCTAAGTTCGCCAAAATCATTGACATTGTTGTTTCAATCGTCAACATCCGACAAAGATTTGTCGCTAAAACTATCAAATAATCCGTCCAAAACATACGGCGGTAAATCGTCAGTTCAAGTAATGCCGTTCGCCATTGCGGCCATAGCATATTTTGATAATCCATCATTAAAAGACGCGAAAATCTCCGTTAACTAATATTGAGCTATAATAAACGTTTGCCGCTACCGAGTAGCTAATTCATTCGCCATGACAACCCTGTATAATAACAAGTGGCTTCACATAGTGGATAATTATGAGCAAAAGCGATTTAAATGGTGAACGTAGCCAATGCCGGTATTCCGGCCTTTCGTACTGTACGTAGTAGCTATGCTGGACGATTTTGAGATAAATAAGTTATTGCAAAGTGTCATACATCATTGGAAAGGTCTATTATTAAAATACATCATGGCATCAGTTGTATGGCTGTATGTTAATTAGTTAGAGCACTTTAAATACACCATTCGTCAACGTTTTCAAAACACGTTTTTTTCTATTTTGATAAAAAAAGTGTACCTGGCCTAAAAAATATGAATTACTAATATTAAAATTAATGTAATTTTTTGACATATTGTGGAAGTACTAAATGTTCTCAACCTGTGTGGAGGTCATTCATACCAGTGCATCCATTATTTTTTTTTACAGGGGCGGTTGGTAAAAAGTAAAAAACATACCCTACAGAGACATCTTTTAAACTCAGTGTCTACTTCTAAGCATGTTTGACATGTATAGGTCATTAGCATTATTATGTATATGAAAAATATTTTTACAAGGTTTTTTAACTGCAAACTATTATGCAGATTTTTTACAGAAGCCTGTTCACAGCTGAACACATGCTGATGCAAGATGAATTTTGAAATGTATATCATGTAGGATAAACATCATTGGAAATATATATTATTAAAAGACATCATGGTATCAGTTGTGTGGTTGTATGTTAATTAGTTTTCATGTTAGAGCACTTTCAAGACACCCAGGGGGCGGTTGGTAAAAAAACATACCCTACAGAGAATTGTCTTTAATTCAATGTCTTCTTCTAAGCATGTTTGACATGTATAGGTCATTAGCATTATTGTGTATATGGAAACTATTTTTTACAAGGTTTTTTAACTGCAAACTATTATGCAGATTTTTACAGAAGCCTGTTCACAGCTGAACACATGCTGATGCAAGATTTTTGACATGTGTATCATGAACTGTAAGCTAATATTGTCACACTTATTGCTTTATCAGGGTGTGTTAGTACTTAAAGTAAGAAACAACTACTATAAATGTGTACATTACAAGTACGCTGGTGTCCACTTTCTCATCATATCAATATGTGTGGATTGTTGAGTGAATAACCATTCTGACACAATATTGCATACCAACTATCAGTTCTACATAATTGTTTACATAATATGTTGCTTCTTTAATTGGTGGCTAATTAAAAAAAAAGTTAAGTCATTTATTTGGTAAAACACAACATGTAGGAAGAAAATGGAAATGTATGCACATGTTTTAAAGTAAATGTCATATAATGGCATGCTCATCTAAAACCTTATAATTATATTACACTGCTCAAATTAGCATTAAAGATCAACGTGGTATAACATATTAAAATGATAGCCTTTTATATTAATAAATGTTGGCTTTAAAATCATACTATCAAACTTAAAAGACGAACAGGTTTTTTAATTAATGTCTCACATTCCCTATTAATGTCACGTAACACAGACAGTTTCATACATTTTTACCCATCATCATACCCAAAATGGATAAATTTGGTATAAACAAATATTTACATTACAATCATTAGTCACTATACATAAGTCGTATCCACGGTTATAACCAGGGCTGGGTCCAATTACACAAAATGATATCAATTACAATTACATTTAATTTTTTATTTCAATTACAATTACAATCATAATTTTCCTGTTTTCCTGTTTCAATTTCAATTACAATTACATTATGCAGAACCAAATATATTCAGCATTTGTTAATGATGTATTTTTGCACGTTTTGCTGAATTTAAATATTTTTTACACAATTGATAAAGAAATATAATGGTAATGTGTGTACATTTTGTTGAATTATGACTTTGAATTATACTAAATAAAAAGATAGCCATTTAAAACATATTTTTATTATACAAACATACAATGCAGTATCCAGACATAATCCTACAGGACATATTCCTTACAAACAAAATCACACAATATGAAAAGTGAAAAAAATTCCACAGGACAAAATACAAAAATGTGAACATTGGACAAAATCCCACAGGCCGTAATACAATATTTATTTGTAGTTCTTCTCTAAGCATCCTTTCTATTTTTGCAGACATTTATCCGTGTGCATTTCTTACATTTTTCTTCGGAAAATACTAATAATAGGGTATGACGTGTTTACTTTGAGGTTGTAGCTCCTGCTCTAAGCTAACATTCTTAATTGGTCTGCCCTTTGCTTTGTGTGAGTTGGGAATGGGGAGAGAGGCCATAGAAATGGTCCTTGCCACCTGACCTGTCTCCAATCCATCACAACACAAGGGGTGTAATTGGCTTGCTAACTCTGCAATGTTTCACTGAGCTGAAATTTTCTGAAGCAATATCAGGCTACAGGTCTTTCCATGTTGTTTGAATACCAGCTTAGCCTTTGTCTGACAATGTCTGTGCATCGTTTATTGCTTCCTGGCTGTTACCAACTTACTGAAAAGGCTAATCGCTAAGGCTACCCATCACTAGCACCACGGATCAGTACACACCAGACAGTGAATACTGTATCTTAAATATAAACATATAAGCAGGTGTTATTATTAGTCTTGATTTTCAACTTATGTGAGACTTAAATTATATTTTTATTGACAATTCGTTGAGGTAGTTTGTGATATGAAACGTACTGTAATCGATTGTAATTGAAATAAATTGTCAATTATACAAAATATAACAATTACAATTACAGCAAAATTTCGAAACTATAATCAATTACAATTACACAAATTTGCTGTAATCAATTACATTTAAAATTAACGTTGTCATAGCAAAATAATTATTGGCTTCAGATGACAGTGATAGGGGGTTGTTTTAGTTGTACAGTATATCACTAGTCAGACCTAGCCAAAATAAAAAAATAGTTTTGTGTTAATAAGTTATCAATGAAATACATACAATTGTTTTTTCGTGAATCAAGGTGAATCCCGGATTTGCGAGAATCATGACATTTTCACCTTAAAAAAACAAAATTATTTAATCTAAAGAAATGAAATACGATGTATATCAGAGTAAAGTACGTTTATTCAGCTTTACAGGCATATGTACATTTTTATTATAAGTGGTCTGTGTCAGTTGCTATGGAGCGTTAAAGGCACCCCCTATAAACGAGCCTCTGTGGGTACACGTTTTGGTCGATTTGCCGATCACAGCACTACTAGCGCCGCCTAACGAGCTCCAGCATCGCTAACTGTAGCGTCACCATATCTGTGAGCGTCACACACCGCGACGCCGGAATAACGGCCTGTCGTACTAACATGGTTAATAGTGCGCAGATATCAGTCCACGATATACTGTTTCAGTCCACGCCATCGTGACAATCCAAAATTTGTCATTCAAGTCTTGTGTGTCGAGATTGTGTCGGTTCAACAAGGCACCAACGGTCGCATAAGTTCTCCAAGTCCAAAACACGCGTAGCAAAATACGTATTGGTGTGTGGTGGTTTGATCGTGGAACAAACGAGTCCCAACAGCAGTGGCGCCATCTAATGAGTGAAACTGGTATTAATTCAGGTTGACGCTATTGTGGATGTGAGAACCAGAGAGTGTGATGTCTTGGTAGCCACGTCACGTCAGTTGCATATGTTTAGTGATTTTACATTTCTTGTGCTTTGTGTTTATGTTTTATATGAACGTTTCGTTAAATTGATGAACAAATATTGAAACCCCTGGTCATGGTTTATAGTCATGGTTGTGTCTTTTGATTAACAATATGCGCGTTATTTTATGTCCCACATCATGTACTGAGAGGGTGGATGGTGGTCTGAGGAGGTGGGTGGTGATTTGAACCAATACTAAACACAATGCGTTTTTTGACATTGAAACTTATTGCGACAACCCATAAGTGGACAAGGAAGACATTGTAATGTCGAGAGTCCAACAATTGTTCATCTATGTGCTTTATAAAATACGTGTAAATGTTGCTTTAAACATGCACTGCTAGCAGTTACAGAATCAGTACATTTGCTGTTCCTTTCCGTTATACTGGTACTGGTTACACAGTACAAATATCGCGACATTCTCAGAAAGGCCTTTGAGTGCGCTACAGCCACTGCACACAGGCCGGCATTCATTGTCAACAGAGCGCTTCTCTTTTGTGAACGCGATATTAGAGGCATATTTCGACCGGCGTAAGAAGCCAGTGAATGGTTTTCTCTGACACTCGGGGCTATCCGTAAAGTGCGTCACCCTACTTTTTGACTCACACCCTCCCCCTACCCTCTTGTCACGCTTCGTAACGCTGGCCTGTACACCCTTCCCAAAAACTACGTTCGTTTTGAAACAGACCCCCATCTACTATGATTTGCACCAAGTTTGCAGACTTTTCACGCGCAATGACAGATTTCTCACGCGCATGGTAGATTCAGCATTCCTTTTCCGTTCGTATTTAGTTGAAATATACCCCAACACTAGCATATCAATCGATGCTATCAGTTTGATATCAACAGCTAGACGAGCAAGACAAAACTGTCGCCAAGACACTCCCATGTAACGCGCCGCACCTCCACCCCTAGAGTGTAACGTACTTTATTGTCGCCAAGACACTCCCATGTAACGCTCCACACCTCCACCCCTTGAGTGTAACGTACTTTATGGATAACTGTAAAGACTTACCAGGTGGCAGTTATGTTACTGGTAACTTTCGATATCGCGCTCACTGTACTAGTAGGGTTTATACTTAATGTTCTCGTCCAATACTGGAACAGTACACTTGCTTGTTGCTGTCGACCGCACAGGTCCAGTGGTATTACAATACTGGTGACGCAGTGTTGTAGCTCCAATCAATAACTGCACTGTGGGGGTCTCTACGGTGACTACTAGCTCATGTCCCTGTCCCCGTGACAAACTGTCATTCCACTAGCTTGTATATATATATATATATATATATATATATATATATATATATATATATATATATATATATATATATATATATATATATATATATATATATATATATATAGATATATATATATATAATATATATATATATATGTGTATATATATATATATATATATATATATATATATACGTGTATATATATATATATATATATATATATATATATATATATATAGATATATATATATATATATACGTATATATACATATATATATATATGTATATATATATATATATGTATATATATATACGTAATAATAAAATAACAACAACTGCATATGCAAATGTTAACATCTGCATAATTAAACATAAAAACTACTGTAAAAGATGTGTTTTTAAAAGTGTTCTTCGCAGCGGCAGTGCCTTCGCCGTCCTCACTGAATCATTCAAGCGATTTCTCAGATTGATTCCACCGGGCGTGACCGTCTGCGAAGCCGGCACAGATAACATATACAAAGAAGCGGACCTTAATTGCCGATTCGGATGGCGTCGGTTGAGTAACTTTGCGAATCCGGTGCGCGACCATTCATCGCGGAATACACATAGAGTAGCACTTTGTAGATCGGACACAAACGAATTTTCAACCAATGCAAACGTTAAAACACGGTGTAATGTGCTAGTGTTTAATGGTACGGCAAACGAGGCGGGGTGGGGGGGCGACACATGTGTCGTTCTACTTACATAAGGGTTAATATTAGCCGTCTGCTAATACTTCAGTCTTTACATTGACACTAGTTCCGATGTAGGCAGTGTTAAATGAGCCATTTTTCATTATTTGTGATTTGCAATCCTATTCATAAGTCCAACTTGTTTTTACTCACATAAACTATGATTATTAGTAGATCATTTTATACGAAGATAATATATCTAGCATACATGGATAATTATGTCTAGCTGATTCAAATAGGGTTGGTAAGCTGGCTCAACTAACACTTGGTGTGGGGTAAGTTGAGTCACAGTGCAGCGTAAGTTGCGTAAATGCTTTATTTGTATAACTTACATAGGCCTTGTAAAAAAAATTCATAACAACTCTGCCAATACATCTACTAATGGGCACAACACGTCTCTGACAAGTCTACGCTCTTAATTCATAAGTCAAAACACCTAATTAATATAGACATATAGGCAAATCGCAAACAGTGTAACTAACTGCTGTTTTGTTGCCTTGTAGCTCTCCGATGTGCCAATTTGTTCGGACAAAATCAATTCCTTGATGTGTTTTGGGGTAAGGAATACTAGTCTTCGTTCTTTACCCGCTGCTCAAATCAAATCTCCCTTGGGTGTTGGGTGGCTCAACTAGCCCCGTTTCGACAATTAAGCTTATTTAATTAACTTCTCATTAATGCGTGAAATGATGTAAATAATATTCTTCTACGTCCATAGTTAAACCATCTATACGTGTCAATAACAACACACTCTGGCCACGTGTGTTGATAGTTTACACACCAGCAGATATTAATCACAATTCCTAAAAGTTTTGAAAAACAGCAAAAACATACTTTTCGCTCACATGTTCTGACCGTTGTGGCAAACGTAACCTATTATATGTCAATCGTGTTTTAATAACATGCTCAATCACTGGGTGGTACCATGTAACTGTCGCTGTTGTGGTTTCCTGGGAAATACGGGTGGCTCAACTAATCCAGTGGCTCAACTAACAACGCCTTCCCCTATATATACCGAACAACAAAAGAACCGCGAAAATATCGACATACGTTTTTGTCTCGATATAGTGAACTGGCCTAACTGTTTTATCAATGCAGTATGACGCAACTATATGTGTGGTGTCTCGGTACAGTGGACAATCTCGTGCAGAACACACGTACTACGCACGGTCCAGTCCAGTTAGTTCGTGTGCACGTAGTGTGCACGTGCAGGCGTCGTTGGTGACATTAATGGGTGAGCATGATTGATTTGTCAATAGGGATAACAGTGCACCTCAACACAAGTGTTGCCACTGCTATCCTAGTCGCAGCAGCCATTGGAATCACAAATGATCGGGCCGCGAGCTGGACGACCTCGGGTGATCAGTGCGAATATTCTTCGCAGTTTTTCTGGTCGATAGGTTCCATAACGTCAATGAAGCCACACGGACCATCACCGGGACCCCTTAATCAATAACAGCGGCCTATTAAACGATCAAACAACGCACCGCCGACTTGCCGACAAAAATCCACGAAAACCACTCCCCGAACATACCGGTTGTACTACGCATAGCAATAGAATCTCGTCCACGACACTTATGCTACGCACGGTCCTGCCCAAATAGTTCGTGGTGTTTTTAAAGTTTTTTTCCTTTCCTGCTACCGAAGTCTTAGTCGCTCTCCTATGACCTATGACGTTGACGCCAATACCACATTCGCCATCCGTTTCAAGCGCCCCCCCCATCCCCCCAACGATAATCTCAGTCAGTGGCGCTCTCATAATGAATTGAGAAGAAAAAAATATGTGTCTTAAAATCCTAGGCAATGTTGATTAAAATACCAACGTTCAACATGTCCTGTGTGGCAATAATACAGTTCACCGTTGTTCTACGAGCATCCACATAACACAGATTAATGATAAAAGTGTCCCTCATAGTTACAGTCAATAACTGTGCTATTCCACCACGGATCAATCTCACAGATCGATACAACGGATTTGGCTATACTACCACGGATCAATGTAACGGATCAACGTCACGGATGCTGCTGTACTACCACGGATCAATGTCAACACACGCTATGTTGTGATTATTTTGGTGATGAAACCTAACTACATTACACACAGCAAATGATCACGGACGGTGGCGACACAAGTGTATCTCGCATCCAATGTCATTTTTCGATTGCAGCTTTACAATTGCGAACTTTGTCAAACAATCTGGTATTGTGAACGCGTACCACTGCAGCTATATAGTCTCAGGTGCTGTCATCTCGTCAGCGTGATAATGTATGTAACTGGCGACGACAGCAAGAGTCCGAAAGCACAAGGTCGACATCAACATACGGGTGAGTGAAGACACCAGTTCGTCGTGCGCTGTAGTGTCGCGTGATGTGTCCTCAAATAATCAGTGTAAAATAGGGAGTTTTGCTTCCGGACGGCCACTTTGCTTTGTCTACAGTTTCCAAAGCAAATAGACCATGGCCCCACAAATAGACCATGGCCCCACAAATAGACCATGGCCCCACAAAGATGATCGCATCGAAACACTAAAACAAACTAAGATACATGGCAATATAATACGCACTGCTACATCTTCGCCAGATTGGCTAGAATTAACACTTTCGGCCAAGCCACCACACGACAGGAAACAAATCGCAAGACAGAGGTGAGAGTGAAGAAAGAGTGGTCATATCACCACTGCCACAGGGAGGCTCCTAATTTATATTAATAAATCTCTCAATATTAATTGCATACCACCGTGGATAGTATTTGTATTGAAAATGTGTTTAAAAACACAATAACGGTCGTTTTTGTGTGAAACTATGTTACGTCACTCAACTGCATAGTCACAATGAAGTAACAATTCGTAAACAACAATACCCAGTCAAACAATCGTTTATGCCACTCCACCAGCCGTTCATTTATCATTTATAGTCAAGTTGTGGCGGTGGTGATATAGTGAATAGCGCCACTGTTGGGGAGTGTGGTGATTGTCTAAATTTAAAGTACAAAATTACGTGTCGTAAATCCGTCGACGCCAAACTCCGCGCATGCGTACAAATTGATCGTATCACTCGTGCCACAACTAACATTTGATCGATTCCTAATGGTTGTAGAAATATCTCAATCTTAATTGCATACAATTGTGATAGTAATTACATTAAATGTTTGATTAGAAACACAGTAACGTGTGTTGCAATGATGTAACAAATTGTAAACAGCAATATCGTTGTCCAGTCAACCAATCGTTTTAATACCACTCCGTCCTCTTTTGCGAGTGGCGCCACTGTTGGGAACATGCTTCGATGAATACCGTGATACATTATGCACCAGAGGCGCCACCAGTCTCGATTATCCAGGATATGTGCGGTGGCGCCACCGTTTGTCGCGCACATCATTGCCTGAACGCAATGTGTACTTTTTGAGACGGAAATTATGTATGTATCCAGATTGATGATGTGCGTGCGTGCGTGCGTACGTGCGTGCATGCGTGCGTGTGTGATACTGTAATTCTGCTAGTGGCCGAAAATTTATATGGAAACATACTCAGACAGTTGCACGTGGTCGCATGAATGCAGGCACACGCACACAGACACATGCATGCACACACGCAAAGAGAGAAGTATGCATGCCTATATGTCAAACACTATATGAAGTTTATTCACATTGCTCAACAACAAAGAACGGACACGAGACTAATCTAATCTAACCTGTACTTCCAAACACTACATAACTAAAATCATCCTGCATATAAGGAGTTCACTAAAACATGTATAAACTCACTAAACCAAAAACGACCACCTTCATCTCAACGGACGTTGTCAACCCGGGCATTCGAAACACGCTACCAGCAACAGCAAATAGTGCTGACTTGGAAAGCATGTTATTATAAACATCTAACTTTAACAGGAATTAAAACATTGTAATCCAAAGCAGCAATCTCAGTATGTATATGGTTTGCAGCAATAGTTCCTGGGCTTGCAATAATAGATCATGGGCCTGGGTTTTGTAGCAATATGCCTCGGGTTTCCAGTAGCATTGTACTATTTAGGTATCTTGTGATTCATGAATTTACGACACCCAAAGTTCATGCAAAATTCATGCCACAACAATTCGATGTGATTGATGATCCTCAGACCAATCAATAATGAAGACGCATAAGAGAATGTTACGTTGTGTATATAATATGTTCAATGGTAAATGATACTAAAGTGTTGTGGTCAAGATGTTGTAGCTATTTTAGTTTAGTTTATGTGTATGATCGTCCCAATTTCAGCGAATGTTTTAAAGTAATACCTATACAGCAAAACAGACATGCAGCAGCATCTCTTCTCTATCAAAAAAGAGAGTTATTTTCTGACGTGTCAACCTAGATGCTAGAAACTACCCATAGAAATACGTATCATAACCAGTGCTTGCGATGGAACCACAACGACACAATTTATCGGACTAATCTCAGTCTCCATATGTTGCTAGAAGAGTTGTCACGTGACTAAGTAGCGCGTGCAGCTGTGAATCCGCTCCCTGGACGAGTCCGGTTTGCTCCAGTAGATTTTCTCCTCTGGTGAAATAGTACGGAAGGTGTCTTTCCTGGAGGATCTGTTGCCAGTAGTGCAGCGCATCTACATACCTAGGAACTAGCATTGTACTATTCTCCCACTTGGCGTTACGTGGAATCTTGTCGTACAGATTCAGCATGAGGACTTTCAGGTAGTATGAGCAGAACTCGTGCGGATTACCTTGCTGGGTCGCGTAGAAATCGAGAAGGTCCGTCTTCATCAGGCGAGTCTGCATCAGGCATCAGTACTGGTTACACAGCACAAATATCGCGACATTCTCAGAAAGGCCTTTGATCGCGCTACAGCCACTGCACACAGGCCGGCATTCATTGTCAACAGAGCGCTTCTCTTTTGTGAACGCGATATTAGAGGCATATTTCGACCGGCGTAAGAAGCCAGTGAATGGTTTTCTCTGACACTCGGGGCTATCCGTAAAGTGCGTCACCCTACTTTTTGACTCACACCCTCCCCCTACCCTCTTGTCACGCTTCGTAACGCTGGCCTGTACACCCTTCCCCAAAACTACGTTCGTTTTGAAACAGACCCCCATCTACTATGATTTGCACCAAGTTTGCAGACTTTTCACGCGCAATGGCAGACTTCTCACGCGCATGATAGATTCAGCATTCCTTTTCCGTTCGTATTTAGTTGAAATATACCCCAACACTAGCATATCAATCGATACTATCAGTTTGATATCAACAGCTAGACGAGCAAGACAAAACTGTCGCCAAGACACTCCCATGTAACGCTCCGCACCTCCACCCCTTGAGTGTAACGTACTTTATGGATAACTGTAAAGACTTACCAGGTGGCAGTTATACTACTGGTAACTTTCGATATCGCGCTCACTGTACTAGTAGGGTTTATACTTAATGTTCTCCGCGTCACTCGTCCAATACTGGAACAGTACACTTGCTTGTTGCTGTCGACCGCACAGGTCCAGTGATATTACAATACTGGTGACGCAGTGTTGTAGCTCCAATCAATAACTGTACTGTGGGGGTCTCTACGGTGACTCGTACGCCTAACTCGTGTCCCTGTCCCCGTGACAAACTGTCATTCCACTAGCTTGTATATATATATATATACATATATATATATATATATATATTATTATTATATATATATATATATATATATATATATATATATATATATATATATATATATATATATGTATGTGTGTGTATATATATATATATATATATATATATATATGTGTGTGTGTATATATATATATATATATATATATATATATATATATATATATATATATATATGTGTGTGTGTGTATATATATATATATATATATATATATATATATATATATATATATATATATGTATATATATATGTATATATATATATATATATATATATATATATATATATATATATATATATATATATATATATATATATATATATATATATATATATATATGTATATGTATTACAGTACTGGCGACTCAGTGTCGTAGCGCCAATAACTACTGTGGGGGTCTCTACGGTGACTCGTACGCCTAGCTCATGTACTTGTCCCCGTGACAAACTGTCATACCACTAGCGTGTATATATATATATATATATATATATATATATATATATATATATATATATATATATATATATATATATATATATATATACACACACACATACACACACACACACACACACACACACACACACACACACACACACACACACACACACACACACACACATAATAATAAAATAACAACAAATGCATATGCAAATGTTAACATCTACATAATTTATCATAAAAACTACTCTAAAAATATGTGTTTTTAAAAGTGTTCTTCGTAGTGCCTTCGCCGTCCTCACTGAATTATTCAAGCGATTCCTCAGAGTGGTTGCGGCCAGAGCCAAATAACGATCACCGGGCGTGACCGTCTGCGAAGTCGGCACAGACAACATATAAAAAGAAGCGGACCTTAATTGCCGATTCGGATGGCGTCGGTTGAATAACTTTGCGAATCCGGTGCGAGACCATTCATCGCGGAATATACATAGAGTAACACTTTGTAGATCGGACGCAAGCGAATTATCAACCAATGCAAACGTTAAAACACGGTGTAATGTGCTAGTGTTTAATGGTACGGTAAACGAGGCGTGGTGGGTGGGGGGGGGGGGGGGCGACACATGTGTCGTTCTACTTACATAAGGGTTAATATTAGCCGTCTGCTAATACTTCAGTCTTTACATTGACACTAGTTCCGATGTAGGCAGTGTTAAATGAGCCATTTTCCATTATTTGTGATGTTTAGGGCGCAATCGTATTCATAAGTCCAAATTGTTTTACTCACATAAACTATGATTATTAGTAGATCATTTTATACCAAGATAATATATCTAGCATGAATGGATAATTATGTCTAGCTGATTCAAATAGGTTGGTAAGCTGGCTCAACTAACACTTGGTGTGGGGTATGTTGAGCCACAGTGTAGCGTAAGTTGCGTAAATGCTTTATTTGTATAACTTACATAGGCCTTGTAAAAAAATTCATAACAACTCTGCCAATACATCTACTAATGGGCACAACACGTCTCTGACAAGTCTACGCTCTTAATTAATAAGTCAAAACACCTAATTAATATAGACGTATAGGCAAATCGCAAACAGTGTAACTAACTGCTGTTTTGTTGCCTTGTAGCTCTCCGATGTGCCAATTTGTTCGGACAAAATCAATTCCTTGATGTGTTTTGGGGTAAGGAATACTAGTCTTCGTTCTTTAACCGCTGCTCAACTAAACCTCCCTTGGGTGTTGGGTGGCTCAACTAGCCCCGTTTCTACAATTAAGCTTATTTAATTAACTTCTCATTAAAGCGTGAAATGATGTAAATAATATTCTTCTACGTCCATAGTTAAACCATCTATACGTGTCAATAACAACATACTCTGGCCACGTGTGTTGATAGTTTACACACCAGCAGATATTAATCACAATTCCTAAAAGTTTTGAAAAACAGCAAAAACATACTTTTCGCTCACATGTTCTGATCGTTGTGACAAACGTAACCTATTATATGTGAATCGTGTTTTAATAACATGCTCAATCACTGGGTGGTACCATGTAACTGTCGCTGTTGTGGTTTCCTGGGAAATACGGGTAGCTCAACTAATCCAGTGGCTCAACTAACACCGCCTTCCCCTATATATACCGAACAACAAAAGAACCGCGAAAATTTCAACATACGTTTTTGTCTCGACATAGTGAAGTGGCCTAACTGTTTTATCAATGCAGTATGACGCAACTATATGTGTGGTGTCTCGGTACAGTGGACAATCTCGTGCATAACACACGTACTAAGCACCTTCCAGTCCAGTGCGTGCAGGCGTCGTTGGTGACATTAATGGGTGAGCATGATTGATTTTGTCAATAGGGATAACAGTGCACCTCAACACACGTGTTGCCACTGCTATCCTTGTCGCAGCAGCAATTGGAATCACAAATGATCGGGCCGCGAGCTGGACGACCTCGGGTGATCAGTGCGAATATTCTTCGCAGTTTTTCTGGTTGATAGGTTCCATAACGTCAATGAAGCCACCCGGATCATCACCGGGATCCCTTAATCAATAACAGCGGCCCATTAAACGATCAAACAACGCACCGCCGACTTGCCGACAAAAAAACCACGAAAACCACTCCCCGAACATACCGGTTGTACTACGCATAACAATAGAATCTCGTCCACGACACTTATGCTATGCACGGTCCTGCCCAAATAGTTCGTGGTGTATTTAAAGTGTTTTCCTTTCCTGCTACCGAAGTCTTAGTCGCTCTCTTATGACCTATGACGTTGACGCCAATACCACATTCGCCATCCGTTTCAAGCGCCCCCCCCCCCATCCCCCCAACGATAATCTCAGTCAGTGGCGCTCTCATAATGAATTGAGAAGAAAAAAATATGTGTCTTAAAATCCTAGGCAATGTTGATTAAAATACCAACGTTCAACATGTCCTGCGTGGCAATACAGTTCACTGTTGTTCTACGGGCATTCACATAACACAGATTAATGATAAAAGTGTCCCTCATAGTTACAGTCAATAACTGTGCTATTCCACCACGGATCAATCTCACAGATCGATACAACGGATTTGGTTATACTACCACGGATCAATGTAACGGATCAACGTCACGGATGCTGCTGTTCTACCACGGATCAATGTCAACACACGCTATGTTGTGATTGCTTTGGTGATGAAACCTAACTACATTACACACAGCAAATGATCACGGACGGTGGCGACACAAGTGTGTCTCGCATCCAATGTCATTTTCCGATTGCAGCTTTACAATTGCGAACTTTGTCAAACAATCTGGTATTGCGAACGCGTACCACTGCAGCTATATAGTCTCAGGTGCTATCATCTCGTCAGCGTGATAATGTATGTAACTGGCGTGTAGCGACGACAGCAAGAGTCCGAAAGCATAAGGTCGACATCAACATGCGGGTGAGTGAAGGCACCAGTTCGTCGTGCGCTGTAGCGTCGCGAGATGTGTCCTCAACTAATCAGTGTCAAATAGGGAGTTTTGCCTCCGGACGGCCACTTTGCTTTGTCTACAGTTTCCAAAGCAAATAGACCATGGCCCCACAAATAGACCATGGCCCCACAAAGACGATCGCATCGAAAAACTATAACAAACTAAGATACATGGCAATATAATACGCACGCATCTTCGCCAGATTGGCTAGAATTAACACTTTCGGCCAAGCCACCACACGACAGGAAACAAATCGCAAGACAGAGGTGAGAGTGAAGAAAGAGTGGTCATATCACCACTGCCACAGGGAGGCTCCTAATTTATATTAATAAATCTCTCAATATTAATTGCATACCACCGTGGATAGTATTTGTATTGAAAATGTGTTTAAAAACACAATAACGGTCGTTTTTGTGTGAAACTATGTTACGTCACTCAACTGCATAGTTACAATGAAGTAACAATTCGTAAACAACAATACCCAGTCAAACAATCGTTTATGCCACTCCACCAGCCGTTCATTTATCATTTATAGTCAAGTTGTGGCGGTGGTGATATAGTGAATAGCGCCACTGTTGGGGAGTGTGGTGATTGTCTAAATTTAAAGTACAAAATTACGTGTCGTAAATCCGTCGACGCCAAATTCCGCGCATGCGTACAAATTGATCGTATCACTCGTGCCACAACTAACATTTGATCGATTCCTAATGGTTGTAGAAATATCTCAATCTTAATTGCATACAATTGTGATAGTAATTACATTAAATGATTGATTAGAAACACAGTAACGTGTGTTGCAATGATGTAACAAATTGTAAACAGCAATATCGTTGTCCAGTCAACCAATCGTTTTAATACCACTCCGTCCTCTTTTGCGAGTGGCGCCACTGTTGGGAACATGCTTCGATGAATACCGTGATACATTATGCACAAGAGGCGCCACCAATCTCGATTATCCAGGATACGTGCAGTGGCGCTACCGTTTGTCGCGCACATCATTGCCTGAACGCAATGTGTACTTTTTGTGACGGAAATTATGTATGTACCCAGATTGATGATGTGCGTGCGTGCGTACGTGCGTGCATGCGTGCGTGTGTGATACTGTAATTCTGCTAGTGGCCGAAAATTTATATGGAAACATACTCAGACAGTTGCACGTGGTCGCATGAATGGAGGCACACGAACACAAACACATGGATGCACACACGCAAAGAGAGAAGTATGCATGCGTATATATGTCAAACATTATTTGAAGTTTATTCACTTTGCTCAACAACAAAGAACGGACACGAGAATAATCTAATCTAACCTGTACTTCCAAACAATACATAACTAAAATCATCCTGCATATAAGGAGTTCACTAAAACATGTATAAACTCACTAAACCAAAAACGACCACTTTCATCTCAGCGGACTTTGTCAACCCAGGCATTCGAAACACGCTACCAGCATCAGAAAATGGTGCTGACTTGGAAAGCATGTTATTGTAAACATCGAACTTTAACAGGAATTAAAACATTGTAATCCAAAGCAGCAATCTCAGTATGTATATGGTTTGCAGCAATAGTTCCTGGGCTTGCAATAATAGATAATGGGCCTGGGTTTTGTAGCAATATGCCTCGGGTTTCCAGTTGCATTGCACTATTTAGGTATCTTATGATTCATGAATTTACGACACCCAACGTTCATGCAAACGTTTATTTGGGGACAGACAACAATATAAAATTGCATTGGTGGCCATGTTAACGTGTGTCTGCTTATACGAAAACGACCACTAAACATTCTGAATTTTTTTCACAGCAACTGCCGTCATCTCATTGGCAAGTTTTCTCAAAATCACATAACTCCAGCTCTTTTAAAACGCCCCGACGTGCGATGCCCGTCAATTTTGACAAAAATAGCCACGTATTCATGCACCCACGTGGCCCATAGCAGAACAATTCCCATAAATCCCTCCGCCTGTTAAACTCTCAACAAATGCACTATTTCACAGCCAGTAACTTCTACAAAGAAACCTGTTAATATTCTTGCTCAATGTTGCACTTATGTCGCACTATATGAATTGTTTAAATTAACATATCACAATTTAATACACCCTATATTCGTGTGAAACAATAAACAGGAAGGTCGACTGTGGTCTTACCCTATATTGACTGTCTGTATCAGTTCAACGGACCACCCTCCTTTGTCTAGCATTGACCAGCCACTAGTGAACCCCCAGTTAGACACACCTGTGTTCTGACTCATCAAATATCAGTCAGTAAATATCATAAACTAATAAAGTGTGCATGCTTTTGAAAAGTTTATTCGCATTTTTTGTCAATAAACAATGCAATACAGACACGGGAATATCGATCGATAACACCACCTAAACAGTTCGATAAAGACAACAATAGTGCACAAACTGTAAAGAAGATGTGATTAGCCAGCTTCTCACAACTTCATTCGATGTAACTAACCAGACGCAACACCACTATTGTAAACATTGACGTGAAACGCAAGTTCTTAAAAAGCGCAGCTTTGGTATTCAGTCCGTAACCATCAAGCTGCCGCGCCACACACAAAATATAGTCACCCAGTCACCTCAAGCAGCAAATTCTAAGCGGCATGTGGATAACAAATAAATTGACAGTTCCAATGTTCACACATTGTCATTTATATGTCATATCAATTTATATCGGCCAGATAACTAGCAATCATGCGACCTATTAAGCAATGTGACAGCAAACAAACATTAGCTTCAAATTGGATAACTGTACACAAAACGTGAAACTATTCTAAATGTAGCAGCGAGTGGCCGATCAACAACTACGAACCGCTAGGAGAGGTTACAGCGGGTTCTGGGATACGTTAAACAAGAAAAGAATGTTTTGGCCGATATGAGCATTATGTATTGTCTTCGAAACAATACAGGATGTACAGGATATAACAGTACACTCATATACATAAAGCAAAGAAAGACTATACTAACTCGTTTATATAATACAACGAAATAAATTAAAACTGTGTCCTAAATAAACAAAAATAGATTGGTTGAAAAGTTCATTAAATGTTTCAAAGTAATACCTAACCAATTAAAGATTGATATATACACACACAAACATATATATATATATATATATATATATATACATATATATATATACGCATACATATATACATACATACATACATACACACACACGCACACACACACACAAATATATATATATATATATATATATATATATATATATATATATATATATATATATATATATATATATATATATATATATATATATATATATATATATATATATATATATATAGTGGCCTCATCTTTCATCATCCAGAAGGTACATATATATATATATATATATATATATATATATATATATATATATATATATATATATATATATCTTTCCTCATCCAGAAGAGTTATTCTTCGATGTCGATGTACTGGCTTTGATGCATCATACAGCATCACCCTTAGCTTCGGATGAACCATATGATCCAGTTTACTTGCCCAGTCTCCTGTCTTCGTATTTTGCCAGAAGAGCTGACACGTGACCATGCAGCGCGAGCATCTGTGAATGCGCTCCCTGTACGAGTCCGGTTTCCTCCAGTAGATTTTCTCTTCTGGTGAAATAGTACGGAAGGTGTCTTTCGTCGAGGATATGTTGCCAGTAGCGCAGCGCATCAACATACCTAGGCAGTAGCATTGTACTCTGCTCCCACTGGGTGTTACTGGGAAGCCGGTCGTACAGATTCAGCATGAGGACTTTCAGGTAGTAGGAGCAGAACTCGTGCGGATTGCCTTGCTGAGTCGACTTCGCGTAGAAATCGAGAAGGTCCGTCTTGAGCAGACGAAGCACGTCCTTGCGACACGTCTGGTCGTCGTCACAGTAGATTATCGCTTTCTCGGCGGCGGAGAAGGAGAGACGCCAGAAGACGCGTCGACGCGGCTTCTTAACGTATTCTGTGTGAGAACAGCAAAGATGGAAGATTGCGACCAACGACAAGAACCAAATACAACTGAAATAAGTTTTTCTCTTATGCTGTATTTTGTTTTCTAAAAATTATTATAAACAATATTTGTGTACAGATGCACCTTAAAGTGATCAATGATTCATACCGAAGACATCGTGTCAGGAGATATGTAGTTTGATCATCCTACATACATGATTTTTAATGTTGCACAACACAGTATCCTGTTTTTATAATAAAGTTATAATTCTTTGTTCTCTGTTATTGTATGCAATTTATTGTTACAAGAGAAAACATTTAAATTCAAAAAGAAGTTACTAAAAATAAATGGGGCAATGTATGTTTATGTTGTTTTAAGCATTACAATGTATTCAGAGATGTCAACGAATTTTGTTAATAAAATTTTAAACCTTTCACATAATAATTAACTATTATCAGAAATTAAACATTAATTCAATAGAGAGGCGGCCATACTCACCACTTGAATGATTTTTGGCGACAACGTGGAACTTTTCACATATGCTATTAACACATTCTTTCGGAACCCACGATTTGCGAACTGTTTCCTTGGACGTATCCGGCAAACCTTCGAATTCGATGGCCGGCACCAAGTCGATTGAATAGGTTTTGTTATCCCAGGTCGTGTAGTCTAATGTAACGGCTGGATTCGTATCGTCATATTTCACTTCTGCAGAATAGTAGAGGATAGTTATTTGAAAGGATTCTACACGTGATTTATGAATTATTGTGATGATAGATCACAACTAATATGTAAACAGGTGCGCGAGATGT
Source organism: Lamellibrachia columna (assembly GCA_963662155.1). Lineage (NCBI taxonomy): Eukaryota > Metazoa > Annelida > Polychaeta > Sabellida > Siboglinidae > Lamellibrachia > Lamellibrachia columna. The sequence goes on along the minus strand of OY759273.1, from coordinate 22,905,414 downwards.
ATCAAACTAATGTTTATT
>OY759273.1:22775396-22900396 GCA_963662155.1 Lamellibrachia columna | reverse complement strand
TTTTATATTCTTCGTCCATGTTTCCATGTCCTATGTGTATACAGTTGCACTTCCCAAAATTGAATAACATTTGCCATTTTTCTGACCTAATTTATCTAGATCATCCTGTAGACTTTGTTTATCTGTATCATTTGTAACCTTTCTGAATACTTTTGTGTCATCTGCAAATTTGAGTACTTTGCTAGATATGTAATCTTCTATATCATTTATATATATTAAAAACAGTATAGGGCCTAATATTGATCCCTGTGGTACCCCACTCAAAACCGATTTCCAGTTTGAAATCTCACCATCTACTATTACTCTCTGTCTTCTGTGTGTAAGCCACTTTTCTATCCAGTTGATTACATCATTACCTATACCATGGGCTTTTAGTTTAAGTATCAATCTCTGGTGTGGCACTTTATCGAAAGCTTTCTGAAAATCTAAGTAGACAACATCCACTGGTGACCCGTCATCTACCCACTTTGTAATTTCTTCAAAAAAAACACAAGAGATTGGTTAGACATGACCTTGCTTTTAGGAACCCATGTTGAGATGTATTTATTAAATTATGTTTTACAAGGAATTCCACCTCTCTAATTAATGTTTCCAGTAATTTACATACAACTGATGTTAAACTCACTGGCTTTTTTTTCTGGCTTGTTCCTCGATCCCTTCTACACGGCATATGGACCAGAGCGAAGACAGCGTCATCAGTTTCGATTCCTTCAATGATAGAGAGCTAGTGTTGCAGCCTGCAAAGAAGAAGAAACAGCGAGGATTTTTTGTAAATGAGGACTATTCGCAAAGAATAAATAACTATCGTCCTAAATCCTGAAGGCCCGACAGGAGGGAGAGATAGCCTACTTGTCCTATGAAAACAGGTGTATCTACATCGTTGTACAATAGTAATTACGATGAATGTTTATTTGTTTTCTCAACAGTCGGTAATAGTTCAATCGACATAGCTTCAGATATGTGCATACTACCGCTTAATACATAGCACATACTCACATACATACATTTGTGGGGCGCGATGGCACACCGGTTAGAAGGCCGGACTCTCAATCGAGAGAACCCGGTTTCAAATCCCACTACGGTCGCTTCGAACCTTTGGCAAGTTTGATCACCCCACGTTGCCACAGTTCACTCAGCTGTATAAATGAGTACCTGGCAATACAGACAGTGGTGGATATGTGAACGAATAGTCTTCGCGCAATTGCAGCGTGGCTGAATGCTTCCCAGAGAAGTTGAGATGGCCTTGGAATGAACAGGTCTGCCAGGGGGTGAAGTGTAAAGCGCTTTGAGCGGTCCTACGGACGGGATACCGCGCTATATAAGAATATACCTTTACCTTTACACATTTTAACCAGTATGACGACAACAGACAAAGTGGTGTTTCAAAAGCATAGATCCAGGACAATAACTTCTATACGACATGCCTAGCATTTCCAAATACTACAGTGACGAACAAGTTGTAGACAATGTCAAATATATGACCATTTCCAAATACTACAGTGACGAACAAGTTGTAGACAATGTCAAATATATGACCATTTCCAAATACTACAGTGACGAACAAGTTGTAGACAATGTCAAATATATGACCATTTCCAAATACTAGTGCCGAACAAGTTGTAGACAATGTCAAATATATGACCATTTCCAAATACTACAGTGACGAACAAGTTGTAGACAATGTCAAATATATGACCATTTGAGTGATAATTTATTTATACATTTTAATGCGCGAAGCTTAAACAAAAACATTCAAAAAATCAAGGATTTCATTGATAGGCTTAATGTTTCACTCGGTGTTATTGCAGACTCATGAGAGCCACAGGATGTAATGTTAGGCCAGCAAGAACGGGTGCCATTGACTGAAATGTGTGGTGTCGGAATACATAATATAAAAACAGAAGCTAAGATATATAAATAATAAAATACAATCGTGGTGTTAGGTCTACTATTCCAGCAAATTGTATTAACTTTCACACCAGTTAAAATTGCCTTTTCTAATACAGTAACTGCATTTTCACCAACATTAGGGTAACCTTGGGCAGCGCGGCCCCCCAAGGAAACCTTTCAGATTGTACGCAATTAAATTACTTTAGCATGTCTTTAATGTGGTCACATTATTGACAGATATGTGTATTACACATTGGAAAACTATTTTCAATAAATAAACAATCTAGCTGAGTTGCATTTAAAAATAGCAAGGGTACCTCAAAAAAGCCGTCTTGCCCCATCCCTGGGGCAAGACGGTCCTCAGCCTGGGAGCAACACGGTCTATAGCCCCCTCCCCTGTGGTTTTCGCTTGTATGAACGAACTATTTTCCTGAAATTAAAATGTATATTTATACAAATGGTATGATAATAATATATCAGGTCATTATGGTTGTTACGTTTAAATGGGAGTTAACATATAATATGTACCTTGCAATCCATACATAACATAACATTGGTTTAATAATATTCCATTATAATTAGCAGAACGTAAATTATGCAATGTTCATATTATATTAAACGTACTAAACATAATTGGTCATGTGTAACACATTTGATAAATGGTGACCATGTGCGTGTGGGATAAGACATAGGGACAGTCTTGCCCCACAGGCATGGGGACCGTCTTGCCCCACAGGCATGGGGACCGTCTTGCCCCACAGGCATAGGGATAGTCTTGCCCCACAGGCATGGGGACCGTCTTGCCCCACAGACACAACGTGTGTCTTAACACAATTTTTTTTACAAAACACCATTATATTGCCCATTTTGTATTATATGACCTGTCAGCTTATTAATGATAGTATCATATGACCAATTAAGTCCATGATTCACAGCGATATATGTATAGTGAGTTTCACCATTTTATTATTGGTAAAATATTAGTTAAGTGCATAATAGTGCATGTAAAAGTGACATTTCAAAAGAGCCTTTTCTTCGTGCTACGACCAGTGCGTACAGGCAATCAGTCACTGTCTTCATAGCTACTCGCTTGTGTATTTCTCAACCGACTTTACACGTGATTTCGTACCAGAGAGTAAATAACAATTACGTATTCTGACACTAAGCATTTATTGATTCTCTTAGAAAATATTTCTAAAACAAACCATCTGAATACAATCTCGAATATATTCATTTAGACACGGCACGTTGTTTTACATTGCTTGGTCTTTACTGTGATTGTGTCATGTCGTGTTTCGCCGTCTTACAATAACTATTGGAATGACCAAACACCCAGACGCCATTTCACGTCCAATATAATATCTTAGAGCAATTACTGCATGACATCTGTTGACGTCAAGTACTACTGCAGACACTGGTAACCATCGATGTCGCACGTCAAATGTTAACACAATGCAACGTCCCGTACTTACTTGCTGTCATGTCACGCGTCCGATACTAGAACAGTACAATTATTTGTGACGCTCGTAAACACGTCCAACGTTGTGCAGGACTTGTGACTCGTATACCTCGTCCGTCAAACGGACGAGAACGTCCGTACACTAGCGTCGACCTGAAGGAGAGCCTCTTTGTATGGGAGCGCTTGATAAGTTCGCCTTAGTTTGTTGTACTCAGTGTGGTGTCTATAAAAACCTGTACCACGGAACAGGTATTTCAATGTTTCGTAACGAAATCCATTCGTAGTTTTGTTTTGTTGAACGGTCGCGTCGTTTCGATATGTTTTACTTTAACGTATCGGGTACTACCATAAACGAAACGGACATAAGACTAACAATAACAGCTGGAGTGACAATTTCGTTGCAGTGTGGCATTGCAACTTCAAATGGTACTCACATTCTTGGGTTAATTAGGAGAATATAACATAGTAGGAAACAAGCCAATTATAAATCTATATAAAGCAATAGTTAGGCCCATTTAGAATAGCTTGGGAGTCATATCGTAAGAAGGATATTTATACGCTAGAAAGAATACAGAGGAGAGCAACTAAACATCCTATAACTGAGCGACCTTATTTATGAAGACAGCCTAATAGAATATGATTTAACAACCCTAGAGATAAGGAGGTAAGGAGTAGATAAAAAAAGTGTTAAGATATTAAATGGCTATGAAGCTATTGATAGAAATGTTTCTTTTTCACTTAAGAAGGACAGTAGAACTAGAGGAAACGAAGTAACATTAGTGAAGGATCAGTGTGTATTGGATATATATCAGAAAGTAATCGTTTTCACAGAGGAAAATTGGTGAATGGGAATTTTTTTCTACAGACTGTGTAAATGCTAGCAGCGTGAATATGCTTTGAGAAACTCCTCAGTACTCCAATGTCTATCTAGACGGTTTTTAAATGAGTTGACCCTTGGGGCAGTTACAACTACTTCCGGTAGATCATTCCATAATCTGGTAACTCTAAGTGAGAAGCTTTCTTTTCTAACATTTGTACAAGCACGTTATATAAACAATTTCAAACTATGACCCCTTGTTCCTTCCCTTGTATCACTGTCTTTGTGCAGCTTGACAATGTTAGATACACCACTGTCATATTTCCCCTGGAGCAGTTTATATACCTCAATCATATCACCACGAGTTCGTCTGTATGCAAGTGTAGGAAGTTTCAATCTCTGAAGTCTTTCCTCGTAAGGAATATTCTTCATACCAGGAAGCTGTTTTGTTGCGCGTCTTTGCACATTTTCGATGGCATCTTTGTATTTCTGTTTATAAGGGGACCATATTGATATTACATAATCTAGATGACTCCTAACTAAAGCTTTATATAATGGCACAAAATTATGTTGATTTAGGGTTGTAAAGGACCTTCTAATAACTGCCACGATACTATTTGCTTTGTTTATTTTTTGGTTGATGTGTTTATCAAATTCTAGGTTTGAATCAATTATAACCCCAATGTCTTTTTGTTCTTCTATTCCTCCTAATTCATGGGCAGTGTTATCTATCTTCAGGTTGTATGCATACTCTTGCTGTATTATTTTCCCTACGTGCATTAAATTACATTTATCTGGGTGGAACCTTAATAACCATTTACTTTACCAAGATGTTAAATAATGTGATTAATGTGATTCGACTCGAGCTTTGAACTCAGTAAATTTATTGATTAGACTATCAGCGTTGGTGTAGAAACATTTTAACTGTTTATGTGTATAATTTGTATTTACAGTGTTTTTCTGGTTAGATCTTTCTTGTCTTACTCCTCGTCCCTGCGAGGTTTGAATCTTACAATTTTTCTGGCCCATGGTGGGCCTCTCACCCTGTACAACCATTGCCCCTCATCATTTATCTCTTTTGTCCTGGCCTCCTCTAGGAGTTTCCTTCTTTCCTCTCTTTCTTTTTTTGTTAAGTCGTGCTGGATGCTGAGACATTTATATTTTTCCTCTGCATCTCTTAAGTTTGATAGTCGTTTGAACAATTCCATCTTTTTGTTAGTGTCTTTCATTACTACCTTAAGAGGTCTGGGTTTTTGCTCAGTATCACCCTATCTCCGTCTGTTTGTTTTTACCTAGCCTGATAACTTTGGTTATCTCATCTTTTACATCTAGGTTCAGATTGCACACCTCATTACACAACCCTTCAACAAACTCCATATCTATCCTCACCCTCTCTTCCTTTAGGTTTGTTTTTGGTTCTGGGGCATTGAATATAAGAAAATTTGTTTCCCTATTTTTTCTTTCATTGATTTCTCTTACCGTTTCCTCCACAAAAATTCCACTATTTTGGGTGGTTAGTAGGTTCCTGCTTTCATCATCATTTGGTCTCCATGTATGTAATGCATCCATTTCCTGCCTTACGATTTCTTTTACTTCTTTACTACCGCATTTAGCATCCAGTTTTTTTCTCTATGGCCTCAAATCTCGTGTTCATAGTTTTGAAATACATCTTGCATCTCTCTTCGATAACTTTCTCACTGAGAATATTTTTTTCAATTTTTGGTTTGCATTTTAAGCAAAATTTAACCACATGCATCCGGGTTTCCCCATTGCCTCGTATTCGCCAGGTTTAAATTTCAAGCATTTAATGCAGTATCGGTTTCCGCAGTACTCGCACTCGAGCATTCTGTCTTTCTCACTTTTAAAGATTTTCTCGCAGTCTTCGCATTTCCAAGCTTCTCTAACATCGCTTCCCGATTCAGAGTTTTAGCTACCTCTCCGTGTCCCCTTATTTTTTTAGTTTTGTGATTGGTACGCTAGAAATTGCTACATTTTCGCCAGTATCTTGTTTTGGACCACTGTGTTGGTCATTTTCACTCATTTCCGTAATTCCAGAAAAAATTCAAGTTCCATGTAACACTTACCATATGCGTGCTGTTGTACTAAGAGTACGTGCAGGGGTTTCCAAGGCGTTGTGACTAGTGACAGTGTGCCGTGCTCGACGAGAAACGTACTTCTGTCCCAGGGCTACTCTGGGTAAAAGACGCCTTGGTTGAAATTGCCTGTTAGTATATAGATGACTCAGGTTGGGAGTGCACGTTATTACTAAATTTTGCCTAGCCTTAATTATCTGTATTGTTTACTGTGTGCACCTAACCGGAAGAATGACAATTTTGGCGGGAAATTTCTAATGGGTCGATGTATAGTTTAAGATTATATTTATATCGCATCAGCTCAGAATTTACATCTAAACATCACGGTGTGATAATCAGTATGCTACTAGAATAATATGATTAGGATGAAAAACGCCCTTTCTCTACTGTAAACAGCCAAAAATCAACTAAACAGCGGAGCTCATACGTAATCAGACATCGTAACCGGAAGTTGCCTCGCCTATGCATATTTTAAGCACACTTTACGGACGTTGGCTTCTTTACAACCGTGATGACGTAAAGCACAGTTTACTGTTTGCCTCTCGACAACGAACAAATTCAAAGTATAACCTGTCTTAATGACAGCCGCGTTATTATTTGTTAAAACATCACAAGTGCATCTGTATGGGTCTACTCGTTTTATTATCGCCCACTTGTTCGGAAAACTGGTGTTCGTGAACCTTGCTTTGACTTTGTATACGTTGCGCGTCAGAAGTTACACGTTAAGATGTTGTAATCGAAACCTATGTTTCAACACAGTGAGGTATGACAATATACACAAGACACATCGAAGGCAACGTAAAGCCGTAACGTCACATTTTTCATAAACATACGCCGATACGAACATGGCATTGCGGCGATTACAGGGAAGCCATTGATCAGCATGCATTGTGCAGCCGGGGGGTTTGGTGATGCAGGACTGGTACCTCGCACGATCCCGCCGCAGAATGTGGTGCAGCGACTATGGCAGAGAGAGACGCATGTTTGTAGGCCTGCCACACAGTTCCATGTTGCACGAGCCTTCCACACTAATGTTTTCCCTAACTTCACTGTTGTTAATGTCGAGAAGCCACCATGTTTCCTTCGCAAATTCTCTCCAGACGGGCGGTATTTTGTTGCATTCTCATCTGATCAGATGTCAATCGAGATTTACGAATTTCAAGGACCCGCAGCAGCTGAGCACCTTCTCCAGGGTGTGGAAGGGGATTACACAGGCAACAAGGTGGAACAGGATTCATCTATGATCAGCAGTAAGCTGTTTGACTGCTTTTTCAGACTGAAACATGTCACCAACGTTGCATCGAATGGTGAGCATCTGAATCGCGAGTGCAGCCTCTTCTCCGATGACGGTTGTTTTGTGATAGTTGGCTCTGCTGTCTATATTCCTGATGAGCCACATCCGCATTTCTTTGATGTCTACAGAAACAATGAGTCAGTGTCGCCAAACACGCGCTCGCCTTTAGAGGAATACACGCTGCATTTGGTCGAGCTGGAGACCGGGAGGCTGTGCGATAGTCGACACTTTAAGTGTGACAAGATATTTCTCTCCCACAACCAAGGCCTGTATTTGTACCGCAATGTTTTGGCTGTGCTCTCGGTTCAACAACAAACTATACACATTTTCCAGGTGTCATCTAGTGGAGTTTTCATCGATGTACGGACAATAGGGCGGTTTTGCCATGAAGATGATCAGCTTCTTATCTCGGCTACTCAGAGGCAGAGTGGCACGCAGGCAGAGCGACCATTCTTTGAGCCAGCCATAAACTCACTTAAGCACCGGATCCTTGTGTTCCTGTTCCGTCGGGCCAAGCATCAGTCGAAGATTATTGGGACGCAAAAACCACTGCTCAAGTTCTATCAATACTTCGAACAGTTTCTCCATCTCCGACTGTGGAAGATGCAGTTACTGGACGAAGACCACTTACTCATTAAGTATGCAAGCGAGGATGTCGTCACATTGCGAATATCCGACCCGAACTCTCAACCGTCATTCTTCGTTGTGTACAACATGGTGACAACGCAAGTGATCGCCGTGTACGAGAACACTAGTGAGCGCTTGTTGGAGTTGTTTGAGAACTTCTGCGATCTGTTCCGCAATGCGACACTACATAGCGAGGCTCAGTTTACGTGCTCGGCGTCGAGCAACGTTTACGCACGCCAGATCCACCAACGCTTCAAACAGACAATTGTCAATGCAAAGTTCGGAGGTCACACAGAGGCTGTGAAGCGGCTGTTGGCTCAGCTGCCAATCAGCTCCCAGTCGTACAGTAGTAGCCCCTATCTCGACCTGTCTCTCTTCAGTTATGACGACAAGTGGGTGTCTGTGATGGAGAGACCAAAAGCCTGCGGTGATCATCCAATCAGGTATTCATCCCATCCTGGCGTTCAATTGATATCAAGGATGGTTCTTATGTATACAGGCACTGATTACATATATGCTATAATATTCCTTCACTTCAAACTGTGATCGATTTTATATTTGCAAAATCATGTTATGTAGTAACTATATCTATTCTACCATCTTAACCACCCAAATGTTTTTGTAAACCTTTTTTTTTATATTTAACTTGATTGTTATCTGTTTGAGAATATCAACCTTGCCATTTAGTACATTAGTACATTAGCTGACAAAGTTCTCTTGACAATTTACAACACCTGTGGACAAATTTAGGCATTGACGAGATCACAAGATAGGCATGTAATTTATACTCGTACAATTACGCTCCCAGCATACACAGTGTGAACTTGGTATTCGCTCTGGATGATTCCAAATTAATACAATTTATGTGGATCATTGAGACACGCTTGGGCAGCAAAGAGGCTAGAATAGATATTGATTTCCATATAACATTGTTTTACAATAAAATGTTTTTGTAAACCTTTTTTTTTATATTTAACTTGATTGTTATCTGTTTGAGAATATCAACCTTGCCATTTAGTACATTAGTACATTAGCTGACAAAGTTCTCTTGACAATTTACAACACCTGTGGACAAATTTAGGCATTGACGAGATCACAAGATAGGCATGTAATTTATACTCGTACAATTACGCTCCCAGCATACACAGTGTGAACTTGGTATTTGCTCTGGATGATTCCAAATTAATACAATTTATGTGGATCATTGAGACACGCTTGGGCAGCAAAGAGGCTAGAATAGATATTGATTTCCATATAACATTGTTTTACAATAAAATAATGATCAGAAGACGTGTCCTACCTAAATTAACCACTCAGCTTTCACATATATGTAGTTTTGAGACAATCTCTTCCCTGTTTGCCTTCTGGGTTTCTTGGGGTGCATCCTTTTATTGTCCTGTCACTAGGCTGTCACTAGCAATGTTGTTGTTAATTCTGAAAACGTCCTCCTCTGCACTATGTTCAACATTTGATGATGAACAGCACTGAATGTATTTTAATTCTTGGATATGACTGCATTACAAATGTATAATCTTTAAGGTATGATACAGCTTGAATTAGTTTGCTCATTTTTTCTATATCATACTTTGATACATACTAGTCTTGCGTGTGTTATAATATTACTTATGCATCTGACATTAACAGGGCATTCAGAAGATGTTTTTCAAGCGCAGTTAAATACACATTTTTTAAATAAAATATTTTGTACGGGCACCATGAGCAACGACTGTTGGAGTGATGCCTTATAAATTTGATGGTTGATTGATTGATTTGTTTTCTTTGAAAACAATAAATAAGAAACACTCGGTCTGTCATTTTTAAATATTGGGCAATCTTTATCATGTCTTTTATTAATGGGCTTTTTTTTTATTTCCATAGCCATCACCATTCTTTGTTTAAAGTTTGATACTGATAGGCATACTTGTATGATTCATGGACAATTAAAAATTTGAGTCTCATAGCAAACATTAAAAATCACCCCCCCCCCATTTGTGCAACACCAACCAGTCCTAACCTTAGGCTTGTTGGCGTGGTCACCATTGCATAAAACTATGACATATAGCATTTTACATAACAAAATGTTCTCACACGTTGCAGGTTCTATGCAAGAGATTCAGCCCTTCTCAAGTTCAAGATCAACGCAGGCCTCTTGGGTCGAAACCCACCTCCGACTGCGCGGCGACTTGTGGCATTCACCTTTCACCCCATCGAGCCATTTGCCATCAGCGTTCAGCGAACTAATGCAGAGTATGTGGTGAATTTCCACATCAGACATTGTGTTGTGTGAAAGAGGGGGCTATATACCCCTATACTATTACACGGACTGCTGTATTTCTGCTACTGGGGGTGGCTGAAATGACGTCAATTAACATGGATGCATTATAATGAATGTTTGTCCATATTCGATACTAGATAGCACTTTTCTGTTTTTTTAATGCAGCTTCTGGCGTTCAATTTTTTACTTGTCTCATTTTGTAATTATTTTGTGAAACAACAATCTATAGTATCCAGTTTGACATGCTCGCTCGATTGAGCAAATTTATTGTTTAGTTTCAAATGACGAAATCATTAGACAAACTACTAAATTATTTTTTACTGGTCCCAGTCGGAATTCTGCAGAAAAATGGCTAAATGTCGGCTCAAGGCTATTCACTTTTGCATGTTACCCAATCTGACGATCAATGTTAATTCTTTCGATGATTTCAGCAAAAGTAGACACTCTTATATAGCCGATTAAAAACTATTTGCACAATGCCGATATGAAAATAAAAAATTATTTGCACAATGCCGATATGAAAATCAACCAGCCTGATTCGTGATAGGCTAAATAAAATATGGTTGCAGCTTGGTCAGTGTAACTGTCAATGGCCCATACAAACTGGCCAGGAGATTTTTTGTCTATTAATTCAACTTCTGATTGACAAGCAAATTTTCACAGTGATGTTGAATAACGAAAGCACATCATGGTTGGTTTTCTGACTGGGAAACTGATACTGAAAATAGATGGGCTTTTGTAATAAGAAACAGGACCATAATGCATATTTGATGATGGCCATGTTGATGGTTAGAGAGACTGTGAGGCATACAGTTTACTGTATTACATATAAATGTAATATGTTCAAGGACTTATACAGTATACGTGGTGTATTTAGGCAGACATTTCCTTGTAAAGCAGCAATTTTAGTGTAGTTAAAGGAACAATTGCCAGTGTTGGGTATGAATGACATCAGTTATCCATTTTGTTTTCAAAGATCTTATTTTGCATACATGTTATTACAGTTACCAATAGCCAAGAATGTATGTTTACTGTCATAACTATCCCAGTACAATTTGTCAACTTATTCTTACAAGTAATATTTCATATTAAAATGCAACATAACGAAAACTAGAGTGTTCAGAAGAGGTGTTGATTGGTGCATACTTGGGGCTAGTTACATTGTGATTATTGTGTCTGTTCGGACCATGAGTTGATGGTCAATCGGATGAAAAGCTAAAATACACCCAGAGGGGTGAAAGTATCGATTTTTGGTTCTGTGCATTTTTAGAAACTAAACAATTTGTTAACGTTTTGAATTAAGCAATTTGTAATTAATAAAAAAAAATGGTTTTGAGATGTTTTTTAGGAGTTGAGAAACCAATAATTAAAGCTAATTACATTTTCACCAATTCCTAGTTACTAGTGTTAGACAGTTACCTTATTTTTAAGTTATTGTCTAGATAAACAAATGTTGGTGTATGTTTACAAGAACAGATTCCTTAACATTTTTGTGGCCCTATTTTCAAGCGTACTGTACGCTTATTAAGTTAGCCAAATAATTACTTTAACCAAGAAGGTTGTAGGCCAGGAGTGGTGGCTACAGGCAGCTGATTGCTATCCCAGTCTATTCCCACTGCCAGGGTTATGGCTTTTGATGTTAGGTGTTATGTAATCATATGTCCCACCCTTCTGGTCAGTGGAAGTCTCACAACACATGCCTGTTGCTATGGCGAACCGCTTCAAAGTCATTATCTACTACTGATCATAAACTTTGTTACAAAGCAAGCCCAATATCTGCTTAAAGAAACCAGAACACATTGTTATGTTATGTTGCCAGATGCAGGTTCTCGGTCGAGCACCGACACTTACTTTACAGTGCTTGTGATTTGACTGTGCGCTGATTAGTGTGTTTAATTAAATTTCATGTGACTGCTCAATCTGGGTTTCAGCCTTCAATCGTAACAAATCTGCTGCTTGGAATACAGAATGTACCCCACTACCAGTGGTATTTAATATGTGTGGATTGCTAATTAAACTGCAGTTAAATGTTCCCAAAAGTGGAAAGTTTGTAATTAAAATGCTGTGTGTTCAAATAAGATGCTGTGTGTTCAATTAAGATGTTGTGTGTTCAATTAAGATGCTGTGTGTTCAGTTAAGTTGCTGTGTGTTCAATTAAGATGCTGTGTTCAATTAAGATGTTGTGTGTTAAGTTAAGATGCTGTGTGTGAACCCTGCCTGGATTGCCTCTTTGGATATCTTGCCGGTCCCAAGCCCGGGTAAAGGGGGAGGGTTGGGCATGAGGCTAACAACCCCATCCTATAAAAAAAACCTGTTACAGAAACCAATACCAGCGATCAAACCATTTGTGGTAACAGGAATGAAGCAAGCCAGGACGCTGGAATGATGAAGGTGTCAGCCAAACCCAGATGGAAGCTGACAGACTGATGCTGGATTTCCTGAAACTGAAGAAGAAGATAAGAGTCGCCTGCTGGAACGTACATACTTTGTACCAGACCGGCAAGCTGGCTCAGGTGGTGAGGGAGTTCGACAACTACAACAACTGGAATCAGTGAAGCAAGGTGGACAGGAACAGGGAAAAGACAGCTTGCATTGGGCCACACAATACTCTACTCCGGGAAAACCAACAATTGGTACGCAGAAGGAGTAGCCATAATATACCGAAGCAAACTGGAAAAAACACTTATCAATTGGAAACCCATGGGAGCAAGACTTATAACAGCCAGATTGAACTCAAGATACACCAAGCTCATTATCATATTGAAGATGCAGAAAAAGAGGACAAGGAGGCTTTATACGACCAGTTGCAAGAAGCAATACACAGGTTACCGGCTCATGACATGCTGTTGGTGATAGGCGACCTTAATGCCAGGATGGGCAATGACAACACAGGCAGAGAGAGCAACATGGGTACACACGGGTGTGGAATCATGAACGATAATGGACAGCGCCTCTGTGAACTCTGTGAAGAAAACAAACAAGTCATCAGGGGGACCATTTTTCATCATAAAGAAATCTACAAGAAAACTTGGACTTCACCGGGTGGGACCACAACCAGCCAGATAGACCACGTTCTTGTCAACGAGAAATGGAGGAGTTCACTGCAGAATGTAAGGACAAGAAGAGGGGCAGATGTGGCCAGTGATCACAACCTAGTTACTGGAACAGTAACCCTAAAGCTGCAGAAGACCAAACAAGGACTGGAGAGGGAAAGACAGCTTGACTCCAAGAGGATGAAGAACGACAAGGTCAAGACTGCATTTTGAGCTGAGAAATCGATTTAGCACCCTGGAGGAAGAACAAGAAATTAACATAGCCAACTTCAATCAAGCAATTCGTGAAGCAGGAGTGAAAGTCCTGGAATACAAGACAAAGAAAAGGAAGGAATGGATGAAGCAGGCCACTTGAATAAAGATTTCAGAAAGGAAAGAGACCAAAAAAAATTAATGCAACCAGATTGCAAAGGCTGAAGGACAGACTGAAAAGCAGATATGCCGAGCTGAACAGAGAGGTTAAAAGGATGGCTAAAGCAGATAAGAAATCTTTCATGGAGGGACTTGCAGAGGAGGCTGAGGAAGCAGCTAGAAAACAGGACCTTAAGACTCTCTACAGGATCACAAAAACACTCAGCGGTGGATTGAAAAACAGTGATGTACCAGTCAAGGATACAAACGGAAACCTTATCTCAAGTAAAACAGGGAAATTGGAGTGCTGGAAAGAACACTTCCAGACCATCTTAAACAGGCCAGAGCCAACAGAAACAACTCAGATACCAGAAGCTGAGGAAGACATGGACGTGAACACAGACCAACCAACACTTGAAGAGGTGAAAATGGCCATAAAGGTGATGAAGAATGGAAAGTCCCCAGGCTCTGATGGAGTGACAGCTGAGATGCTGAAGGTTGAAGATACAGTCACACCCAGACTTCTGACAGATCTTCAGCGACATCTGGGAAACAGAAAACATACCAGAGGACTGGAAAATGGGGCTGACTTATGTAGGAGACTTATATCCAACTGCAACAATTGGAGAGGTATCACCCTTCTGTCACTCACAAGCAGTCTTTAGCAAAATTATTCAAGAAAGATCAGGGAAGAGCAGGCAGGCTTCAGGAAAGGGAAATCCTGCAGTGACCACATATATACTCTATGGCAGATACTAGAGCAGAGCAAGAAGTGGAATACACCCTTCTATGCTAATTTCATAGACTTTGAAAAGGCTTTTGACAGCCTTCATCAGGAGTCCTTATGGAGTATCATGAGACACTATGGAGTTCCTACCAAGCTTGTCAACATCATCAAAATGCTGTATACAGATTGTTCAGCACAAGTGATATGCAGCAACAGTCTGACAGATACATTTGAAGTAAAAACAGGTGTGAAGCTAGGCTGCATCCTCTCACCATTTCTGTTTATGTTGAGCATGGACTGGATCATGCGAAAAGTAGAAAGTGCAGGCAGAAGAGGGATTAGATGCTGATGGAAATTCCGAAAGAGAAATATGTGCAAGACCGTCATTTGCTACATTCAGAAACATCTGGGAAAATTTGTCAGAAAACACGCCTTTTCAAGGGCAATGTTCTTAGTATTCTCCTTTATGGATCAGAATCCTGGAAAATGACAAAGACTATCAACCACAAACTTGAAGTCTTTCAGAACAGATGCAGATTGCAAGATACTCAAGCTATTCTGGCCTAACACCATCTCCAATGCAGAATTCCACAGAAGAAAATATAACAGATGAAACGACGCAGATGGCAGTGAATTGGCTACGTCTTGAGAATGCTGCAGACAGCAATAGTCCAAACTGCTCTTAGATGGACACCAGATGGAAAACGGGTGAGACGAAGACCGAAGGAAACCTGGAGAAGAACTGTGGAGCGAGAAATGAAAGAAAATAACTTGACCTGGGGGAAGCTCGAGAAAACATCAAGAGACTGTAGTGGCGTGCTCTGATGCCGGCCTTATGTGCACTTCCGCATGAAGAGGATTAAGTAAGTGTTCAACATGTAAACCACAGGTGTGATATTCTTGAATTTTTTACTCTTATAAGTGTATTGTATATATCCTGTACATCCTTTAACATTGACATTTGAATATTAGTTTTGGGATTAGCAACTGTTTCGATTAGCGTCGTATTTTCCAAAATAAATGCTATATTCTGATCACGGTTCACCGGAGTGTTGGCAGGAAGTTTTTCATGATGATGGCTGTGTGTGATGACCACAGCTTCAAGGACGAGGATATTTTCATGAGTTATTGTAATTAAGTTTCATGTAGGAAGGGGGAAAGGAGGGGAGAGGTGTGAGGGTAAACGACATTGGTTTTGTTTAATATTGATCATTAACATTTTGAGATAGCACCTAAGCACATTCATAAGGCTTTTTATTGGTTCATTTACGGACCTGCCAACCCGATATTTTCGTTCTTGAAAAAACTTCTGTATGTTTTCGTTGTCGTATTGTAACATGAAACATCGTTCCATGTAAAGAGAAGCATATTCACCAGTGTGTTTCAGTGGCTTATATTAATGCTCATTACGGATGCAATCCGCAGGGCTGTTTGGACAGCAAAAGTGCAAAAAACTATTTTTATTAATGCACTGGCATAGAAATGAGGTAATAGTAATAATAATTAACTTCTATGGCACCTATATTGTTAGTCATTATCAGAACGAGGGACAACATAAGATTTATGTGGAAATGCAATTTGGAATGTCTTCAGTTTTTTTTAGAAGACAGCTAGTTTAAGATTTTTTCAAAGTGATAAAAAAGCATGTTTGCCCATGTTTTGTTTTAGGCACAGTCAGTTGTGAAATTGATGATCTGAGCTGCCTAGGGATATTTGAAAGATGCAGGAGACTAGCCAAGTAGGGTGGTTGTTGTGTGGATACAGCACGATATATAATAGTGGACAGCTTAAAATTAATTCGATAAGTAACAGGAAGCCAGTGTAACTGTTTAAGTAGTGGTAGTTATGGTGAAAAGCAAGGGCCCTGAGTACGACACGTGCCAGACAATTTTGTACTCGGAGTTTTGCCAAGTCTCTTAGCAATGTTATTTAGTAGTGAATTACAATAGTCAAGGCAGCTACTAATTAGTGCCATTGATATTGTTTTAGCAGTAGATATAGATATGTCACGCCAAATTCGACGGAGGTTACATATATGGTAGAAACAGGATATACATACTTGAGAAATATGCTGACAAATGTTGAAGTCACTATCAAAGACAACACCTAGACTATGAACAATATCTGATGGGAATGTATCACTGCCAAGCAGTCTAACTGGAAAATGGCTGATGACCCTATTTCGTTGTTGCTTAGTGCCAATAATAATGTTTCTTTTATCTGGATTAAGCTTTAGCTTACTTGATTCCTTCCACAAGATATCAGTAAGACAATCACTTAAAGTCGAAACAGATTTGTGTGCATTTGATTGTGAATGTGATATGTAAACCTGTGTGGCGATGACTGAGATTATGATTACTAGTGACTTGGCTAAGAGACGTAGTAATTTAGCGACATAAATAATTTAGGCCAATCTAGTTCATGATTACCATGTCTGAATAAATTTGACCAATGTTACTATTTTTTCCAACCGACCCATTAAAAAAAAATGTGTTAATCAACTAATAAAAAGAAAAGGTCTATGGATCTGAAAAAATGCAAATTTAGGTGTTGTTTTTCTCACTGAGCAATGCTTAGATGTTCACCAGCCTAGAGTCAGCCAATTGCCTGTTTGTTGCTAGTTACACTACTTGTGTCGCAGGATGACTCCACACAGTCCAAGGTATTGTTTGCAATCAGCCCAGTTTATTGGGAAATGCAGAAGACCAGCTAAAGTACAAGTCTCACAGTTAGGAAGAACATTTGTACATATGGAATGACATCTATACAAGTGAATATAATATTACCTGACTTTTATTGGATTGGAGCCAGTAGAAAAAAATAATGGCGATACATTTGTGTGAATATTTTTGCAAAAGTTACATTTAAATGGTTGCGTTTGGTAAAACATGCAACTGGGCTTATTTACCTGTTCAGGCTTTTTTTATAAAAAAAAAATTTCTGAATACTCCCAATCTGATTTAAGAATTAAATCAAATATGACTGAACTTGTATCGTGATGATACTTAGAAATGACGGATACAAACTAACCGAAATGTCGGAGAGCATTTATATGTAAATTCTTTTTTTACGTAACATTTTACATTATTCTTAAAGTCAAGAATCATCTAATCTCGCCGTCAGTGTGGTTTATTGGCGCCATCTTTTGCTTTTGTTATCGTTTTCCTTTGTACGTCTTTTTCATTCAAGTCGTTCGTGCTAGCTAGGAACTCGTTCACTGCGTCCGTGTCATCATCAAAAGATGAAGATTTGCCGTCAGTGAAGCTGGGAATGCCGCTTGATGTGCTTGTCGACATGCCCAGGCTCTTGTATATCGACATGGCCTGCAAACAAACCACACTTTATTATCAGCATCTTCAACTCTACATAATTCCATTTTTAAGTAAAGTTAATCTTAGAGTTCTGGACAGTTGTTTTTTCCTTGGTTTTAGACAGTATTTCCAGATTTTCCCAGTAAATACCTGTACTTGCCAGGTTTATCCTGCTGTCCTATGAAAACCCAGCCCTGTGGATAGAGATACAAAACTCTACACATAGATTAGGGATTCACTAAGAATGAAGACAATGCCTACCTGTGCGACCATGCTGCCCACATCACTGGTGTTGGCAGGCAGTAGGATTGTGTTCGTCTCCTTGGCGAGGTTGCTAAAGGCAGCTATATACTTCTCGGCCACCGAGATCGACACTGCATTTTGTCCATACTAAAAACCAAACAAGATGAGGTAGAAAAGGAAACCCTGTTTCCAGACATTCGTAGAGACATCGTTACTGCAATTAGTAACCGATTTTGGGGACCAGACCCCCCTGTACATACCCCATTCTGGTCATGCAGATAATGGTGTAAATGCTGCATGGTTGCATTCATTTAATCCATCATTGATCAATGCATCCTTTGATACCAAATATCTTGGGGTGCGATCCCCGCATATTATAACATATGACATTTAAGAGAAATATAACTTTCTTTTGTTGATTAGTTTTCATCAAAAAAGATTAGAACATGAAGTGTAACTTTGTTAATTTAGATGTTCCTTAAGATTAAAAAAGTAAGGGAATTTGGGCACTTTAATTATACACAATCCTCCAAGTAGTTACGCAACAGTTAACCATTCTAACATTTTTACAAAATGTGTTTTAATTAACCACATTGTAAAATATAATTTGACCATTACCTGTTTAATTGGAACCTTCGACTGATATGTCTAGTTTACTTTGCATGCCGAACAGCAAGGTCGATATTCATGGACAGATAACGGTCAAATTATAAAACAACGTGGTTCGTTAAAACACATTTGGGCAGTTACGATGTTAGAATAGATGCAGCTTATACTAAACAACATGATATTACGACAGAAATAATCAGACCAAGTACCCTGAAATGCTCCATATTTTAAAGATATTTGTTCCCCAGAGTCAGTGCTGATATGTGGACTCGCAGGGAAAAAACCTCATTAATCATAATTAATGCACTCACGCACACACGCAAGCACACACAAAAATTCCCCCACTGCTGTCCTACAATACATCTTACTGCATATACCATTCTAGGTTTTAACCATTTCAGTATTGCAGCCCTCGTGCGTTGTGACCACTGCATCCCAGTGGCTTTGTCAACAAATCGACTACGTCACTTCAAATCAAGACTTGAGCAACAACTATGTATTTTACGAATAGGACCACCATATACATTATGAAAGTAGAATAATCAACAAGTAAAACAAGCCAGACAATTTTAGTTATCAGAACAAAAACAAGAACAAAACGTTTATTTGACCCCTAAATTAAGTTATAAAGTGGGCAGTTTACAAGTATATTGCTATATTTTATATACATATATTGTATATATACTTCAACTATAATTAACCTGAACTCATCATATTATCATTGTGTAAACAATAATCGAATAATTACGTCACTTCGTCATCAAAGTAGCAATCGAATATACTGGCACTGCCAGTATCAAGTTCGCCCCAGTTGCTAACTTCTACATCGTCGTTATTCCGGTTGTCACGAACATCCAACAAAAATCCATCGCTAAAGCTATAAAAGAGTCTGTCTAAGTAAGATATAATGTGGTAAATCGCTATTGCCATCAGAAGTAACATCGTCCGCCATTGCTGCTATTATATATATATATATACATGTATATTTTTGTTCACAATTATTCACTATGTGAAGCCACTTGTTATAACAAGTGGCTCCACATAGTGAATAATTGTGGATGTTGTCAATGCCGCTGTAAAGGCCTGTCATACCGTAGCGTCACAGACTGCACGGGCAGTATACTGGCCTGTCGTACGGAAATGATTAATCTTCTAATCATATCCTGAACAATATACGTTATCCACCTCCACACTTTAATTATATTCTTCCCCAAATCTGTTCCAATTCCAACTCCTCAAAGCCCACATTTCTGCTCTGCATAGGTTTTATGGCAGTTCTACTTGATTCAAAACAGTTTTGTTTATTTCTCATGACGTTGGCTTACCTTCTTCGCGAGGGCATCTGCGACCATCTTAATAGCCTTGGCCTGTGCCTCAGCCTTGGCTACGGTCGCATTGGCTTCTCCCTGGGCCTGGTTGACCTTCTCCTGCTGGTAGGCCTCCGAGGCCAGGATCCTCGCTTTCCTCTGACCCTCGGCCACATTGATGTCTGCCTCTCGCACACCTGGTCAAGATTTACTTAATCATGTTGTGTGATCTTACTATAATTACCCCACTGTTACACTTTCTACAAACAATAAAATTACCCTTCATAGTTATTACGCACAAATGTTCACAATGCTATGTAAACAATTATGTACAATTGTTCACAACACCATGCGTTTTTTCTATGATTGTTCCAAGTTATGTAAACCGTAAATTTCAACTGTTACATTCCACGAAGCCATCAAGATATTGACCGGCAGCATCCAGTACAAAGGCATGGATGGATATTTCCGTGGTAATATTCTGTATGAAGAATTTTTGTAATATTATCATAACAGTCACTTACGTACTACTAAGTTATCCTGCCCGGAGGATGAGTATTTTTGCTAGTACAGTATACAGTCAAATTATAGTTTATGTTTATTATAATACATTTGGGCAGTCAAAATATTATAATATAGTTTATAAAACGTGATTTTATGAAAACTCTCAGACTCGGACTGTACCTTCAAGACCACATGCAAGAAGACCCAGACACACACATAAATCACTGATGTACTTGTACTCTTCAGTGGTTCTGTAATTCCCCAGTGAGCATCTCAGCTTGCCTTCCAGTCCTTAAAGTATACAGTAATGCAGTACTATCTGCACTGTCTCATTTATAGTCCACCAATGCTGTGATCAATACAGACCTTCTGATTCCAAGATGGTGGCCCTCTTCCGCCTGTCAGCTTCCACCTGCATCTGCATAGCCTCCTGGATACGACTCGGCAGCTTCATGTCACCTGCCAGACAACGAGGATCATACTATAATCCAGCACGAGTACGTGTATATAACTTATGTTACTCTTCCTAGATGCTTTGCATCTCGGGTGCCAAACTTTCTGGGGTTCATCTACGACCACACGATCGGGTCGTGGCATCTTTAGTTTAGTTGAAATTACCGTTGAAATTACCCTTTCTACAAACAATCAAATTACCCTTTTGTAGTTATTACATACAATTGTCTGCAACACTATGTGAACAATTATGTACAACTGTTCCCAACATCATGCGTATTTTCTACGATTATGAAGTTAATTCACAACTGTTTTCAATCTGTTAACGTTAACAGGTAGTTGGTAGACAACAAAGACGAATGCAAAATGATGATGATTCTTGACTTGCACGATATATAACTCATTGGCACATGACGGTAGCTTATCACACTAACATAATTAGCAGACTTGGGGTCAATTACACTGTAATTGGAATTGAATCACAAATTCCGGAATTGTAAGCTGTTTTGTTTTTAATTGGAATTGGTGAAAATGTAATTGATAAATTTGTTTATCATATTGGTTTGTCATTATGCACCATAATATGCAGAAATTAAATTTGAGCTGTTAAAGATGTTATTTTTAGCCGTGGAATACATCTATGGTTGCTGTGTTCACACACTGCTATTTCTATATAGAATTGATAATAGGAATTGATATCTTGCAATTGTCATTTTTGAGTTGGAATTTGTAAGTGTAACTGGTGTATAGTTGGAATTGACATAATGCAACTGTCTGCATATTAACACATCAGCATACACATGCACATAACATAAACCAGTGCACATCATAATATGCGGTAAATATTGTACTGACATAATAAACAGAGAACTGATAAAAGAGAACGGTTGGCTAGTCAGGAATCAGAAGGATCGATATCTAGGCAGTAGTGAAGGCATACCACTAGTGGACAGTAGTGGTGACTAGCAAGGAAGAATAGGGCAATTGTAATTTCCCTGTGCCTGCTTCCAGTTGCCAATATTGAGTATCATACTCACGGATTTCGTATCGTTTACAGTCGATCCCCCAAACACTTGACGATTTGTTGATGGCATCTGAAACAGCAAAACAAAACCTGAAATACACTGGCTGAGCAAATATGCTGGGGTAGCTGTTGTCTGCCTCAAGCCACCACTCCTGGTTTACAATCTTCTTGGTTATAGAAAAACATATTCGAAATATCAGCTGCTACCTTATATGTAAAAACAGGAAACATGTTGTGTCTTGAGGGGTCAACAGAAAGTCAGCAGGGCCAGTTCAAAATGGAACGGGACCAGTCAAAAAATAAATCAAGGCAATTTCATTTAATTTTTACAAATCTTTACAGGTTGGTTCTATAATTTACCATTAAAAATGATCACCGATTTATCAAAAATATGTGACGTGAACTACACTATGTGTGTCTCACCAACTATTGCAGCGTTGAGTACTTCTCTCTCTCGGAACAACATGTCTAGCATGATTTTGCCAATCTCTGACCTCATCGTAGTCTGGGCCAGTTGTGTGATAGCATATTCTGCATCTTCCACTCCATAACTAGCCTGTGAAACACAAACATGTTATATTTCCTCATTAAAGGTATAAGGTCTGACAGTTTTTATTACATAATCATGTTATGTAGTATAAATTATATATATTTATAACATCTTGATTGCCAAAATGTGTTTTAATGTACCACATTTAAAAAATAAAATAAAATATAATTTCACCATTATCTGTTTAATTTGAATGTTTCACCTCAAATGTCATATTTGCATTACACAGTGAATAGCAAGGCCGATATTTATAAACAGATAATGGTCAAATTATATAATAAAAAAATGGGATTCATTAAACCTCTCGTGGTCAGAATGCCCGGATCAACCAGGCACCGCCTCACAGCCAGAACCGACTCGTCAACAGGGCTATATTTAAAGGTGCCTCCTCAATCTAATTTTTTGCTAGTCTCATTTAAAATTAATTTTGCAAAAATGCAAACCTACCTAGTACCCACTGCAACATGCTAGCTCGTTTGTGCAACTTTTGTATGTAGTTTTCGTGAAATCATCAAACTGTTAAATGACATAATGCTTGTTCAAGTGAAAAATTAAGTGAAAATCTAAATGCTGAAAAATCATGATTTTCACCCTTGGTGAATTTTTTTTAACTTTGTCATGTGATCGGCAAGAGGATTGAAGTCCTGCCCATGATCAGCACTGACTCGCACAGTGTTTACCATATTGGATATCCACTATTTTGATCCTTACCAGATCTAACGAGTGAAGTCGATTCTTTCGAAGATTTGAAAAAAAATATAAATTTTTTTATTAAACAAACTGCGCATATTACATAAACTAGTCACACACTACACATCTGGACATAAATGAAACGGATTCGTGATGGGCTGAACCATTTGAGGAAGCAGCTTTAAACTGCATAGCGCGAAACAGTGTCACCAAACAATAACTCTGTGCGGCAGCAGATAGTAGTGAAGTTTGTCTAACAAGTGTCAAAAATTCGAAACACTGGCGAATCCTGTGATTAAATAGTAACAAACGCATCCTGGCACGGCTGTTATTGTACGTCTTGTCACAAAATGCACACAAATGATGCGATTCGCTGTAGCACGGGTTCACTTGGGTCTCCCGTTTCGAACCTCAACATGATAGTTCTGATGGCTACGATCAGGAAGAAACATGTGAAATCATGAAAATACATGATCTCAGAAAAAAGGTATGATTTCAGTTTTATTTACCCTATACAACTAATTCTTTTTGCATTCTACAGCTTGTTGTTTATCCCATGTATCTGCTAATTCTGGTGGAAAATATTTAAAATAATGAATAATTTAAATATTTTTGTTTTTCAAATTTTAGCAATTTTTTTTGGTAAATTCACATAACCGTCTTTTATTGCTAGTTACTTCAGGAATTAGTTCTTCAAAAAAAAAAAAAACAGTGTAAGTTTCATTTGACTTGGCTGAAAAGAAAAATATTTAGTCAATTACAGGATTTTTCACAGTATCATTTCATAATTTAATAGGATTCATTAGCGGCACAAATTTGGCTGCGAAAGGGTTAGAACACATCCTGACGGGCAAGATGTTACACAGTTGATTCCATAACGAAGATGATTGTCATTTTATAATAAAAAGTAACAATCAAATGTTGTACCTTATCTACAATTTCACATCATTGCTTTGTCTTATTGTTGTAAAACATTTTTATATCAAGTCTTCAAATATTTAATTCCCAATAAATCATATGCAGCATGTTCTTCCAAAGAAGAAGCATGTTTATTTAGGGCCCCATTCACATTAAAATGAAACTGAAAACAAATGAATGACTACAAACAGTAACATGTTTAACCTTATACATTCAACATTAATCACAATTACAGTGGCAGAGTAACAACAGTTAAAATTTGTTAAGCTTGTTAATTTATAAATATGTCTTGATAAATTAGCTAAAAACATCACCTTGTAAGGATCAAAGACACGCAGATACAGGACGCCATCTATTGTAAGATTCACGTTGTCTGTAAACAAACAGAATCATTACAAGGTAAAAATGAAAACACATAAATTGGTAATGGTAATAACACCTGATGCTGCTTATAAGATACTTGTTGAATTTGATATTAGAATAAATTGTTTACTAATAATGTATTGATAGATGCGATAATAAATGTTTATTCTGTAGTGAGGGAACACAAAATAATCCTTAAAATTTCAGTAATGAAAACAAAATTACCATTAGGATTGATGGCATGGCAACACAAAACAAGTTTATAGTTGGCCTGGCGGACTCATCATAAATATTAAAAAAATACAACAAATGCCAGCAGGGATGGAGAACTGACCTGCTGTGATTGCACTCTGCAGTGGAATATCGATGGCTATCTCCTTCAAGCTCTGTACATATTTTATCGAGTCGACAACTGGCACAACTATATTCAATCCCTGTAAAGATGGGCAGAAACAGATATATACATATATTCTCATTATTTCTGTAAATGTAAAGCGGCGAACACACCTGTCCGCTTCTGACATCCATTGTTTTAACACAGACCAACCACGAACATGGATGCTTCCACACAAAATGGTCCCACGCCGATTTGTGAGGAAGCAGATGACATTGCGGCTGGTCTGTGTTAAAACAACAGATGACGGGTGCAGATAACAGAAGTGGACAGGCATGTCCACCTCTTTAGCCAAAAAAGCAGCGTACCAAAAATATTTACAAGTTTAATTACCATTACACAATTAAGAACAATTTTGAAGCAGTGTAACGATGATGAAACAGCTCGTTAATATGCTATATTCCAGCATCAAAGTGAAAAAAATGCATTGATGGGAAAGGTCACTGGTAGTGTTAAGGGGATAATCTACAAATGCTGTTCCAAAGAAATGGATAGGGATTTCCACCGAGACCAGAGGACTATAAATGTTAAAGGCTGGATTGTGAAAGTATAACAGAAGTGCCATAGACTGTTTATTAAACAGCGAGAAAAGAAAATTTTTACTTGTGAGCCTGGTACAGAGACACGATAGCCAAGTTACATGTTAAAGATGGTCACATGTGGCTTATTGTTGTGTATGGAGAAAGGGGGAACATTGACCACTCAAGTTGTTTATTGTGGAGTTCTACTTGATTACAAAGAAAACAATGGTTTGTGTGACTCAGCTACAGCTCACACATCCAAGCATCACTATATAAATGATTTGTTCTTAATTGTTTTTAAGTGAGACTAAAGGCTCAACACTTACAGGATTGAGAACCTGGTGGAACTTGCCAAATCGCTCAACAACCCAAGCCTCCTGCTGTGGCACAAATAGAATGATGGTGTTGAATGGAAGCGATGTCCGAAATCTCACTTGCTGCTGCGCTATTTGTGTTAAACGCTGCAACAAAATGATGTGCATATTTGATTTTGTAATTAGTTCTAAATATCTGTTCTGTCTTGACAAACAACATTACACAATTAATAGACCAGGATGATCTAATTTGAATGAGATTTCACTGTCATAGCAATTAGCATAATATCTGGTTTGATCCTAATTCTGGGTTTTACATGAGATTGAAAATAATTTATGTATATTTGTCAATGTAGCTTATCACACATGCTATAATTGAATAGATCATTTCTGGACTGTGTGTGGACAGCTATACACTATATAAACAGAAGATCATACGTATAGAATGAATAAGATTATATAACTTTAGGATTGCCATTAATTACTTTTAAACAAATCAATCGAATAAAATAATGATTGTGCTGAAGATCGGTGCCTTTAATGGGCAGTGTTTGCACTTAGACTATACTGTGAACTGTATATCAGGAGTTTTGTTAATTTGCAAATTTATGAATTGAATTGAATATAAATTGATAATTTGTTGCCACTCCACTGAATTTGAATTGATCCTTGATAAATACATGTGAACTGGAACTGATAAAATGAATTGACCCCAGGTGTGGTCATGACACCGATGCTAAGAATATTGGACGACACCTAAAACACCATTCTCAACTGATTTAGCATATCGCAAATCGGATTCGTTTATCTCCAACTATGTAGTGTCTGAATAGTTTATTATGTAACATCCACTGTCAATTTAATAAAAAATGTCTAGTTTTGTTCAAATAAATTTTTTTTACTTCAGTTGTCAAGTCTGGTAAGGGTCAAAATATCCAAAATGGTAAACTCTTTGCAGGTCAATGCTGATCATGGGCGTGACTCATATCCTCTTGCTGATCACATGACAAAGTTATGAAATTTCACCAAGGGTGAAATTCAATGAGTTTCCATTTTCGTTACAATTAATGTTTGACCAACATTACGTAATCTAATGGTTTGTCTGATGATTACATACAAAAGTTGCACAAACGAGCTAGCATGTTGCAGTGGATACTATGTAGGTTTGATTTTTTGCTAAATTTATGTCATTTAAGTCATGTGGTTGTGGGTAAATACCACCACGGACAGCTCCATGATTTTACGCATCTAAAAGTATACAGTAAATACTAGTAAGTCTAAGAAGTTAATGAGTATTGTGACATGTCATATGGCACCAAAGTCGAAGTGTACGTCGCAGCACTACCGTCGCAGTACCGCTGCCGCTACCGACCGTACGTGTTGTCAGTGACAGTATCACGACACATTTATTGCGAAGTTCGCGTTTTCATTACATTATTGCCGTCTCTGCCTGTCAGAATGTGGTGTCAACGATGAATACATATTCTGATAAATGCCACTTGCGCTACATAAGATGCCCTGATAAAACAGCAATATCACATTCAAAT
The DNA here is from genome assembly GCA_963662155.1 of Lamellibrachia columna. Lineage (NCBI taxonomy): Eukaryota > Metazoa > Annelida > Polychaeta > Sabellida > Siboglinidae > Lamellibrachia > Lamellibrachia columna. Next base: position 22,873,062 of record OY759273.1, on the reverse strand, counting down.
GTAATATGCCTAAAATTTGATGCAACTCTTGTATTAAGTTCACGTAATATCGCCCAAACATGTGTCGCATTCTTGTCGAGTTATTGCTGGTCCAATCTTCGGAATACTTCGGTGCATTTAACAGTATTATGACGGGAGTTTATTTAATATATCCAACCTGAAAAATCCGTATATTTGGCTGAAGTCGCAACATTCTCGAATGCCGGATATTTTTAATAGAATCACACGCTACCCTGAACGTTTCATCCGACCTTGTGAAGAGCTAATGATTTTCATTGGCTGATATGCCCGATATTAGTCACTAGTTGTCACGAGGGGGCAACCCGAGTTGTTGTGACGCTTTGACACATGTTTTGCTAGATTTGTATTAGTGTGTTCGTAATTCTAAAGGATCCAAGATGCCTATAATAGTAAAAGATTACACGTGGGAACAAACTAACAAAATGTTGTTCATAACAGTTCCGCTGAAAGGAGTTAAACCTCAGAAGGTTGATTTATTTTCAACTGAAGAATATCTTAAGGTACTGGCTACTGCCTTTTCAGTTATTATCGCTCACATTTTAACAAGATTGGCATTCAAAGTTCAAAGCAACAAACTTGTTGTCGAAGTGGAGAAGGAAGCCATTGGCTTACCTGCAATCCACCAATGTGTAGCCCGCCCTTATTAGGTTACAAGGTCAATTAGAGCCACAGGTTTCCCAATCATGCTGGAATGCTATAAATTACTGGAATGATACAAATAATATATACATCTGTGTAATGTCACTAATCATGTGAGTACCTAATGATGTGTATGGTAAACAATGTGTATCATTGTAATGATGTATGCACGCTCATATAGTATACATACATAGTATTTATATGTAACTGAAAAAAAAAATGTAAATATATATATATTTATATACATTTAACGGTTGCCCGGTCGCCATAGGTACCCAAAAATGGCTTCGGGCGACTTACATTTTTTACTACAGTGGCCCACATAGTGACTCAAAACATTTATAGAACTGCAATATTTTAGACGTAACAAAGATAAATGGAATGTTAATAAACATCTGATAAGTATTGTCCAGGCTATATTGCATTTATGTTAGCCATAAATCGTGTGTTTGTGATACGTTTGACATTGCAATAAATGGTGCCAAACTGTAGCCGAAGCGATATCAATAGGGAGCATTCATTATCAACCACATCGACGCTCAACATGGAACTGAATGGTCATTCTACACTGAAATAGTAACCAGTCATGTTAATAGTCTTGGCACCGTGTGGCGCCACGCACACGCAAATATATCCACATGGTGTGTGGAGCACTTCTGGTGAATTAATCGGGAACCTGGTTTAAGGTTATCTAGGCTGGCGCTGCATGGCACTACTTATATGGACATCCGCCATTTTAGTAATCGTTGGTGATAAAATCGGGTCCTGTGAAAAATCAACAGGTCCTGTGAACTGAACAGTTTACCTGATGTCCTGTGATGCTTGGAGATTTTTTGCATAGACTGTTGGTGTACCATGTTATCAAAACAAAACAATCTGTCACATGTGTACAATTTGTATACTGTATTTTATCCAGTATTATGCATTACATTGATAATAAATGTTTCAAAACTGTTTGTTTTTTAAAACTGCCTGTTATCAATATTTTTATTTGTTGTTGATGTTGTTCATACATTCTATCTTCAAAGTTTTTACTTTCTATCATCAAAGTATTGATTAGCTAGTGGGCTACCTAAGAAACTGTCATGCTACTTTTCTTTGCAAGGTTGGTAGCCCGACTGGCTACCTACAACGACTTGCTAAATCTCGCCCATAATTTATATATATATATGTGACCCACCTTAACAAAATGAGTCACATGTCCCAATTTGAACGTAGAGTTATTAGTATCATTGAAAAGAGCAGCATCTCAGCTTTCAAATATCCAGATATCTCGATTCTAGCCGAAGCTACGTTTCGCTAAACATGTATGGGGTAGAAATCTTCAAACTGAGAAATCAGCCATCAAAGTTTAGCATGTTTCTTAACAAAGCTGCCTTAGTTACTATGCATATATCTGGCAGATATTTAGACCGCTTGAAGATAAAGGCATCCTCATGACATTCTACTAATATAATAGCATGATCTTTGTAAGAAAAAAATACACAATATATATATATATATATATATATATATATATATATATATATATATATATATATATAAATAACTAAATATCAAACAGTATATAGAAAGACTTTCAGAAATGTAAAGCAAAACATATCTGCAATACTTGTTTTAATTTAAGATTACATAATTAATTATAAAACAAAATTTGCTGTGATATTGTGAAAGTCAAATAATTTCCCAATGATGGGATATGTAGGGATCAATTTCCTCTTGGAAAGATGTTTGTTCTGACAATTGGTAATGTTTAGTTAATCTAATGTTGACGTGTCGTCTCTGTTTACAGGTCCACTACCCTCCCTACCTGTTTGAGTGCTTTCTCTTCGCACCTGTCTATGACAGGAAAAGTGCTGCAGAGATAGGAAATGGTGTTGTGTTGTTCAAACTTGAGAAGCAGGAACCACAAATATGGGAGCAACTACACAATCCAGATGCAGGTAATTCTGTTTCTGAGGGTGCATGGAGGAAGAGGGCAACACAGTTTAAAGTGACACAAAAGTGATGGTTTTGAGGCAACGTTCCTAAACGAGTTAACAAAAACTAACAATTTTAACTATAATCAAAAATATCATGCATGTGGTTTGCTCAGAATTTCTTCAAATGTGGGAGATTCTGGTCAAATTGCAATTATACTGGGGACTGACATGTTTATTGGGTGACCAGTAAGTGCCTGGCAGTTCTAAGAAAATGACCTCCAGTGAAATGCATCAAGGGCCTTCAACCAACATCAAAGTTCAGTAAGCAAAGGCAAAAATATGTTGCATAGGTTGAGCTTAGATGCAAACAGCATGCCATGTCCTATTGGCAAGTATTGGAATAGGGGTATGCAAATATATTTTCATTTTGCAAGCAAATATTGCCAGAATACCGCATTCATGTCATAGGGTTATCTAACAGTATGGCACAGCCATGAAATTAAGATGCTGTCTTTTCAACAAGGTTTTCCTGGTAAACCACTGGTGTGATATTCGTAATTGTAGTTACAAATGGTTGTTTTAGTAACTCTTATTAGTACATAGGCCGAACACCATGACTTTTTGTTTCGCTTTAATATACACAGCTCCATGGAAATCTACAATAAATTATGCTGCATCATGTTGTAAATCATGATCATTATCACTCAAAATTTTTAGACCTCGTCAACTTTATTTGCGTTAAATTAAAATTGTGCATACTGTGTTCAACATATTAAGTGTACATGCCCTAATTAGCATACATATCCTTTTTTAATCAGCAGGATTATTGTAATGTGACTAGTGTGGAACAATTGAAAATTGTCGCCATCTGGTTTAAACAGTTGGCACCACTTTTCAGTTGTTCTATACTAGTCATCAAATTACACCACTAGTGTTAAACAGTTACCTGTTACCTATTGTCTAGAGAAAAACATCTTGGTGTACGCTTATAAGAACAGATTCCCTGACATTTTTTCATGGCCCAATTTTGTTTCAAGCTTGCTGTATGCTTATTGGGTCAAATACGGTACCTGATGTTATTATTTTGCGGTCAGAGGGGCGAGAGAGACAGAGGGAGCTGAGGGAGGCGGCTGTGTTGCGGGCACAAGAGAGGGCCAAAGAGGAACAGGAGGAGAAAGCATCCAAGAAACAGGAACTCAATCGGTTTGGAGTCCAACAACAGATGGACGTGAGTGGTCAGCTGTACCATACACTTACCGACTGACCAATTCAAGATTAACTAAATTCATTAACTAAATCAGATTTCTATTTTATTACATGAGGTGTAAACAGTTAGATAAAAAATAATTACAAATGCATATTAAAACGTCAATGACCAACCAAAGTAGTCTGAATAGTAATGTTGATTTAATTTGGGAAATTTGGAGAACAAAATTAACATTACCATTCAGACTGTTTTCATAAAAGTAATAATCTGATTTAGTTAATCTTGAATTTTATTAACTTGGGTACAAGTGCTCAAAATTATAACATACACTGTATATGAATAATACTGATTAATACCATGACTTACAGGGCTGGGTCCAATTACACAAAATTATATCAATTACAATTACATTAATTTTTTATTTCAATTACAATTACAGTCATAATTTTCCAAATCAATTACAATTACACTATTTCAATTACAATTACATTATGCGGAACCAAATATATTCAGCATTTGTTAATTATGTATTTTTGCACGTTTTGCTGAATTTCAATATTTTGTATACAATTGATAAACAAATATAACGGTAATGTTTGTACATTTTGTTGAATTGTGACTGAATTATACTAAATAAAAAGATAGCCATTTAAAACATATTTTTATTATATAAAAATACAATGCAATATCCAGACATAATCCTACAGGACATATTCCAATGCAGACATTTATCCGTGTGCATTTCTTAAATTTATCTTTGGAAAATACTAATAATAGGGTTTGATGTGTTTACTTCGAGGTTGTAGCTCCTGCTCTAATTTGACATTCTTAATTGGTCTGCCCTTTGCTTTGTGTGAGCTGGGAATGGGAAGAGAGGCCATATAAACGGTCCTTGCCACCTGACCTGTCTCTAACCCACCACAACACAAGGGGTGTAATTGGCTTGCTAACTCTGCAATGTTTCACTGAGCTGATATTTTCTAAAGCAATATCAGGCTACAGGTCTTTCCATGTTGTTTGAATACCAACTTAGCCTTTATCTGACAATGTCTGTGCATTGTTTATTGCTTCCTGGCTGTTACCAACTTACTGAAAAGGCTAATTGCTAAGGCTACCCACCACTAGCACCACTGACCAGTACCCACCAGACAGTGAATACTGAGACTTAAATATAAATATATAAGCCGGTGTTATTATTAGTCTTGATTTTCAACTCATGTGAGACTTAAATTATATTTTTATTGACAATTCGTTCAGGTAGTTTGTGATATGAAACGTACTGTAATTGATTGTAATTGAAATAAATGTTCAATTATACAAAATATAACAATTACAATTACAGCAACATTTCGAAACCATAATCAATTACAATTACACAATTTTGCTATAATCAATTACAATTACATAGTTGGACCCAGCCCTGATGACGTATTTGGGGTAAATACTTTTGGTTGTTGCCAATTTGCAGAATGATTTGCCTAATGAAATTATAATGAAGAACACATCTTTGATGTCACTGTATCAGCATTGTATCATGGTTCAAACTACCTTATTTAAAGTTTTTGTATTTAACATTTTCAGTTAGAGGATGTTGAGCGAAAACGTATTGAATCAGTGAAGGAAATGGAACGGACACAGGCAACCGAGGAACTGGAGAGATGGAAGGACCAACAAAAACTAATGGCTGAAAAGGTACACAATACATATATCAAGTATAAGATGTCCGTATCTTAAGGGAGACACCCCATGTTAAATTACATTTCTTAATTACTCAAAATGTGTTTCCACTGTATTCTGGTAGCTTTGTATATTTACTATCCATAAAGTTCATAGCAATTGCGTACCTCTAAATCATTTTTATTCATGGATAAAGCATGGCTCCTTCAAGTAATAAATCCAGTTTAGCTGTTTTTCCAATTTGTAATCATCATATCTCTAGTACTAATGAAGCTACAACAATGAAGTTTTGATTGATGTGCTCCTTGTTGTCTTCTTTGTGCAACCACAAAGATGTATTTGTAGTTTAATGTATAGTTTTACTGTCATCTTAGTAGTTGTAATGGAAAATGTGGGTTTAAACAAATATTAATATTAAAAAAATTTGCAGTTACGGCAATAAATATAGAAATAAATATATCTTCATGGTTGCATAACACGAGGTGTTTTAAATAAGAAACTGAAAGAATTACATTGATTCTTGAATTATTTGAGGAGTTACCATGTTTCCAAACTGTGGTATATTTGTCATTTATGGCAGCCATCTTTGTTTGTTGCCATGGAAACGGGGGGTTTGGCAGAAAACATTCAAAATATTTTTTACTCAGGAAGACCCACTCTACAGTTTCAGCGTAACAAATTGTACTAAATATGGAAATAAAAAAATTCCTATCTAGCTGCCATCTCTCTCCTTAAAGGTGCTTAATTAATTACATTTTTGCTAGTCTCTTTTCAAATTAATTTTGTGAAAAACCGAACCTACCTAGTATCCACTGCAACACGCTAGTTCATTTGTGCAACTTTCATGTGTAGTTTTTGTGAAATCATCAGACAAACTATTAAATTACTTAATGCTTGTTCAAGCATTAACTGAAGTGAAAATAGAAATGCTGAAAAATCACGATTTTCTTCCTTGGTGAAATTTTGTAACTTTGTCATGTGATCAGCGAGAGGATGGAGGTCACGCCCATGATCAGCATTGACACACACGAACAGTGTTTACCATTTTGGATATCCACTATTTTGATCCTTATCAGATGTGATAACTAAAGTCAATTTTTTTGATGATTTGAAAAAAATGGGCAGTTTTTATTAAACAGACTGTGCACATTACTTAAACTAGTCACACACTACACTTCTGGACATAAGTGAACTGGATTCATGATGGGCTGAACCATTTGAAGAAGCACCTTTAATACTGCTTTTGCACTTCATTTAGCCCATCACAAATCAGGTTCAAATAATTAGTAAAATGATATTTGTCAGGAAAAACAGGAAGCGGAGGAGAGGAAACGGAAAGAGGCATTGATGGAAACAGAAAAGAAAGCACAAAAGCAAAAGGAGAAATTAAGGAAAAGTGAGTATTTTGTCAACAACTTGTAGAACACTGAAATACAGCTGGTCTTTTTACTGTGGTAAATGTCCATCTTTAGTGCTTTATAATTTATTAAAAGCATACCCTCTTAAGTTATAACCCTAGAGCATTTTACCTGATAATTTTTTTTTTCTTTACATTGTACAATTTTTAGTGTAAAAATTTTGTCACATAGAAGTGGTGACCTCTAGTGAATATTGTTTAAACTGCAGCTCTAAGAACATTCCATGGCAATGAACATTTTAGTGTCTACATTTTCTCTTGTGTATATTCTGACATTCAATCAAATGAATTCAATATAGGAAAATTAATTGCATTTTTCAGTAACATTATAGTAATTTATAGCCAGACTTGCTGAAAAGTTGGCCAAAACTCAGAAACCTTTGTGTAATTAACAGTAATAAAGTTGTACATTTTATTTAATACAGTTTATTTACATACAATAATTATATGTCAGTCAGGATTTCTCCAAAGTTATGCCGTAAGCTTTGCAATGTTGAATTATTATAACTGATTTAATTTTAAGTCATCACTACTTTAGGGAACCTCTCAATAAAGAATTAACACTCTTTAAAGTAAAAATTATATTGTTGGGTTTGTTGTTTAGAATTTAATACACATTTGCTATGTTTGTAGTGCAAATATTTGTTTAAACTTTGTTAAACTTTAAAGGGAAATGATAATGTTTAATGTAGTGGTAATGTCTGTATAATTTTTTCTTATCCATTTTTGCATTATAAAAATGCTTTTTACAAAAACTTGTAATCATCCAAGTAAAATTTGTCAAATTTCATCTTTTGCCCCTTTAGAGAAGAACATCTTCCATGAGGAGACTAAGGGGAAGCCCATGAGAGAACCAGGAAGGATCAGTGTCACTTTCACACCCCGCGCCTTCCCTACCCCAGTCAGGGAGTCCCAGACTGCCCAGGAAGAAGAGGTATGGAGTAAAAAGAGGCTATCCATATTATATGTTTTAAACTTTAAATAAAAATGCATGCGGTAGATTATGATTTTGCAACAAAACTTGATTCAGTCTGTATTTTGTTAATGTGGTATATATATATATATATATATACATACATACATACATACATACATACATACATACATACATACATACATACATACATACATACATACATACATACATACATACATACATACATACATACATACATACATACATACATACATACATACATACATACATATATATATATATAATTATATATATATATATATATATGTATGTATGTATGTATGTATATATATATATATATATATATATATATGTGTGTGTTTATAAGTATGTATAACTGTACATATGTTTATATATGACATATAATTACAGTACTTGTTTTTTTCTTCCCTCCCTGTTTGACATATGGAAAATCATATTTGGACATAAAGATATTCATTCATGAATCACCAAACTTGTGAATGCTCAGTCATCTTCCCCAGTCTGGGTATTAATTGACATGAGAAGAACAGTAATAAGTAAAACAAATATTATGGAAAATAATTTGCTTGGTGAGAAATAATGCAGCATGAAAAATAGTATTGGTGTAACATATCAATGTGGTAAGAAAATTCCAGGAAAAGTCTGAGAAATAAAATAAAATAATTTTTTTAAGCAACATATGTTCCTTATTTACTATCAAGTCTAAATTTGTAAGAATATGAGCCATGTATACAGAAAGTATTGCACATACCGTGTTCGAACTGTTAAGCGTACATGCTCTAGTTAGTGTACATCCCCTTTTTTAACCAGCATGATCCATAATTATTGTAATTTTACTAGTATGGAACAACTGAAAAGTGTCGCCATCTGGTGTTAAACAGTTGGCACCACTTTTTAGTTGTTCAACACCAGTCACCAAATAGCACCACTAGTGTTAAACACTTACCTTATTGTCTAGAGAAACAAATTTTGGTGTATGCTTATAAGAACAGATTCCTTGACATTTCTCCATGGCCCAATTTTTTTTAAGTGTACTGTATGGAAAAAGTTGGTTAGGTTGAATATGGTATTTCTTTATTTATTTTATTGCTGTCTTTATTTATAAATTACTAATAATAAATACATACATAATTGATAACTTGATTACATAATTAATTACATAATTAATTACATAATTAATTAACTAACTAAATAAATAATCAAAGGTCCACGTCATTAAAAAGTCATTCAAAATCACCGCCACTCATGTGGTAGTTAATTATGACTATTGACCCAGAATGACTTTAAAGTTGTTTTTCTAACATGTCTGCAGTGGCTCAAGAAGCAGGCAGATATGAGGAATATCATTCAGGTGGCAGATGAGGATCTCTCGGAGGAGGAGAAGAACCCAGTTTGGCTGAGGGACAAGGGAAAGTAAGAGCTAACAATGCCTACAATTTGTTACACAAAATAGCCAAAGAACATATTTTTTTCAATTTTACATGAAGGATTTTAATTTCTCCAGGAACTGGGAAAATTTATTTATCAAGAAAGGGATAGATATTAGGTTATGTGTTAATAACTGATGTATTAATATGCTGTGAACTATGAGAAAAAAGCAGACCTGTACATACCACAAGCACAAACTCAAATATTCATAATTCAATAGCCGTCACCGGTCCGAAGATATGGAACATTAAACCAGCACTAAAACAATGCAATTCCGTACATGCTTTTAAAACAGCGTATCTGAACAGTATCTTTGGTTGAAGGTGTAACAGTGACTCTAAACACCATGAACATTTTTAGCTGACTTTTAATTAAGTTATTGTTTTTATGTGCATTTTACTCATCACCTTTTTTCCTAAATCACACACTTTTATGTTCTACAAACTTATCTGATTTTTATATTTTAAATTACTAGTTAAAAATTTTTACACTTTACTAGTTCACAACATTATTTATATGTATTTATACAGTAGTTATCTATTTTTAAATCACGACCATTAGGAAAATAAAATGTATGTTTAATAAGGTTTATCGTGAATAAAAATGTTTATTATTTATTATTATTTAGAAATATCATGGTCATGATGGAAAATATGACTTTTTTTATTACCTATTTATAAATAAAATAATAAAATTTTCTCTTAGGAATTAATTATTTGTGGTATTTTATAATTTATTATTGTGGCTGTGTATACTGTAGGGCCTATTCATGGAAGTGTTTGTGTTTTTTGCATTTTTTTTTTAAATCGCACACATCGCAAGAAAGCCCTTTGTGATATAACATCTTAGTTGATGTTAAGTTTTAGTAGAGCAAATCTGTTAAATAAAATCTCTGCAAAAAGTGTCTCCTTGCAAAACCATAAACTATTTTTAAGCAGTGTGCAGTACCCCTCGGTACACTGATTTTCTCGTGTTTGTGATTGCAGTGAATTCTTCAAGGCTGGCAACTGCAAGGCAGCCTGTAATGCATACTCCCATGCGATTCGTCTCAACTGCCGAATGCCATCGTATCCTTTCATGGTGTCAACTTCTGCAGTATTTTCCTTGTTTTATTTTCTGATCAGAAATAACTACTGTAATCATGCAATTGAATGTCCTTGTGCTAGCAAACAAGTCTTCTACTTTTGGAACATATACGAACAACAAAAGTGTCTACGATTGCGTAAATAAAAACACTGCTAGCTAATCAGTAACAGCACAGTTTATAAAATATCTTGCTAGAATTATAAGGTTTGTTGACTTCCTTAACTGTGGCTCAGGATATATTCAAACCGAGCAGCTTGTCACCTGAAAATGGGAAATCATATGAAATGCATAGAAGATTCCTCCAAGGTTCGTATCCTATTATATGTTATATGCTAAGTGATGAACAACCTCACTGATTGATAACCACCCCCCTACCTGACCATTGGTTGGCTACATACCCTGTATAGATGACCCCTCAGCCATCATGTGATACAATGATATTCTGGCTGAAGCATCCCTCCTCAATTAAATTTGTTCACTCGTCTGGCTTTAGATTCATCTGGCGTAGCATTTGGTGTAACATTCAACCTATCTCGCATCCACAATGACACGCTAGCTTGTTTGTACAAACATGTTATTTTGTTTTGGTGAAATCGTTAGACAAACTGTTAAACAAATTGACCGGATCCGGTAAAAATTTTACAAAAAAGGCTAAATGAATTAATGGTCCTGATATGGATTGGTCTTGTCGGCACATCATGAGTGGCCCACATGGTCCTGATATGGATTGGTCTTGTCGGCACATCAAGAATGGCCCATATGGTCCTGATATGGATTGGTCTTGTCGACACATCATGAATGGCCCATATGGTCCTGATATGGATTGGTCTTGTCGACACATCATGAATGGCCCATATGGTCCTGATATGGATTGGTCTTGTCGGCACATCATGAATGGCCCATATGGTCCTGATATGGATTGGTCTTGTCGGCACATCATGAATGGCCCATATGGTCCTGATATGGATTGGTCTTGTCGGCACATCATGAATGGCCTACATGGTCTTGATATGGATTGGTCTTGTCGGCACATCATGAATGGCCCATATGGTCCTGATATGGATTGGTCTTGTCGGCACATCATGAATGGCCCACATGGCCCTGGTATGGATTGGTCTTGTCGGCACATCACGAATGGCCCACATGGCCCTGGTATGGATTGGTCTTGTCGGCACATCATGAATGGACCACATGGTCCTGATATGGATTGGTTTTGTCGGTACATCATGAATGGCCCATATGATCCTGATATGGATTGGTTTTGTCAGCACATCATGAATGGCCCACATGGCCCTGGTATGGATTGGTTTTGTCGGCCCATAATGAATACCCCATATGGCCCTGTCAAGGAATGGCCCATCATGAATGACCCATAATGAATGGCCCATCATTAATGGCCCACAATGAATGGCCCATCATTAATAGCCCATCATTAATGGCCCATCCTTGATGGCCATCATTAATGGCCCATCCTTGATGGCCATCCTTGATGGCCCATCCTTGATGGCCCATCATTAATGATGCATCATTAATGGCCTATCATTAATGGCCCATGTGGCCCTGATATAGATTGGCATTGTTGACCCATCATAAATGACCCATGTGGCCCTATCATGGATTGACTTTGTTGGCACATCATGAATGACCCATGTGGCCCTGTTGGTCTGCATTAATTGGTATCTGTAACAAAACACTGAAGATGGTCACTTGTCGAAACAAAGCCTCAAATGTGATTGTGCTATTTCATCACATCAGCTGTATTCCGCATCCTTCAAATAGTTCCAGCCAGCTCAGTTTGTCAACCTCACAACAGCTTTCTGCTCCTAGAACTAACACAAGCATGCTTTCCATGTAACTGCAACCAAAATATACAAATTCCCCTTTAAAATAATATCAAACTCTAACTACCTTTTGTTAAAAATCACGAGACGTATCTTTTCAAAATTGCATTTCCACCTTAAATCCTATACTCTTATTTTTTGTCTGACTCCCGAACATCCCTGTTTACAATATGATGTTTACAATATGATGTGTAATGATTCTGGTTTGTTGAGCCTCCCATTGAGGTGCTGTAGAAGTTCCATTATTATCAGTGCTAGCAAAAATACCCATTGTCTGGACAGGATAACTTGGTATTTCATAAGTGACTGCCACAATAACAATATTAAAAAATGTTATTGCAGAAATATTCATCTATGCCTTGGTACTTTGTGATGATAAATGAGATGCCTGTAGGTTCTCAATGACCAGTGGCTTATCGCCAGTACACTACGTGACTTGAGACATGTTCCTATTGCCGTGGGCATTCCACAAGTCACTTGGCATCATCACAGTGACGTCAAAGCTCATCCGTCGCATCCTGTCATCTCCAGCTGAGTTCCTGACATTATCCCGTTAACGTCTCTTCTGTTATATTTATGCCGTGTTTATGGCACGTTTCCAGCTGACGCTATTACCGTAAATGACATGGTTTAATCTCTGTCTTTGCATGTATGCCAGAACAACTGCTGCGTGAATGACATGCAGGCGTCTCAGCTCATTCTTTGACAGGACGTAATAAATTCCACCGCTCCCATTATTTCTTCCTCGAATAAGCAAGACAGACCACATATCAAATGGCGCATGGAATGTCCATCAAAGTTAATTAGAATGATCTAATCTGCGCCTGGCAACAGTGGGCCGCTTCTAGAAAATCAATATTGTTTTCGCCAAGAAAATGCAGTGTTATATGACCTTTAGCAGAAAAGCACATTTCTTATTGCATCGGCACATTAGTGTGTCTTGTCTTTTTTGATTAGTGTATCAGCAATTTCATCATTATTCTGTTATGTGAAAGTGAAACATTCAGACTTGCCCAGTGACATATCTGGGATCTCGTAAAGAGGGAGACCAAAGGGGGGCCAAATTTGGTCACCCATTTGTTTATCATGTTGCTGTGTAGTGACGCAACAGGTTATATACAAACAAATTTGTATTTAAGCCAAAAGGGTTAATGTTCCAATGCCACCCTTAATTACGCCACATGTTTGGTTGAAATTTGTATTTTTTACTTGTAATCCTGTATAGAGCCATATAAATCCATAAACACATGTATTCAAGTACCAAATATAAAGATCTGCTAGGTTGCATTGGAAATGCACCTACACCATGCAAAATCCATTAGGTTTTGTTGAAAATCTGAAAAGAACTTGCTAGTCAACTGCTACAAGTTTGTCATTCGATTCTAAACTTGTGTAATGAACACATGAAAATATGTACTTTATCACAATTTTTTCCACTTGAAACAAATCCATATTAAAATGGGATAGGGCTATTCCTCCCAAAATCCTTATTTTATTTGGGAAATCCATATGATGTGACAGATCAGAACACTTTGTTGGCTAATATTAGTGGACAGGTGTTTTTGTACAGAAGCCGGGTCAGTTGTCTCCACCTATACAGGACCAAGATGTTGAATTTTACATTAATTTTCTTTACTTTTTTGACAGTCTGAATGATTTGCGATCTTGCATTATAACGTACCCATTTTATTTCCTCCTTGAGCTGTTCAACAAATGTGATGATAACAATCATTTCAAAACTGTTGCCTTCAGTTTTCTTAACGATCGTGATTGAATTAAATTTATATGCTTAACCCACCCTGCACATATTAGAATTTAATTACCGTTATATCTGCAGTATGCATTTTGCGCATTTCGTTTAGTCAACCAAAAACATCAACAACAAAATTAACTAAAATATTTCCCAGTTCTCTGTATTCACTGTTACATTCAGTGCTGTTTGCTATATTTGGGTTGATTTATGACAGTAACCACATTATTTGCCAGATTATCATTCTGGTCATAAATAAAATCACAGCAACATGCCAACAACACACTGCAATAAATAGTAAATCGACAAAAACAGACATATTAATGTAAAGTTAGCCATTTATTCTGTGATAGCTGTGACATGTGACTGTAGTGTATATTTATTTAGGACAGTGGTTGACTACTCTTATCATTATGCAGTGGCAGGGCTTCAACTATTCTGTACGGCTCCTAGATCATATCAGCAGTCCTACATCCAATAAATGTGTGTTATTTAATTTTTTTTACTATTTTCAGTATAATTTGATTGTGTAAAAACATGATGATATATGTGGTGCTCTCAGTGCAATATTCCCTGAAATTGAGATTTTTTGTATTTCTGCACATTCGTTGGTATGCATGCATAGACAAACACATACCATATTCGAAGTATTAAGCGTACATGCCCTATTTAGTGTACATCCCCTTTTTAAACAGCAGGATCCATAATTATTGTAATTTTACTAGTCTGGAACAACTGAAGTGTCGCCACCTGGTGTTAAACTGTTGGCATGTAATGTAATGTAATATACAGGTAATCCATCAGATCACCAAACTTTATCTCTTTCCGCAACATAAACATTGATAAATATATCCCAAAACCATGTGAACCAACTAGACATTTGTCTTGTGGTAGTTGCGGGTTTGATAGAAGATTCACGGTCCACGAACCCACAGCTATGTTGAACACTGCATTACGCTCGCACAAGGTGTGTTCAGAATTGACCATCAACTGACCATAGTGGTCATTATTCAAAACTGCAGTTGCAAATGAAATGTGAAATAGGTACAGACATCTCTCAGTCAGTTGTCTTCACTCCCTGCTGGAGCATAGGCTGCCAACAAATCTTCTCCATGCAGCCAGCTCGGTTTCAGTCAATCCAGCCTTGTTTCATTCTGGTCTTCCCAGGCATCTTCATCTCCTGTCTACCCATTCCAGGTCTTCCGAGCCATCTTCATCTCTTCTTCAACAGTCGTTCTCCAGGTCCCCAGTGGTCTACCTATTCCATGTCTTCCCAGCTATCTTCATCTCTTCTTCAACAGTCCTTCTCCAGGTTCCCAGTGGTCTACTCATTCCATGTCTTCCCAGCTATCTTCATCTCTTCTTCAACAGTCGTTCTCCAGGTCCCCAGTGGTCTACCCATTCCAGGTCTTCCCAGCTATCTTCCATCTCTTCTTCAACAGTCGTTCTACAGGTCCCCAGTGGTCTACCTATTCCATGTCTTCCCAGCTGTCTTCATCTCTTCTTCAACAGTCCTTCTCCAGGTCCCCAGTGGTCTACCTATTCCATGTTTTCCCAGCTATCTTCATCTCTTCTTCAACAGTCCTTCTCCAGGTTCCCAGTGGTCTACCCATTCCATGTCTTCCCAGCTATCTTCATCTCTTCTTCAACAGTCGTTCTCCAGGTCCCCAGTGGTCTACCTATTCCATGTCTTCCCAGCTATCTTCAACTCTTCTTCAACAGTCCTTCTCCAGGTTCCCAGTGGTCTACCTATTCCATGGCTTCCCAGCTATCTTCATCTCTTCTTCAACAGTCCTTCTCCAGGTTCCCAGTGGTCTACCCATTCCATGTCTTCCCAGCTATCTTCATCTCTTCTTCAACAGTCGTTCTCCAGGTCCCCAGTGGTCTACCTATTCCATGTCTTCCCAGCTATCTTCATCTCTTCTTAAACAGTCCTTCTCCAGGTCCCTACTGGTCTGCCTATTTTCTTTTTCAAGGTGATGTCCATTTCACAGCAGCATGTGGAAGACTATTTGATGTTGCAGTTGCAGTTGATCTGTTTAATTTGTGTACAACATTATAATGGGCGTGAACAGATTTGTTTGAAAAACTGCAAAAAGCAATCACATCTCATCTGTTTAAGTTGCGATGTTATGACTGCTGGTTGCTTTCTTTAAGTAAGTTTTTAAAAAACTTAAAATAAAATAATGAACTCAGATATAATTATAATTCCACTTTGAGGAAGTTTTTGCCCTTGTGCATGATGCAGTATAAATATCTAATTAATTACAATGAAATCTGCCTAGAAAAGAAATTTATTTATTTCAAATTCATCCATATTTTAATGTCAATGAAAAATAACTTTGTTGGATATGTGTAATCAGGGTTGGGATCAGTAAGCTCAATCGAGTGTAATTGATTACAATATACAGTGTAATAAGAATACAATTATGTAAAAGATATACTCATATACTAAGCAGTGTTGTGTAATCACTGTAATTTATGCAATCAAATTACACTGACATTGTAACACCAACTCTAACACTGGTATGTAATTAGGTTGTTATTTAAATATTTTTACTTTTAATTTGACGTAAAATATAACAAGTGTAGTATATTTGTTGTTATTGTAAACAAAGTCATATTGTGTTAGACAGTGTAATTGGCAAAATATTTTCTCGTCATCATTGAAATTGTACACAGAAATATAGCTTATAGGTCTTACAAAATTGCAAAAAAAAATTAGCCACAAACCAAGAGATCTGTGCAGCGTTGGGTGCCCCTGGAATAGGTTTGTCAGGTGTATTATTTGCCTAAACCTCACAGGTGTGTTGTTCGACTCCACAGGCTCTTGAGTTATTGAAACCACCAGTACCACAGAACGCAGCCAGTCGGTGTAAAGCTCACGTGCGCCGGGGAACGTCTTTGGCTCAGCTTGAGCTCTACGTCGAAGGTTTGTCATACTGCATTTTAAGCTAACGTCACAGGTGCCAGCCCTGAGTGCTACATTCCCATAACACTGGTGACAGAAATCCATAAGATTGCAAATAAATCCATGTCATTATCTATGTGCACTCATTTGCTACACATGCTCCAAAGGAGCTCACCATACAAACTGGGATATACTGATTGGATTTTGCGAGAGACTTTGGCGCTGTCGGCTGCACACAGGTAAAATATTCTTGAAAGTCGTGTATTGTATTATCAGTATTGCTTAAGTCGGTAGTAATTTATCACTTTCTTCTCAGTTCTGTTCGGCAGTGTTATTAGTGTGTGATAGCGTACCTCCATTTTTGGTTTGTACTTGTATCTCCCTTTATATTTGTAATACAGTTTCATGGTAGTCTTCAACGGATTGCTTTAGTTTAAAGACGGACAATAATTTGTCATTTTTCCAAGAGTTTATTTTAAAGTGAGTGATATAAAGATGAATAAAAATGGCTGCCATTACAAAACTGTGCAGCTGAGTGTCAAACTGAACAGAGCCAGGTGAAGATAGTAAAGTGTGTTTATATTTTCATTGCAGGACTTCAGGATTATGAAGCAGCTTTGAAGATCGATCCAACAAATGACCAGTTGCTCACAGACGCAAACCGAATCCGTGCAATCATACAAGGATCCGCTCCAAGCTAGCAACTTTCCTTGCTGGAAGAGAAAATTTGGTGCATCTAAATTGTCTTTCCTGGATTTCTTGAATCATTTTCCCGAGGTGCCAATAATAAAAATAATTATATAAAAAACAACAGTTACCTGGTAGATTCTAAAGGCTTGATCTACATAACATTTGGTACCCTCTGGTTTTCATTGGCTGTCATTGTCATGTGATTGTTTATGCTCACATGACAGGAGTTTCATGAAAGTCAAGGCTGCCATCCCTGTTCAATTAATTACATATTAGACACAAAAAGCGAAAAAAGGTGGATAAGGTTTGTATTGCCTAAACTGTGATGACTGCACACAGCCAAAATATTCATGTTTCGTCTTTTATTTTTCTAACTCACAGCAAGGAACAATATATGTAGCCATAAGAAAACAACTCTGCAAAACAGCCATATATGTAACTGACAGACAGTTAATGTGCAGTCAAAACACATGCAGGAAACGTGCTTCCGGTCAATTTGCCCCTATATGCCTACACTTGCTCCGTAATGACTACTATATCAATCAAGTGTCCGTGCTAAAGTAAAGTTACTGTAGATCGTGATATATGTTATGAGACCAGAGAGACTGTGTCCAGTTTGGGAGATGGAGCTCGCTTTGGTTTCTTATCACACATCAGTTCTGTAAGTAGAGGGTTGAATGATCATTGCATTCGAGAACATTAAGCAGTGACTTTACTACCGAGTGTAGTGCTATGGACCACCTTTGAGACTAATGGCCTACCTGCACTGAGACTGTGGGACTGACTTCCAGGAATGCTGTAATGACTTCTAGGAACTCTAATAACATTTCCGCTGCACTCAATTCTACAGAGTGCGAGCCTAAATTAACGTGATTGTGTTCGTGTTTGTTCCATTGTAGAAACGTTGGAAGTAATTAGTTTTTGTAGTAATTATAAGTTTTGCGGGATCTCAGTAGCGTTTTGTACATTGAAGATAACATTTTGTCTAAGTTTGCTTGCACATAATGGGTCATAAACTGTCTTCTTTCTACAAACCTGTTGATTTGATAATGTGGTGGCTTCTTGAAGGATCTTCCTCAATTAAATGTTTTCTATACTCTTGTTTTGCAATCATTTTGCGAAAATACAAAACTATTTATGCCAGGCAGTATCCACTACATGCTAGCTCTAGTACCCACTAGGACATGCTAGCTCTAGTATCCAATACATGCTAGCTCTAGTATCCACTACATGCTAGCTCTAGTACCCACTAGGACAAATGTGTTATTTAGTTTTTGATAAAATCATCGAACAAACTATTAAATTATTTTTTACACAATCCAATCAAAATTATTTTGGTGAAAAAAGATTCTCCAAATATATATATATACACATATATATATATATACGTGTATGTGTGCACATGCATGCGTGTGTAAATATAAATAAAAAAGAAAGGAATATAGGGAATAAGGTATCATTTGACTTGCCATTGAGTTGAATACAGTAAAGGAATGGCGTGTATTGTGCGGGAAAAAATTGTGCGACTACAACTGCACAGGATTATTAATTTTATACAAGAATAGTATTCATGATAATATGTAAACGACGATGGGTAATAAAGGGCTATCGTTTGACATTTCCTGGAATGAAGGAACAATATTCACAATACTGCAAGTTGGAATGCATTTTCTAACATACTTCTACGCACTAGTTAAATAAGTTATGTAACACAATACCAGTGGTGATATAGAATAAATATATTTAATATAGAACAATTTGTTTTCAATGGTTCAACATCGATAATCTGTCAACTGCACAACGTAAATTAACAACTCATATATGTGATCTGCAGGAAATGGCAAGGTGTAAAATATTGTGAAGATAAATGACTGCTTCACTCCCTGAAATATAATTTTAATTTGACGCCGTGACATTAAACCTGCACACACTCTATATTGGCTCGTGCCCGTGGCTGTGCTCTCACAAACAATTCCACTGAACCTGCAGTCAATTCATTGCAGCATGCACATTTATTACATGAAATAACACATTACGTTGCTAGTAACACAGATGTTAACCCTCCAAGGATTCGTCCACACTGACACTTAATAGGAACAAACTGTCTCAATCTGCAGCATTTTCCAGCAAGTAAAAGACCATCAAAGCTGGAAGGATATTGATTAAATTACCCCAGCTGAGATGACAATGACAGGTTGGCAATTCAACAGAAACCTTCAACTGACAATGTCAACCTATTCCTATTCACTCTACAGTTACACTTCTCTCCAGGAAACAAATGCCACCTGACTTACCAGATGCAGTTGTATAGAATTGACACCTACAACACTACAGATGATTACATGGCACTCACAGAGTATTTCTTGCACAAATCACTAGAAGCATGTCCCATATATCACTGACAGTCTACACAATGAGGTTAATTGCAATAATCTGAGTGTCTATAAGACTCTACTTACAGAACATGCAGTTCCAATGACACCTAGTTGTCATTTCATAAGGGCACATATAGACCCACATCTGTTCCACTGCATGTAAACTGTTATCGTATGGTTATCTTGTGTTGCTTCCTACAGTGGCGTAAGTCTTCCACAAAACACTGACAATAAGTACACAGACTGTCATTTCAGATACACCCAATCTTGTATGCTGCTGGGGATATATCTCCCCACAGCCCATGGCCAGCATGTGTAATTCCAATGCTTCCAAAGCATTGTGTAGAACTCTTAACTCTCCAGGTTTTTCGTTAATGTCACTGAACAAGCGATAAACTTTGTGTACAAGAAATGCATACATAATCACCACAAAAAGCACAGATGATCACTACATTACACACTACAGTACTCTTCCAAATGCAACTTGTTCTGGCATGCTTAATCTCCCATTTGAAATAGTTTGCATTGTACCACTGCATCAACTTTGGTTGACCTTAGTGACAAAACTTTTGATTATTCTCTCAGATTTATCAGTGCCATCTTACAATTCTTAGAGATGCAATTAAAAAAGGCTGTATTTGTGTTTCTTACTTGTAAGAGCTTTCAAGCCATCTACACTATCTGCACGAAAATATCAGAAGAGATCGTTGTTAATGGTTATAGGCAACATATCTTAACACTTTCTTAGGCTATCCGATATAAAAGCAATTCCATAAGAGGAAATTTACACACAACATAAAATACTTGGAATACACTAACAGCTCTTTTAACTGCATGCAAAGAAAATATTACTTTTTTTGTGTTTCACATTTTCCTATCTTGCATCTTGTCATACATCTATGTAGAATTCACCCAGCCTGATATATTAAAATAAATATTTTGTCTAAGTCAAACATCTCTTTGAATCACAGCCAGACCTTGCAACAGGAACCTTAATGCTTGGCTCCATTCCAATAAATAATATTTAAAAGTGCAAGCCAACCAACTTAACACAGACATCTTCTTTCAATTAGCTATACAGAAATGAAAGCACATGCACACAAACAAAGTACACAATCCTATATCTTATTTTACAGACGTCAAATAAATTGTTTCGTATGGAGTAAATCTGATGCGCATAACATGTCCCTTAAATCTGATGTTTGCCTGTGGCTCTGTTTTTCTTCCACTTTCGTTTTTAGGCAATATAATTACATGATTGTGCCAGACACACACACATGAGCATTTGTGTAACTCTGTCTCAATAATTCTGCTGTCCCTGAAACGTGTTGAAATGTAATGTACACTCTGGTCCACAGTACGTGTAAATAAAATAGGTTTCCAAATACCCACTAGCTGATGAAACTTACTCGACAAATTCTTCTATTCTGTATTGTTTAGCACTTAAGAAACGTGCTCTCATCTCCGAATATTTCAAGTTTCATGAGTGGTCAACAATGTCAAATTTAACGGCCAAGAAATAGAAAATTCCATCCATTCATTCAATCTTTCTGCACCAACTTCAGAAAGATTTACATGTTTTGTGGACGCTGAGAGGAATTATGTTTGTTTTGACGTGATGCCATTCCTGCCAGTGCACATTTAGGGTGGATTTGTTCTTGCCATCTAGGTTGGTTCTCTACGATGCCCCAATGGCACATTTATATCAGCCGCTGTGCACGATGGAAATTGCCTGTTGCTGACAAATTGGGCAAACGAATCAGCCTATGATGACAAGTTATTGCCAACAAATCCTACCACGTCAGCCTGTAAATAGTTGACAATGCCGACTCGGTGTTTCTGAACCAAACGTGTAGTTGGCTGAACAGGCATGTCATAGACCTAGTTTAACAGAAATGTCAGATTTAAGGACATGTCATCTCCCGTTTTCAAGTCACCAACTGATTTCCGATCCCATCTCGGTCCGTCTCTCCCACCACATCCTAGGGATAATGGTAGTAGTTGAAAGCCTCCTCTTCCTGTGGTTCCGGCTGCGGGTCTCCGCCAGCCTCAACGCGGTTGCGGAAGTTCTCCAACAACTGGATGAACTCATCCTTGACCTGGTCAAGATCGTTCTCAACCGTCACCTTGGCGCCGGTCGCCTTGATGACCTCGCTGGTGCCGGGGACGACACTGGCATCGGCAGGGACGTTCTCGGCGTGGATGGCATGGACGTCACTCCAGTACCAGCTAGGAGGGCCAGGGGATACACAGTAGTTGTTGTCCATGATCTCTTCTCCTGCCACCCAGTACATCAGGTAGAAGTTGCACATCTCGTCATGCACAGTTGACCTGCACACACAAACGCACATACACTTTTGGTCTAACGTTTATGGGAAATACAGGAATTCAGAAGTAAAACAATAGGAATAATAATATAGGAATATTTTAACAAAGTACATCATTGTTTCAGGTGGCGCCATCTACTGAGCTCACTCAAATGAGCAACGGCCAACTTTCGACATTATATCACACAATTTTTTTATTTTGCCAATCTGATTATCTGATTATTATAACACATTCTTCCCATTTTATTCGTGGTCTGCCACTTTTCCTTTTCACCACCTCTGCTCTCCTTGGTAGTCGGCCCGCCTCCATCCACACCAAGTGACTCCTCTGGCTTCTTAATATTCTCCCCATTATAGTTGAACTGCTAAGACCTGCCAACTCCCCCCCCGGCAACCCCCCACCCCCCCGCATCAACAGGAACTTCAAGTTTGCAAGAACAACTGGTTCGGAGAATTACAGGAACAGAGGGGGCAGATAGAAGGAGGATGAATGACCCGAGGGAAGAGATTGAGATGGTGATGAAATAGCCAGGCTGTAGGAAAAGGGGCAGACCGCAACATAGATGGGAGGACTGCGTAAAGAGGGATGTAAGAAAGGTATAAAAAAATTACCAGTGGAAGGAGAAGGCTACCGATGGGGAGAAGTGGAAAGGGATAACAGAGAAGGATTACAAGTGGAGGGAGAAGGCTGCCGATAGGGAGAAGTGGAAAGGGATAACAGAGGAGGATGACAAGTGGAGGGAGAAGGCTGCCGATAGGGAGAAGTGGAAAGGGATAACAGAGGAGGATGACAAGTGGAGGGAGAAGGCTGCCGATAGGGAGAAGTGGAAAGGGATAACAGAGGAGGATGACAAGTGGAGGGAGAAGGCTGCCGATAGGGAGAAGTGGAAAGGGATAACAGAGGAGGATGACAAGTGGAGGGAGAAGGCTGCCGATAGGGAGAAGTGGAAAGGGATAACAGAGGAGGATGATAAGTGGAGGGGAAGGCTGCCAATAGGGAGAAGTGGAAAGGGATAACAGAGGAGGATGACAAGTGGAGGGAGAAGGCTGCCGATAGGGAGAAGTGGAAAGGGATAACAGAGGTGGATGACAAGTGGAGGGAGAAGGCTGCCGATAGGGAGAAGTGGAAAGGGATAACAGAGGAGGATGACAAGTGGAGGGGAAGGCTGCCGATAGGGAGAAGTGGAAAGGGATAACAGAGGTGGATGACAAGTGGAGGGAGAAGGCTGCCGATACGGAGAAGAGGAAAGGGATAACAGAGGAAGATGACATGGGGAGGGAGAAAGCTGCTGATAGGGAGAAGTGGAAAGGGATAACAACTTGGGTAGTGCAGCAACAAATGAATCAGCCTCAACCCTTTATAAAGGGAGCAACAAGAAAGTACATATAGCTGAACTTCATCCCAAACTCTTTCTTCTGTACAAGTCATTTAACCCTCTGCTATTCACCCTCTTTGCTGCTGTGATCCACTGAACCCATTTCTTCTCAAATTAACAATTCCTGGTGCTGTTTTTGTGATTTGTTCTCCTACTGGTAGGATGCGTGACTTTAACTTACCCGATGGCGACGGTGCGGTTCTCGTGGTTGACCATAGTGCAGCGGGCAGCCTGGAGAGAAACAGTCTCGCTTCAGACAGTGACAGTCACACATAGTACAAATTAAAGACAAAGATACAAAATCCGATCATTTTTATTGCAAAATCATGTTATATGGTACAAACTATATAAATTCTAACATTTTAACTGCCGAACAGTGTTTTTATGAACCACAACTTTATAAATATAATTTGACTGGTGAATTGATTATCCATGTAAGTAATATTCCTTATCTAGTAAGACTGAGTGGCAGTAGCATACAATGGAAAACAAACAATCACCCTGGTATTAAGGACACCTCATTAAAGTGACCATAGCCTTCCAATCCTTTAAATTGGTGAGCCCCAAAAAATTATGAACCCCAGGACAGACAAAAGATGGTTTTATTTCTGAAGATAACTTTATTTCAAAGATTCAGTTTCACCTACTGTGAAGAATATAACATAAAATATTGAGAAAAAAATATCAGCTTATATCAACTGACTGGAAGAACAACGTAGTTTTGTGTGAAGGTTGGGCGATTAATGAAGGGGTAAATCTGTGCGTAAATTAGAAGTTATGGTGGTTGACATGTACTCACCAGGATGTCTCCAGGGAGGACTGTTATTCCTTCGTGTGTCACATTGTAGAACATCTGCAACAAGACATGACACGTTGACACAGAATGTCATCACCAAGCAATGACAACGTGTGGTTGACTTTGATATTGATTGTAATTGTAATAATAATAACTTGGAACGGATTACAATAAAAGTTGTAATGGTTGTAATGTTGGTTTAATTATAATCATGTCTTTGAAGTTGTAAAAGTTAAATATGATGCATGAGTGCAGATACAAACTGAGTATAAAACATACAATACAATAGTAGAGCAGACAGAGAACGAGTGAGGAGAAACTGAAAAAGAGAAACATGAAAAACAGAAGAAGCTGGTAGGAGAAGATGAAGACCAAACTTAAGATGGAGGGACAGTGTCAGATCTCGAAGGGGCACCGGTGAACAGCCAAGAGTGGGAAAGAATGGCAAAAAATTGCAAAGGATAGAGAAGACTCATCGAGAGGGCCGAACATATTAATTCACATGGCTCCCACCCTACAAGGGACAAAGGGGAGATGGATAGTAGAGTATTTACAAACAATATAACTTAACCCAAACAACATTTCTAACTTCAATTCCACCAAAAATACCAAGAAGATATAATAATAATGATCATAATAAACTTCTGTAGTGCCTAAATCTTCGAGAACACAAGCTCAGAGGCAGAACGAACGTCATCATCAGAGTGAGGTAAGATAGATGAAGAATTACAATCTGACTTGCTCTGGTTTCCTGTCATGATTATAATGATCAACTTCTCACACTGCTTGTAGTTTCCACAAATCATCTCATTGATACGCTGCACTAATGTGTGTAATTTGTCAGTCACAAGTTGTGTATTGTCCAGTGTTCATTACACAGATATTTGATAATGCTCTTACAGTGTACTGGCTGGTCTGGTTCCTCAACAACACTTCAGCTGGGAGAAGATAATTAATGATTGGTTTCATTGTGGTGACATTAACACCACCTTCAAGGTGTTGATGAGACTAACACCAACTTCAAGGTGTTGATGAGCATCACTGGTGTGACCAGCATGACCACTGATGAATAGATTACAGGTGGAGGCTTAGATAATGTACCATCTACAGGTGTCTGTTTTGTGTCACTTTCTGTGTGATTTCACCCCTTAAAGGTGTTGTGTCTTCACACAAACAGAACAACTAATGAGGCTGTAGAACAAAGCTTGTATTGCTATGTTCGGAAGAATGAAGGTTCAGCGCCACATTGACGGTTCTTGGAAGGAGAAATACAAGATGCAGACTGAAACCGATGCCAAGAGTCAGACAGACAATTCCACACTGTGTGCAAAGTTACGATTCAGTTTAAAAAAAAAGTTAGTTTTAAAACAAATTACACTTTGATGTTTTGTCATTGACCTGCAGTAACCTTTTCATCAAATCCTTAAAAAATTTGTTTTTGAGAAAATCAACATGGAAGATGTTCCCCATCATCGTTGTTTCCCAAACAAACCGGATGCTCTCTTCATACATGGAGGATCATTCCACCCCTCACGTGTACATATGTTGCCAGCCAGCAACTAGAAATTTTAGCTGGTGCACAGCAGAAGTGGCATAGTCAATCTGCAAATGTGCTCTTTTCCCTGTTCATAAACTATTGTTTTTAGCGGTGCAAAAATCCTCGAAAGGGGATACCATCTCAAAATCACTGGGACTATAAATATTTCATGAACCCGGCAGTAGAACGATGATTTGTTCTCACTAGGCTCGCATTTCCATTTCTAGCATATGTACGCATGTATGCACAGAGAAAAACTATTGATTCATATTCCTGGCTGTTTACTCCTCTGCCATTTGACAAATGTCTAATCCTGTATCAAATCCTTAAAAATGTGTTTTTGAGAATATCTTTGACAAATGTTTAATCCTGTATCAATTCCCATGAGCCAGGTTACTATTTCGCTGCTCTGTGACTTGCCAGTCAGCCTGCTCTTTCACCTTTGCAAACAGTGACAAATAGCTACGTCACTGTGCTGCCAAGAAAAGACACAGCAGCGATATAAAGCCCCTGGCATTTAAGGACACTGATTTGGCGTCCACCTGCTCATGCTTCAGTTGACATCATTAGTGTTGCCTGGTCACCAGAGTCAGATGTATTGGACTGTCATCACAATTAATGGCCACAATGAAATGCTTGCCTCTTGCTACAGTATTTCTGTAGACTATATCTGCTAGAAATGTATTGAGTACAATTTGTGAGAATCTTGCTTTGAATTGTTAACACGGCAACAATCGTCAACACTAAGAGATGATCTCAACACTATGGGTTGATCTCAACACTTAGGGGTGATCTCAACATGTAGGGATGATCTCAACCGTTAGGAATGATCTCAATGCTTAGGGATGATCTCAATGTTTAGGGATGATCTCAACACGAAGTGATGATCTCAAACCTTAGGGATGCAATACATCTGCATTTTGATCACACATTTAGCATCAAAGGAAATATTGTGGCTACTTATTTAAATTAGAAAAAGTGATGATGATGGTTTGGTCACAGAGTGATCATAAAACATGTCCACAATAAAAAATTATTATTATTAAAAAATATTACTTTGTAAAGTAGACTATGCACAGCATAATTTTTTATGGGAAATCTCTTTATGTTTTTAAACATTATTCACCAGTTTCATTGCTGCTGTGAAAATACTGATGTTCAATAATTTTAGAGGATAGAAGAAGAGATCGAGTCAGGAAGATAAACGTTGCATGGTGATTAGAGGACATGTAAAAGTTGGAAAATAAATCCCACCAGCGTACATTTTGGTGATGTCACAGTGCAAACAAAACAGCTTTCCATAATAATGGTGATTTATTAGCAAACAACCTGGAATAAACCAATGGTTTCGATTAACCAGCAGTAATAGTGAAACACTGATTAATGCAATTTGACCTGTGTAAAAACATACACAAATTTCCCTCCAGACAGGCTCTTATAAACCATCCTTGTGCGAAAAGTACTTTAGTACTTCATCTTATTTCATACGAGCATATAAGAACATATTTTCCCCACAGGGTTGGAACCATGAAAACATAGCCCTAATGCCATAACATTGTTACATAGCAAGTGCAAATGCGACATTCAGTAAATCTTCAGACTGTCGACTCCACACAGTCCCTTAGCGAACTAACACAGAAGTTGTTGTGGTGTGTAACACTGTGTATGCTTGGTGCATAAACATGAAAATTATTATTTTGATAAATAATAAAAAACTGCAGATATAAAATTAAAGATCGGGAGATTTTGAAATGGATCATATCATTAATGTAAATAAAGATATATGCATAATTGTTGCAGCATAAAATGTATGCCGTTTAAGAGATAAGCTACTAAGAGATATGCAGCTAAGTGATAGGATATTTGTTATGGATAAGTTTAAGGATTCTTTTAAAATTGTTCATTGGGAAATGACATGGTTAGAGATGCATGTGATATCATATAAAATCAGCATCTGTTGATGACAACTTAGCTCCAGTACCGTCCAGTAGCCTTTCAGTGGAATAGGAATCAAACAGAAATACGGTAAAGGTAAGTTCTTATATAGCACTGTATCAGTCCTTAGGACTGCTCAAAGCACTTTACACTTCACCCCCAGGTAGACCTGTTCATTCCAAATTGACTGGTCTTCTGGGAAGCATTCAGCCATGCCCCAATTACTGCACAAAGATTATTTGTTGACATCGTCTCAACTGACAGTACGAAACACCAAGAAGCTATAATAATAATAATGATCATAATAAACTTCTGTAGTGCCTAAATCTTCAAGAACACAAGCTCAGAGGCAGAACGAACGTCATCATCAGAGTGAGGTAAGATAGATGAAGAATTACAATCTGACTTGCTCTGGTTTCCTGTCATGATTATAATGATCAACTTCTCACACCGCTTGTAGTTTCCACAAATCATCTCATTGATACGCTGCAATAATGTGTATAATTTGTCAGTCGCAAGTTGTGTATTGTCCAGGGTTCATTACACAGATATTTGATAATGCTCTTACAGTGCACTGGCTGGTCTGGTTCCTCAACAACAATTCAGCTGGGAGAAGATAATTAATGATTGGTTTCATCTTGGTGACACTAACACCACCTTCAAGGTGTTGATGACACTAACACCAACTTCAAGGTGTTGATGAGCATCACTGGTGTGACCAGCATGACCACTGATGAATAGATTACAGGTGGAGGTTTAGATAATGTACCATCTACAGGTGTCTGTTTTGTGTCACTTTCTGTGTGATTTCACCCCTTAAAGGTGTTGTGTCTTCACACAAACAGAACAACTAATGAGGCTGTAGAACAAAGCTTGTATTGCTATGTTCGGAAGAATGAAGGTTCAGCACCCACATTGACGGTTCTTGAAAGGAGAAATACAAGATGCAGACTGAAACCGATGCCAAGAGTCAGACAGACAATTCCACACTGTGTGCAAAGTTACGATTCTGTTTTAAAAAAGTTTGTTTTAAAACAAATTACACTTTGATGTTTTGTCATTGACCTGCAGTAACCTTTTCATCAAATCCTTATGCCCAAAAAGATATAGGACTAATGTGGAACAACGCTGGAACAAGAAAAATGGATAGAAAACAGAAGAGGAAGTTCAAGAAGAGAAAGTACAATAAGAGAAAGTACAACAAGAGAAAGTGTCAGAAGAGAAATTGCAAAAGCAAGTGCAAGAAGAAAGTGAAAGAAGAGAAAGTGCAAGAGAAAGAACAAGAGAAAGTGCAACAAGAGAAAATGTAACAAAGGAAAGTGCAACAAGAGAAAGTGCAAGAGAAAGCACAAGAAGAGAAAGTGAAACAAGAGAAAGTGCAACAAGATAAAGTACATGAGAAAGTACAAGAAAAAGTGCAATGACTGAGATGATCTCACCTCGGGCAGTTTGGGAGACTTGCGACCCAGCTCTGTCCACTGACCATTCCGGACGCGGTAGCCGGACACAACCTCACCTGAAACATGACCAAGAGGCTACATAGCTGGACACAACTGAACCACTAAATGCTGTACAATGGTCAGCTTGAAAACACATATGTAGATGAACAATACAAACACCTTGTTGTCACTATACAGCAACTTTGATTGTTACATTATCTGCCCCTGTCTATGTGTTCAGTGGTAAAATGTTATTATAAGGAATACTATTAAAATGTGCAGAAATGTCTGTACAATTCTGGTTATGATTATGGAAAGTGTATTACAATTACAATTGCATTAACACCTGTATGTATGCTTATTGTCTAGTCAAACTCCCTGAAAAATATAAAGCTGATGTAGTATCTATTGTCACAGACCACACTTATTAGCAAACTCAGCCTTGGTAGGACATCACATCTATAACATGCCACAAAAATTAACAAATCTTCCACATGAGGATTTCAAAGTTTTCAATCAGATATGAACTAACTCATCTCGATATCATTACCTACACTGGTAACGTACCGTGGTCGTGGGCGTGGGTGCGGTAGGCGAAGGGGTGCACAGTCATTGGCTGCTCATAGCTGCATGCACTCTCCATGTAGGTGACAGCATTCGGAGCGACCTCCCCGTCCGTCGCCAGAAGGTACACTCCAGCCCTCTTTGGCTTGCTGTAGGTTACACGGATACTTGATTATGAATACACATAATAATATCTTATATAGTGCCCCATTAAAATAACTAGCAAATGCCCATCCTCATGACGGTGTAACTTGGTAGTTCTTAAGTGATAGTTATGATAACAATATTTACAAAATATCAGGATAAACAACATTATCACAGAAATATCCATCTCTTCCAAGGAATTTGGAGCCACCAGTCAATATCTTGACAGCTTCTTGGAATCCAAGCCTTGATATCGTGACTTAATACTGGCCAATAGAGAATATCTGGGTTGGCAAGTATATGCCAGTTTTCTTCAAGGTTTGACCCTGCGACTTGTTTGTGACTGACTTACTGGCTATGCGCGGTTTATCATAAATTAATGAAGGCAAATTAGAAGGCAATTCACAAATGAGTAAATGGTTACTTACGGTGTCTCAGTGACCAACATGGTGACACCGGAGTGGTCCTTTTTATTGTCTGAAATAAACAGTAAATAACTAAATTACAACAACAAACAATTCCTTTAAAGTGCATTATTCAAGAAAACTCAAAACACTTAGGCACACATGTCTAAATAATACAAGTGAAGAACATTTTACAGCTTCTTGCTGTTGAGTATTTCACAACAGACTTATTTTGCACATTTTAATAACATACTGTTTAAGGGCAATTTCCTTGCTCAAAAGGTAAAATCTCAAAACATCGATGTTTGATGCCACACAAAATTAATTTCATTGAGGAAAGGGGTGTAGTGTCAACTTATTTATTATCAATGTGAATTGTTTATATATTCTAACAGGCCACTGCTACAGAAGCAAGAATGAACCAATGTATCGACTGAAACCCTGGGAACCAAAACATGCAGTGAGGAACCAGGAAAGCCTGCACTTGCGTACACTGACGTCCTGAAACATGACACAGACTTGGAAAAACAAGATATCAAGACAGCAATGCAAGACAGAAAAATATGGAAGGCCATCATGATTCGAGTAACTCACTCGACATAAGTAAGCAAGCAACTCACATGGGGGTAGAAACAGGTGGACGTCCTTGTAGTGGACTTGTAGGACCACCCAGTTGATCTCCGAGTCTCCACCCACCTTGAATGCCACATCTGAAGGTGAAAACCATCAAAAACAGCATATAATATAGGTAATTACTCCTGGTCTCTCTATACAAGACTGCCTTTATATGTTGAAGCCATTCTACCTTGCAAAACCACGATTGTCTGAATAATTGATCATTTACCACCATCTTGTTTACTAAAAATAAATTAATACAGTTCTACACAATGCACGCACTAATTATATCATTATTTAGGGCAACATATTGGGAATTACTGACATGACTCATGTTGGTAATGTTGTGTTGTGAACCTAGTCTCATTGATTCCTCCATTGTCAGCATTGCTTAGCTGAATAATTCATTTGTTGGGCGTTGGGTCATCTCGGTTTGTAGCACAACTTTTTAATGAAATAAATTACTATTAATATTGTTAGGCATACCTAAATAAATATCTATTATTTTTATTAGTGATATACATGAATAAATTGTTATTATTATGCCTGAATAAACTGCTATTATTATTGTCATACCTGAATAAATTGCTATTATTATTGATATACCTGAATAAATTGTTATTATACCTGAATAAATTGCTATTATTATTATTGTCATACCTGAATAAATTGCTATTATTATTGATATACCTGAATAAATTGTTATTATACCTGAATAAATTGCTATTATTATTATTTTCATACCTGAATTAATGGCTATTATTATTGATATGCCTGAATAAATTGTTATTATACCTGAATAAATTGCTATTATTATTATTGTCATACCTGAATAAATTGCTATTATTATTGTCATACCTGAATAAATTGCTATTATTATTATTTTCATACCTGAATTAATGGCTATTATTATTGATATGCCTGAACAAATTGTTGTTATTATTATAACTGAATAAATTGCTATTATTATTATTGTCATACCTGAATAAATTGCTATTATTATTGATATACCTGAATAAAGTATTATTATTATACCTGAATAAATTGCTATTAATATTGTCATACCTGAATAAATTGCTATTATTATTATTATTATTGTCATACGTGAATAAACTGCTATTATTATTGATATACCTCAATAAATTGCTATTATTATTGTTATACCTAAATACATTGCTATTATTGTTGCTATACCTTTGGGCAGATGCAGCATTGTTGCGTCCATGGCCCAGGCATAGAGAATCTTGGCCCCCTCTGTGCAGACTGGCCCCTGCTCTACGTCAGAGTTCTTGCTTGCCATCTCCCCACAGTTCCTGCACAGACAGACAACACCAAATACTAACAGGTCACTAAGTAGGCCTACAGTCCTAATTTATGGGGCAGAAACATGGACGTTAAATCTGGTAAGGCTCAAAATAGTGGATATCCAAAATTGTAAACACTTTGCCGGTCAGTGCCGATCGTGGACATGACTTCCCTACTCTCGCCGATCACATGACAAAGTTACAATATTTCACCAAGGGTGTTTTCAGCGTTTCCATTTTCACTTCAATTAATGTTTGACCAAACATTAAATAATTTAATAGTTTGTCTGATTATTTCACAAAAACTACATATAGAAGTTGCACAAACAAGCTAGCATGTTGCAGCAGACACTAGGTAGGTTTGATTTTGTGCAAAATTTATTTGAAATGAGACTAGCAAAAAAAATCGAATTTAGGAGGAACCTTTAACGTTGTAATCTGGAATTTGTTGCTTAATAAATTGGATGGCAACAGGGGCAAGTATTGTTAAAAATCATGACGTACCATACTTGGTCATTCTTGAATGGCACTGCACAGCCGTAGATGAGCATGTGATGAGCTGTGCTGCTGTTGGCATGGGGAATGAAGCCAGCTGTAAGGGAGGCATTACAGGTTATGTTAACATATTATCTATTATTATTATATTATCTACCACAAGACATACATCTTATATGGTGCAGATTCTTTATAGCAATAATGTTGGTTATTAGGAATTCATACTTATTACATGGCTGAAATAACATTGACAAGATGATATAAAATTTACCACATACAGATCTTTAATGCATTACTTTTTACAGATTAGTAAATTATTAATTGACACTACAACACCATTGCTACTGAATGCCATTACATTTCTAATATTTTGTATAAAATGTAAACAATTCAGTAATATTATTACTATTATTACACCACCTGAGAAGTTAAAACATTTAAAAACATTCTCAAGATTAACTAGCAAACATATATCAACTTTATATAAATCTGTGGCAACAAAATATAAATGAAATTGTACCACATCCAATAAAGCCAAGCCCCAGAATCATATTAATTCAACACCACCACCGCATCCACCACCATCACACGTTATGATCATGCAAAGCTGTCTTGTTAAGATCATGCTAAATCCAATTAGCCCTTGTTTTGAGACACTTAAGACACTGTGCAATGAAACTTAAATTAAAATGGATAATCTGTTGTTGGCAGAATGGCTTTAACATGAAAAAACCAATCATGTGCTCACCACCACACTAGATAAAATACTAATAGAATACCTTCATGTTTACTGTCTGCCCTGTAATTTCAAATCCACAATGGAAAAATCAGTAATTGTGTCAGGATGAACAACAATTCAATAAATGTGTGAAATTGGGTGTGTGCATGCGTGTGCTGTGTTCATACATAATTAAATTATATATGTATAAACTAATGTGGACAAAACTATTCAGATATAAAACATAGTCTGGTCCACATGATTCATGGCTCATGCCAACCACGTTTTATTTGCAATTTGCCTGTATTAGTATTGACTGACCTCGCAAAAGCTAGAATAGCACAGATACAATACAAACATGATACCAATGCATTAGCTGGGACAACTAATGACAGAGAGATTTCTCTGGACCACAAGAACCCAAAGCAGCATTGCCAGTAAAAACTGACACGCCACATTGATTCTGTTCTCGATACCACGCCGCTGGAGACAGTTTGATAAACAACATTTCTTGCAATCGAATTCCCTGCTGTTTTCAAGCCATTGGTACAGAATAACCGAACAATATAGCATCAGAATAAAATGCAAATATGCTGGTAATGAATTAGAATTATTCATCACAATTGTTATTCAATTGGTTTCCAGTAGTGCTTAATTTGTCAGAATAATAAATCCTAAAAAATAAATTGCTTTCCCAAAGCTGATCATTTTACCAAATGTCATCATTATATGTGGCTGCATGGTCCATATGAGATTTCGATTTCTCTCTCACAAATTTAATATGTACTCTGTCAACTCTTCATCGTGGATATTGATTAGGCTTTTCTTGTGATTTCTCATTTGTCAGGAAAAACTCCAAATCCCCAAAATCGACGTCTATCCATATCCAAAAACTTAGCTATCCCAAAAGAAACTGCTTACTTTGTTTTTGCTAAATTACGTCCATCAAGTAAAAATACAACATTTATGCTAAATAAGTAAATAAGTACTAAATAAGTAAATAAGCACTAAATAAGTACTATTGGATTCCTCTTTGTCTTTGAAATCCGGGGTAAGGCTCCATTGCTGATCCCGTATTTCTGCTGCTTGCCCAGTGTAGTACAAATCAAGCATGAATAAAACACATTTACTATGTGATAAAACATACATTAAACATTAATACTTACTGATGTAACTAGCTTTTTTCCCAGCCTGCATTGGAACACATAAGTAGGTATCGTGCTGAAAAATAAAAGAAAGGTGTGGATTAGTAAACATAACACGATCAAGTTCTTTCGTAAAGCTATGATGGAAATAACATTTGAGGATAGATCAAATAATTTTTCTCTAATAATCTGTAACAAAGTATTCAGGGCCAGATCCAATTATAACTGATTACATACAAAATGTTGTATTTGCGATTGTAACTGTTTCTGGTTTTGAAATTATTGTAATTGTAATGTTTGTTTTATTTGTATAACTGCAATAATTACATTGATGATTCTTTGTACTATTGTTTTCATATACTTGAAAATAAAACTATCAAGTGTCAAAATATAAAATATCACCAAGTTCATCTACATGTTTATCAGTAATATACAAAACATTCTAATTCAGCAAAATAGCTATGCCATATAATTAACTGAATAAATATTTGGAATAAACAGTTAGTCCCGCTTAATGTTTCCGTAATTAACATGGTTTAATTTTAGTTAACTTAAATATGTTTATTGTTAGAAGTGAAATTGTAACAGAAATGAAAAAGTAACTGTAACTGATTTGATTTTGTGTAATTGGAAACAGAATATGACTCTATGAAACCTCTTTATGGTTGCTGATTTGACTTGAGTACCTATATCAGATCTTTGTTATGTCTTTCTACAACACATTTATCATAATTAGAGCATTAATGAAATGACAGAATGGCTGGGAAATCATAAAACGGGTCATGTGTGCAAATCTAACACCCAGGCTGTCATAAATGTAACAGCAAGTCCACGTTGTTATTGATCCAGTAGGATTAGTGTCACTCAATTCAGTCAACAGAGGGCTTCAGTTTACATCCATGCAGATAATACCACTTCCATTAATGCGACTGATTGAATTTTTATCATTATGGATGCACTGATGGTATGCATTACAGCTTGGATGTCACTGACCATACACAGACAAAGATCTGGCCTCAAAAGCTGCTGAATTGAACAAAAACACTATGAGATGTGCAATCCAACAGTTATATATGATAACTCAGGGGCTGATCCTGAGTGTAATTTCCTGCCCTGCAGAAAAACTGGCCTCACCCTTTTTCACGAGGCCGAAGCATGATTTTGTAAATTTGCATCTATGTGGGCAAGGTATGGTGATGCAACTGTCACCATGGCAACTCCCAAAGTTTAAGTGGATTATCCTGCAGTGTTGCAGCTCTATTATCGACAAAGGCCATGGACAAAGCCAAATTAAAGTTGCCATGGAAACCAATAAGCCAGCATGGAAAAGTGTGCTCCATTAGATTAACAGCCATGATTATTCATCTATAAGTGACATGTTTTGTCAAGATGTAGGCTTATAAGTTTTTTGCAAATATTTAGTTCAAATAGCCAATCACAATGAATTATTCCCCTAGAGGCAAAGTGCAGTTTCACATAACAGGGGAACAAAACGTCCAGACTTGAAAACAGGAAATCCCAGCACTTATTGGCTACAGAATTGCTTGCACGCGAGACCTTTATTTTATGTACTTTCTGACATATTGATTACAATATCGTCACTAGTTTACACTTGGCATCTTCATCAATTCTGTCTACAGTTGGGCATTAATTCATGCACAGACATTCTTTTCAATGGAGTAGCCAAAAATGGAATGCAATAGAATCAATAGAACCAATATAGCCCATAGAGTCAATAGAACCAATATAGCCCATAGAGTCAATAGAACCAATATAGCCCATAGAGACAATAGAACTATCAGAACCAATATAGCCCATAGAGAACCAATATAGCCCATAGAGAACCAATATAGCCCATAGAGCCAACAGAACCATCTGAACCAATATAGCCCATAGAGAACCAATATAGCCCATAGAGCAAATAGAACCAATATAGCCCATAGAGCCAATATAACCATCTGAACCAATATAGCCCATAGAGAACCAATATAGCCCATAGAGCAAATATAACCAATATAGCCCATAGAGCCAATAGAACCATCAGAACCAATAAAGCCCATAGAGCCAATAGAACCAATATAGCCCATAAAGCCAATAGAACCATCAGAACCAATAAAGCCCATAGAACCAATATAGCCCATAAAGCCAATAGAACCAATATAGCCCATAAAGCCAATAGAATCATCAGAACCAATATAGCCCATAGAGCCAATAGAACCAATATAGCCCATAGAACCATCAGAACCAATATAGCCCATAGAGCCAATAGAACCAATATAGCCCATAAAGCCAAT
Source organism: Lamellibrachia columna (assembly GCA_963662155.1). Classification (NCBI taxonomy): domain Eukaryota; kingdom Metazoa; phylum Annelida; class Polychaeta; order Sabellida; family Siboglinidae; genus Lamellibrachia; species Lamellibrachia columna. The sequence continues at coordinate 22,836,047 of OY759273.1, read as the reverse complement.
AGAACCATCAGAACCAATAAAGCCCATAGAGCCAATATGACCAACAGAACCAACAGAACCAATAGAGCATATTATCATCATCATTCGCTGTGGTTACAATTCGGTTCCTGGACTGACCTGCACAATAATCTACCTATGCCCAACAGCATTGCCATGGAAATAACAAAACAGAGCCACTAGTGACAATAACAGACATGTATAAAACGCACGCAGAAATGGTCACATCACCGGGCAAAAAATCAATGAGCGAACTGCCACTTGTTCTATTCATCGACTGCGGCTGTGGAAATGAATCAGCGAGACAAGTAAAAGGTTAGCTGAGGTGAATAGTACTAGGATATCGCCACACCCACTCAGCCGCTCTCCGTCCCATTATCGGCCCACGCACTCGCCGAGTAATCACGTTCGTCAGTGTCAGCTCTGGATAAACGTGATGCAGCAGCATCGCAGTAAAAACTAGGACAGGAAGCATTTGTGTCACACGTGCAGTCAAGACGACTTGGACACGTGCGTGGCAGCGTCAAAGCACATAAAAATGACAATGACATTTATGACCCAACCAAGTTTCCATCTGCTACGGGTATCAGGGCAATTCCACTTACCGCTGCATAGATTATATTTTGGCCTGCATGACTGGTTAACAAATTTTTTTTTACACCTGATGGGTTATAAAATAATGGCTTATGTTGGGCCTTTTATTGTCCTCATATATATATATATATATATATATATATATATATATATATATATATATATATATATATATATATATATATATATATATATATATATATATATAATATATATATATATATACATAGTTTATACTATAACTATATAAAGTTATTTTACAATAGAAACTATTACTTCCTTTAACATCATAACGCCAATGATTTTCAGTGGCAGTGCAACCTACCATCTTTGGTTGCACTTCTGGCATGCGAAGTTCGACTGCCGTCTCATCGGAACTGGTGGTTGGCTTGGCCGACACCAGCACTGCCAGGAAGGCAGCGCAGACCACGCGACACAGCAGGGGAGCCATCCACTCTACAAACAGACAAACACTGGTCACATTAAAATTCCCTCTTCATTTGATTTAGCCCGTCACGAATCAGGTTCATTGATGTTCATTCTGTAGTGTGTGAACAGTGATAGTAACATGCACAGTCAGTTGAATAAAAGAGTGTATACTTTTGTCATAATGAGGAAAGAATTTATGTTGATCATTAGATCGGGTAACTTAATTGCAAAAGTGTGAATTGCCTTTTGTCACAGTATACAGAGCCGGACCACTTTCGCCATTTGTTTGCCAAAATTGGGCCGTATCCGGTCAAAAATTATGGATGATTCTATATAATTTAGAGGTGGCTTCATAGTATAATAGCAAAACAACATAATGTACTAAAAATACACAGTTTATATCTTTTCTCGTAAGTTTGTAATTTTGTTGTAACAATACCACAGAACGAAAGAAACTATATCACCTTGTTGTTTTAATATATAGACCAGCCCAGGAAGGATCAACTGCTGAAGATGATTTATAGAGCATGTTTATTACAGCATCACAGGAACAGCCTAACCAACCCTCCTGACTCCAGCCAATCAATCATTATTCCATGATGTCCTGACTCCTCAGTGTGTAAAGCAACCCCCTACTAGCAAAGCTTCCTGTTTCCTGAGCAATCAGATATCACTCCCAAGTGTCCACAAACATACCCCACAGAAGTGAACATACACACAGTAATGGATTCTACAGGACATTACAGACATAGCAGAGAAACTGTGCAGTGTCTCTCCACACCGCACCATTCATTAACGGGTAGGGCAGCTCAAATTCACAACATCAGGTGCCATGAATTCATATCAGATACAGTCCAGTGTAAATATTTAATGTGACCGCTGTGGAGATGTTATTAATGTTGACCTATAACTCACAGAGTGCATAAGTGTGTCTGAAACAAGTGATTACAAATTGGTGCCAATGAAAACAACCTGTCATTGAGAAAGCAACTGCTTGTGTGCAAATCACTGGCATGCCAAATGGCACAAGAATGCCATTGAGGTGAATAAATAAGCACCGACGAAATGTGTCATGCAGGATGTTGCAGACGCAATCAATAGACGTGTCATGTTCATAACACGTAGCACACCTGTCGGCCAAGAATAAAACCATGGTTGTGGGTGATACATGTGTATGAATATTGGGATGTTTATGACGCCATTGCGATATATATGTGACATCATTGCCATGTCTGTGACATCATATTGTGACATCGTATTCATTTTAAATTATAATTTCCGAAAGGGATCGTTTTTCTTAGGTAAATTCATACATAGTCAATTGTGTTATATGCTGTCATATAACAGACAACGCTCATAACACACACACCTATTGGCTAAGAAAACAACATGGTTGCAGGTCATCATAAAAGCTAGGGCTAACACTAATGCAAGCATGTGAGTATTGTCTATTTGTGATGTCACAATGTGGAGGTCTAGGTAAGGTTAAACCAGGAGGTCCTTGTTGTATCTGGCTATCCCATTAATGGGACAGTCTCTTCATCAGTCAACAGGATGATATATGATCATTCCCTGTTGTCATGGAGTCCACCACTAATGATGCCTAGAAATATCATTCACCACGAATCACTCATTTTCATTACAGGTTTCATGCACAAATTAACAAGGGCATAGGATGATCATTAACTAAGATCACAAGAGCAGCTGCACAATATTAAGCCAACACTGGAAATGTGCACTATCAGTAATTTGCTTAATCATAACGATATTGAACACATGTGCAGAATTGGCCAACAAAGGTATTTCCAGTGATGGCTGAAGTTTCATAAAATTTGAAAGGTACAAAGTTTGATTGTTTTTATCATAAAATCGTGTTATATTATATAAACTACAGATATATTCTAACATTTTGACTGCCAAATGGGGCATTCCGTCTCAACCAATGCATGTTGCACTCATATTTCTTAATTCAACTAAAACATTTTACCAATTAACCCACAGGTCAATATAACTACACATGTTAAAAATAGGACTCTCAAATAGTTTCTGAGTTATGACCATTTCAACTTTGGCGGATCCTGTCGTTTTTGCCAATTTTTGGAAATCATGAAGATTTTTTGTTCTACTTCAAATACCAAAAACCATTTGTGCTAGAACGCTGAGATTTGGCCTGCTTATTCTCTATTACATGCAGATAGTAACACATTATAGTCTGTATATTAGTTCTCCCACAATCTGCCATTGAAGTTGTATGTTTTTATGTGCAAAATTGAGCCAATGAATGATTTTAAACCCATATTTAAACACTAAAACATGTTAGAACACAAATTATTCTTATTTTGATCTAGTTATATGATATATATATATATATATATATATATATATATATATATATATATATATATATATATATATATATATATACACATACATACATACATACATACATATGTATATATATTTGAAGTTTCTATTAAGTTTATTTTCAGACACTGATCTCCAAAGTTCGTATATAGTGAAAAGTGGCCTATATTTAGCATCCAAAAATGCTATGTGGCCATGGAGATAAAATTCCAATTTATTTTTTATATGAAAGTCAGGTAGAATGCCTGTGTGATGAACCATATTTGGATTCCATATTCGAATGGCTTCATGTTGAAAAACATATTTCAAATATACATATTTTGTGTTTTTATCTAATCAATAGATCATAACACAATATCAAATCCTATAGCTGATTTTACTACCTATTCCATCTGTAGTAAGAAAATTATGTAAATATTGTTGTCAAATGCAAAAACACCCATCTGAGTACATGGTTCTAGATTACATGTATCTGGGTCATTCCATGTGAAATCAACCAATGGTCAAAATGTTGATGTCTCAGAATTTACTTAAATTTTAACCAATGACTATGTGGTTATGCTTGAGCACTTGTACAAAAGAACTAAGTCTTTACATGCACATTGTCTCTGTAATGCCCTAGTGTAGTAATATGAACAAGGCGTAAGTGCCCAAGATCATACCCATTATTTTGCCTCTAACTTGAGAAGTTTTCTAGCTATGTATCTGAAATTTGCTGAAAATGTAGATATATTGGTACAGATTGTGAATGCAAAATTTTAGAATGAGAGGGGGAAGGGCAATGGGTTTACCTGGGGCTACAATTTTTTTTTTTTTATTCCGAAAATGATTTTAGCAGCTTGTATTTTCTGATTTCGTTCGCGGTGAACGTGCGCATGAAAAATGTGAATTCACTTGAGACCAGAGAAATAACACATACAACAAACAGATTAATTTTACAGTCAAATGTTGTTTCATTAAAACATATTTGGGTAGTCAGTATGTTAGAATAGATACATTTTATACTTTATAACATGACGTTATGATAACAAATAATCACGCTTTGTACCTTTCAGTGTAATCATTATGAATGGTCAATGCCACTGCCAAATAATTGTTGCCTCTAGAAAACCCAGTTCCAGCAACTATAACTGTGTATCATATCAACAGCAATTGTAATTGCTTTTTTGCAAGTGGGAGTTATTTATAGTCATCAATTGTATTGCTAATAAACAGCCTTACTGATTGATTATCGTAGAAAGATCAAAGGTGACGGACTACTGCCAACATTTCAATAACATCCCACACACTACGTGATAAACGTGTCCTAGCTCTCCAATGTCAAGGACAATCTCATTATATGCAGCCTACTTGGACCTTATTTTAGGAAAACGGCAGGTGAATTGTCACTTGGAACGTTTGTTAATTAACTAGAAGATCAAATGTCACTACAAATTAGTTTAATTTAGGTACTGTTACTATTTTCTTTTTGAACTGTTGACATTGTTGAACATTGGCTTAATTAACTTAATTAAGTCAACAAAATGTTGCCTCAATATTAATCATATGCATCAAAATGTCCCAGCACTGCTGAACATGTTATAAATAAAATATTTATTTTAAAAGAATACAACTTATGCCTTCTGTTTTGCACATATACATTTCTGAAATTAATATAAAGAATTATTAAATGTTTTACAATGTTACAATTCATAACATGTAATATGTGTTACAGCTTACACGTACTACATCAAATGGCTTGTATACATGTCATTTAGATACCTAGGCTGTCATTCTACTTATCAAAACACCTTCAATATGAGTTTTCCCTCAAATCAGGGAATCCATTGGATAAAATACCATTACAACAATTTATATGAAATAATTTTGAAAATGTTTTAAACGAAACTAATGCTTTCACTTGTATTTCCAGCTGACCATTCATACCATGTGTTTATTTTTCCAACTTGTAAAATTTTGCTATCCGCAAGCAGCTACACTATTTATAATAGCTTTGAATATATTCAACAGTCTGGATTAGGCAAAATTCAGCAGCTGAGACAAAGGCATAAAGTGCCATGCTCTGAACAAAATAATTGCTTGATCTGCTCCAGATTTCCCTAGGGACAGGCTTGTGACCACCAACTCGTATCTGTGGGTCAACCTTATCACTTCCACCTGCTCACATTCAGACCACCAATGTCTATTTTATGGGCAAGTGTGCACGTGCATAACTTGCAATCCATTGGTTGAAGCATGCGTGGGAGACGGCGATCTGAAGGACATGCAAGCACGCACGTGCGCCGACCATCTTTGTTGTGGAAAAGCAGGCGTCCTTGTCAATGGCTCGACAGAGTCAGGCGAGTCACGTAGCGTCCAACGGTTCGCAAGCGCATGTCAAGTTATATTTACCACCTCCTTAACAAATCAATGACGTTAGCTAGCACAGGCCCACATCCATGGAAGATAATCTGGTTGAGAGCATAGTCTTTGTGCCAAAAACATGCTAAAATTTTGCAGATTCAACGGTTTGCGAGAGGCATTAAAGAACAGATTTCTGAACTGAGATCAATTATGCACATACACACATCTCCTCCAGTCCACCCGTCTCTCCTCCAGTCCACCCGTCTCTCCTCCAGTCCACCCATCTCTCCTCCAGTCCACCCGTCTCTCCTCCAGTCCACCCATCTCTCCTCCAGTCCACCCATCTCTCCTCCAGTCCAATCGTCTCTCCTCCAGTCCACCCGTCTCTCCTCCAGTCCACCCATCTCTCCTCCAGTCCACCCATCTCTCCTCCAGTCCACCCATCTATCCTCCAGTTCACCCATCTTTCCTCCAGTCCACCCATCTCTCCTCCATTCCATACACCCATCTATCCTCCAGTCCACCAACCTCTCCTCCGGTTCACCCATCTTTCCTCTAGTCCACCCATATATCCTCCTATATACAAACTTTTCCCCCAGTCCACCATCTCTCTTCCAGTCCATCCATCTCTCCACCAGTCCACCTATCTCTCCTCCAGCCCACCCACATCTCCTCCAATCTACCCATCTCTACTCCAGCCCACCCATGTCTCCTCCAATCTACCCACCTCTACTCCAGTCCATCTACCCATCTATCCTCCAGTCCACCAACCTCTCCTCCAGTCCACCAGCTCTCCTCCAGTCCATACACTGATCTATCCTCCAGTCCACCCATCTTTCCTCCAGTCCATCCACCCATCTACCCTCAAGTCCACCAACTTTTCCTCCAGTCCGCCATCTCTCCTCCAGCCCACCCATCTCTCCTCCAGTCCACCCATGTGTCCTCCAATCCACCCATCTCTACTCCAGTCCATCCATCTCTACTCCAGTCCACCCATCTCTCCTCCAGTCCATCTACCCATCTATCCTCCAGTCCACCAACCTCTCCTCCAGTCCACCATCTCTCCTCCAGTCCACCCATCTCTCCTCCAGTCCATACACCCATCTATCCTCCAGTCCACCAACCTCTCCTCCAGTCCGCCATCTCTCCTCCAGTCCACCCATCTCTCCTCCAGTCCATACACCCATAGATCCAGTCCACCAACCTCTCCTCCAGTTCACCCATCTTTCCTGTAGTCCACCCATATCTCCTCCAGTTAATACACCAATCTCTCCTCCAATCCATACATCTCTCCTCCAGTCCAACCATCTCTCCTCTAGTCCATTCATTTCTCATCCAATCCACCCATGCCTCCTCCAGTCCACACATCTCTCCTCCAGCCCACTCATCTCTCCTCCAGCCCACTCATCTCTCCTCCAGTCCACCAAACTCTCCTCCAGGTCACCCATCTTTCCTCTAGCCCACCCATCTCTCCTCCAGTCCAACCATCTCTCCTCCATTCCACCCATCTCTCCTCCAGTCCAACCATCTCTCCTCCATTACACCCATCTCTCCTCCATTCCACCCATCTCTCCTCCAGTCCAACCATCTCTCCTTCATTCCACCCATCTCTCCTCCAATCCACTCATCTCTCCTCCAGTCCAACAATCTCTCCTCCAGTCCAACCATCTCTACTCCAGTCCAACCATCTCTCCTCCATTCCACCCATCTCTCCTCCAGTCCAACCATCTCTCCTCCATTCCACCCATCTCTCCTCCAATCCATTCATCTCTCCTCCAGTCCAACCACCTGTCCTCCAGTCCAACCATCTCTACTCCAATCCAACCATCTGTCCTCCAGTCCAACCATCTCTCCTCCATTCCACCCATCTCTCCTCCAGTCCAACCATCTCTACTCCAGTCCAACCATCTGTCCTCCAGTCCAACCATTTCTCCTCCAGTCCAACCATCTGTCCTCCAGTCCAACCATCTCTCCTCCAGTCCATCTTCAGTTTAATTAACTTGTTCTAATATATATTTGGTGAGAGTAGAAAACTACACTGCAGCTTATATGACAAAAAACATTTGCCTTTACAATGCAGGTTATTCTATTGTGTCTACTCTATATCAGTAGACCAAATAGTTTAACAAGATTACTGAAAATGACCAATATTCTCAATAAAAAGGTCATATTTTTTATTTCTCGTTAATTCTTATAAAATCCATCAGTATAAGACCAAACCTAATTACTATCTGAAATGATTTTTTTGTTGTGTGCACAAATACCACTTACTGAGAATTGTTTCACTATTAAACTTAGTGAAAGAAATAATATTAATATTTCTTAAAATTATCAAACATTATCACTGTGACTCAAGATATATTCCATCTCATGTGACCCTCTGTCAGCTAAGTATAATTTGATAGAACCGCTACATATTGTTTTTAGTAGAACATATAAAAACCATCTTCACAGTAAGTATCATTATTTGCCATGTAATTCGGTATCAATGTTGCATGGAATTCATCAGCTTTGCAGATTAATATAAGCCTAATTCGTTCAAACCACCTGCTCCATCCTGTAACATGCTTAATTACCAGCTCTATGAACCCTTTCCATAAAAATAGTACAACTGATGCAAGGCCTGAGAGGAAGACCGTCAAATTGTTTGGGAATATAAATGTTCGGGAGGAACAATTCATTATATTCTTGCTTGACAAACTGAAATTCTGCATGAATCTGACAACGTATAATTGGAAATTCATTTCATCACTTGTAGAATTATATAGTATGAAACCAGCCAACATTATTATTTGTTGTAACAATTACAACATGTGACAACATACATGACATACAGTCATCACATCCACAGAGAACATATTTTGATGACAGGAATATGATAACATGATAAGCATCAGTAATTTACAATGCTGTCAATCCGCGAATGACACTGACCTGCCAAAACCATTAAACATAAATTAAACACACACAACTTCTCCGTCCACATACTTACATGATACACTTAGCCAGATACATGCAACAGCCATACCCTCTTCATCTTCTCTGTGCACGATTCTGGCAATACCACTTGACAAAATTCAACATAAACACACACAGCATCAAACCACTGTGCCCCACACACACACACACACACAGGCATGCACACCTACCTTAAATATTTCTGCTACCGCTCTCAGTCAAGTATGTTTGTCAGTGGTTCTTCCGTTTGGCTCAGCAACGTCTTGTCGGTTGCACCAGGACTTGTACACTACCCGCCTTCTTTCTCGCAGCCTCCGATCAAGACTCACTGTCGTCAGAAATAATTTATGCCAATTAGCTGCTGACGCAGGTTGCCACTGCTAGGCACTGCCCCCGCTATTATATGCATGCTGCTGGCGACCGCACACAGCCTCAGTGACTGTTAGCACATACGCACCTCAGCACATTATCTTTTGGGAATTGTCACAGTGTTGTCCATTAGTCTACCTGCCATAAATTGCCTGCCAGTCGTCAGGAAAAACAACCGGTTTGTTAGAATACTGAATGCACAGCATGAATGGGCAATGTGATTTGTGAGATAGGGAAGACCATCATGGGCTCTTCAGTGTTTGTCTGCTTGATGACACTACGTGACATTTCATGTAAACAATCTAGCTGCAGACAAAAGCAACCAGGAAATGACACAGCTTAGAAACGTCTTCTTAATGTTGTCTATACCCACAGGCAGCTATAAAGAAAGGATTCCCCACAGAAAGGCATTACATTATAAAATCAAATGACAGGAACCTTAAACAGAATGTTACTTATTACAAAGTAATAATTTACACTTACTTTGGAGCAAAAATTGAAACAAATGCGACGTTTTGACACATCTACTGGGGACCTTGTTCACGCACGGATGACCTATGTTGTGACTCAGACATGGAGCCATCAACAATATAATTATCTATTATGTTTGCTACCTTAAATATTTTATCAAATGCTATTCAGTTAATTATTTAAATAGCATTTAATCATTCCATGTTTTATATAAGTCTTCAGCCATACAGGAACATGACAGGTCTGATCTAATTTGTACAGATTAATCAATCAATAAATCAATTGAACAGTTGTTAATGTTGTGGTCAACATGACTGCTTTACATTTAGTCATGTAGGTGTCTAACTGGTGAAACACCATTTATAGCTGGTATTCCAAGGACATTAATTAGCAAAGCTTGTTCTAAACAATTGACCAACAACAGAATAAAATTACTGTATTACAACATCTACTATATACAAAAAAATATTGTAGGTATATATTTATAGTAGAAATACTAATGAAGGTTACGCATGAACCACGAAATAATTTTATTCATATTTGTGATCAGTACAGCAGATAAATGTGCATGCTTTATACAGCAAACGTTTTTTCCTATATAATATGCTATAATAATCTATTAATTATAAATGTTATATTATAAGCTTATCTGTATAAAAAGTGGTGCCCCAACAACTGCCTCTGTCAAGGGATAATTGAAGAAAGTTATAAAAGAAAGGAAAGGTGCCTAGCCCATGCATAGCACCAGCCTACTTATACGGCCTAAAAACTATGGAGATGATAGAAAAATAACAAGAGAAATTGTAAGTGTGCGAGATTAACTGAGTGGGAAGAATTGTGGGAATGAAAAGATTAGACAAGGGAAGAATGGAGGAGCTGAGGGAGGAAGTCGGTGTGAAAGATGGTTTCAGGAGAAAGCTGGTGAAGAGAACGGGTTAAAGTGGGCTGGACACGTAGACAGAATGGAAGGGGAATGGTTTACGAAGAGAACAGATGCGCTTAGATTGGAGGGTAGAAGGAGAATAGGAAGACCGAGACTGAGATGGGAGGACGGCATGAAGAGAGATTTGGTGATAGTGGGAGGGGAGAACGAGAGCGAGGGATGGGGGAGTGGAGACGGGTGGTGGAGACGGCAGTGAAACAGGATCAGTGACGAAGAAGAAGGGAAAATAAAAATCAACGACCGGTGCCAGTCTCACTCCGAACCTCAGGAATAAAGAGGAAAGCAACAATATTATGACTGAGGCATGTATAAATGATTTTTCAGTATGTTCAGTCATAGAGTTTAGTTCCAGTTCACAGCACCAGTTGTTGTCTTGAGAGGTTATGACAATTTTACTGCATATTAAATACTTATAACTGGGCTTGTTCTTCTGGAATCTATCATTCTTGTTGTATATATGTGTTAAAAATAGTATTTGGCATTATGTACTCTTTATAACTGCACAATAATTGTTTTTGATTTCTTCATCTACTGACCTTGTCACGATTATTACTCATTATTTATGGTAGTTTATTTATAGTTATTAATTGCACGCTGTTTCTATGTTATAACAATCAATCTACCATTATCAGCGGTTGGCAGCGACCAGTGACACAATTTATTTATTTTTTTGCCATATCTTTGTATACAAGGCCTGTATACATATAGATATACACTGGTAACAGCCTTGGCTCTGCTGCCAACCAGGAATTGTATCTATTGCATTATTTTTGTCTTTCATTTATGTTCTGTTTTATTCAATTCCGAAATAAAACACTCATTCACTCACTCAACACAGAGAATTATCAAATAATTTATGTCTCTGTCGTATTGTACTCCACATGGAAATACCCTCACTGTACCAGGCCAAAGCATGCTATCAGCAAAAGCACATTCTAGGCAATTTCCCAATAATGCATGGCTGAATACACAGTGATTGGGAATTATAATTGGCTGTCTGATTTAGTTAACAGACGGGACATTAAATCTATTGAGCAAACAGCACTGGTTTAATAGAGCTCTAGATAATATCACAATGTGTGTGTGTGTGTGTGTGTGCGTGCGTGCGTGCGTGCGTGCGTGCGTGCGTGCGTGTGTGTGTGTGTGTTCATGCGTGCGTGCGTGCATGCGTGCGTACGTGCGTGCATGCATGCGTGCATGCATGCATGCATGTGTTTGTGCGTGCATGTGTACCTACTTAAACAACACTCCATGAACAATGGCCACAATTGTGGATTAGAAATACAGGGTTAGACAGATGATCCATGCATAATGGCTAGAGAAGATATCAATGACATGTAAGTGAATTGCTGGATAACAGATTATCTGAGATCACAAACTAGTAGGATTGTCACTGTATGCACCACCAAAGTCTTAGTAGAATAGTTAATATAACTATTACTACAGGGCCAAAAATAAACGAAATATGATCAATACAATTTTACTTGACGGAAGCCTATTTGTCAACAGAAAATGCTATTTTCACGAAAGTGATCTAAATTAGACAAAATGTGTTACATAACTTGAGTTTGTAAGCAAACAGCATAGCCATATCATACTGATAAATATAGGAATAGATGCGTATAAATATATTTTCATCTTGTGAGCTAATTTTCTAGACTTTGACACCCATGACGTACGGTTATCTAACAGTATGGCACGGCCCATGAAATTAAGATGTGTGTTCAACAGGGTTTTCCTAGTAAACAACTGGCGTGATATTCTTAATTGTAGTTGCAAATGGTTATGTTTTAATAACTCTTTTGGTGCATAGGCCCAAAACTATGATTTTTGCTTACCTTTAATATATATAGATGATGGGGTCACTGATACGCCCTCTGGAGAGTGAATCAAACTCAATTCGGCCACTGTTTCCATCCATGTTTAAATACATCGCCAATTCGTAGATCAGAGGCCACTGGTGCAAGGAGGCGAATGAATATAGAAAAAGGCGAGTGGACGTCGGCGCCTGGGAGAAGATACTGCTAGAGTGCCCCCAAAGTTAGCACATTAAATATATATATATATAGCATATTAATATATATAGATGGTCTTAGATGGTTAAATCATGATTGTATACCTATAATAAATTTATGAAATTATGCTAAACTTAATTTTCACTATAAAATATAACTTTTTAGCTTTAGTTCACAAATAGTAAGAATTCACATGGATTTTTCACCAATTTTCTTAGAAAAATTGGATTTTCTTTCTGCTGACACATATGGCCATAACATAAAATGGGAGCCTCTGAGATTTGAAACCTAGTTACTCTTACATTTACAGTGTTACTCGACTCAGTGTCACAGACACAGACAGTGTCCGTAAAACCCGCTTGGCTTTACCGCAGTTGATTATGTACTATGTTACACATATATCTGTCCTCAAAATTCTTTTGACAGAATTTGTTTTTACTGTAACATTTTCAGAAATCATCCTAGAAATTGCCAGCTGATTGTGTACGCCCAAGGCCGAACCCCATTTTCAAAACCCTGAGGCTCAGCATTGCCATTGCAGGTTACAAATGGACTCCAATTCAATAGACAACAATGCTAATTTTCTGAGATCAAAAAGTGGAATAACTTCGTAAATAATGAAGATATCAAAAAAATTAAAAAAGTGTTATAAACTTCTTAGGATTGTATGCTGTGGGCCTATGTGTATAAATGATCACCAGGTTGATTTGAATTTTTTATATGCCTGTAGTGGAGGATACAAGGAGAAGAGGAAGACCGAGACTGAGATGGGATGACTGTGTGAAGAGAGATTTAGTGGGAGTGGGAGGGGAGGGGAGTGGAGAATGAATGTGAGGGCGAGGCTGAGGGATAGAGGGGAGTGGAGACAATTGGTACGAGACCATAGAGTTACATCATTAATCATCCTCCTATTCACAAGAGTGATAAGCCAGCTCACTGCAGTGAAGCGGGCGTGGACCACTGACCTGCATTTCATTGCATGGCAGAAACAGTTGCATCCACTGCATGACACATAGGGTAGTACTGTTTATAGTGTGAACATAGCATGTTACAAATAGTTGTCTAACATATGTAAGCAAGCAAGTAAGCAGGCCGGCCGGCCGGCCGGCCAGCCAGCCAGCCAGCCAGCCAGCCAGCCAGCCAGCCAGCCAGCCAGCCAGCCAGCCAGCCAGCCAGCCAGCCAGCCAGCCAGCCAGCCAGCCAGCCAGTATAAGTAAATTTATTTCTTCCTCACCATCATCATGTACAATATAAGGCAAACAAAAGCAATGAAGATGAGGTGGCTACCAGAGAAGTATAAATTTATCCGGCTAGTAGCCAGATGACACCAGGAACCAATTAACTTGAAGATTTGTCATTGTCATTTGTTCTTAATGGGGCCTGACCACCAGACTGATTAATAATTTGGGTGAGGGTGGTCCCAGCAGTTGTGTTATACGAGTGCGCAATTGCGTTGTTTACACTGGCTTGTGCATCGTGCATTAGTGTTAAACATTTTGGAGGCTTGCTGGAGAGTTGTGGGACAATGAATTACGGTTATTTCCTGTGTGGCTTATAGCTGTACGATTCGACAGAAGACAGGATCTAACATCGAAAATGTTCTGAAATATCAATATATTACAGATACGTTCGTTTTTCTTGGGGGTAACGTACATTCAGTGTTTCCCAGTAGTCACATTGATTGGGTGCAACTTAAAATGTTATAGGGGTAGGATTCAGTTTTATAAATAATGTGTGCGTGCGTGTATGCATATTTGTAACTCTTTTTTAAAACTCTACTAGATGTCAGCTCATTAATAAGATTTCTTTTCTTTATTAAGTCATCTGCATTTAACGAGGCTCTCCCCTTTTTGGTCATCGTTTGTCTTTTCATCGTTGTATGAACCACTATCATATATGTAACTCATTCTGTGCACATTGCAACATTCATTGCATTCTATGCATTTGTTTGACAAACCATGTGAAAGGTTGCCTACTAAGACAATTGACAGCTTAAATGAGAGAGCACATTTCTTTGCAGGAGGCGTGTCCTTGGGCAAGTTGGCCAGATAACATTCGAGAAAGATCTTGATCTGCAGGTGGCTGTGACGGAGCAGCTGGGGAATGTGTTTGAAGATGGGAAAATAATATTTTGGGGACCTTAGAGAAGAATGTCCAACAGGGCTTAATGAGATTTTGACCACTTGCAGTCATTAGCTAATACATTTATAGAGCACTTCAGAAAGTTGTTCTGTGCTGTGCAGTATAAACACTGGGCCTCCAGTGGGTTCTTGCCATGCAGCAGCATGAATGTCACTGGTCCATGCCTGTATCGCTTTATCATGTGTCAACTGATGGCTCAGCAGCCTTGTTTTACTAACGGGTGTTCTATTTATGTCTGTGTACGAGACGGGACTAGTTATGAAGAAGAAAGGGAAAAAATCGACGAGTGGTATAGGTGCCAGCCTCACCCCGGACTACAGGGAAAAGGAGGAGAGCAACTATAGTCACGGGCATCAAATTCAACCCATTCCTAAGTTTAACCCATTGAAATCTTGCTTGATCTCACGTTAGAGTAATAGAGACGTCACAGTCTATGTTTACAACAATAATGATAGAGTTTTGTATATATGTTGATATATAATAGAACACAGAACACTTTTATGACATTCATACCCAGATAAAAAAAAATTTGCATGCTTACCAGACATCATTATATTGAGCATTTGCTGGTGCGTGGCTCGTTCTGGGCGACGTCACAGTAATTGTCCTTTTACGGAAGATGTATGGCAAGCCAGTTTTGTCATAAAAATAAGATTAAAATGTGTTAAATATTAAAGAAAAAATAACAACATTATCGTTATATATTCGATGTAATTATCTGTGTATGTGTTTTATAAAGCGTGTGGTAGAGCTATGACAACCCTGACTTGTTATAAAAGTTGAAATAATTGGAACAATATGGTAAATTGAAAAAAGATTGTCACATAGACGCCATAGTCATAGGTTGAGTTTAGCCGGTTTCCTCGTCTCGCGCGACATGGTTGGTTCGGACGTTCAATATTCGTAAGTTTTTCACTCAAAACAACTTTTCTAATATTTTTTGGCATTACATTGATGAAGTGACTGCTAGTGAATTGGTATATCGATCTCTTGCACAAAATGTTTCTTAAGATTTTTGTGAAAACGGCATATTCTTTAATTAGGTTGAATTTGACGCCCACCAGTATACCTGGGCTGAGGCTGAGGCTGAGCCGAGGATGGGTATACATGTGATGCGACACGTAAAGTACAATTAATTTATTAAACAAACACATCACACAACAACACGCGTATAATACTGCCCACATTACCTAAGTAATGTCAGAGCATCTACCATTCTTTCGTTCGTTTTACTGTTTCTTTTCCTACATAAGTTCATTAACAAATAACCCAGTGATCATCGTATGAACTAGGCGTCAGTTACAAAAATTAAAAGGCCTAGTAAAAAAGAAAGTAGTTTCTCGTCCGGATTTTTTTTAAGGAAGAGGGAGGCCCTTATTATTTACTATTTATGGATTGTTTGCTATTAGTTTCGAAGAGGGCCGCTATGTCTTAGATGCTCACTGTGGTTGATTAAAAGACAAGCTATAGTTTTCTCGATGCAGTATAGAACATGCCAGTGATGCATATTACTACATAGCTTGCCATTCCATTTACAAAATAGCAAATACAATACTTTTTAGTGGGAATGGCAGAAGAATAGAAGCATTTACGTAAATTGAACATTGCACGTGCGCGCTACACCGGAAAACTATACTTACACTGAGTAGAAACACTGAGTAGAAACAAACTAAAATCAAACACAATGTTGAATGTATTTATGAATGTTACGTGTAGGTTTGGCCATAGGCATGGTTCATTAATTTGGGCCACAGGCATACAACTGTATGGCATATATGCTGATTGAGACTGACATTATGTAAATGCGTCTGCGTAAAGATTATTTAAAGCAAGGCATCGTCGTTAATTCTTATTTTAGACTCTGTAGAATGGACATACATTCCTAGTCATTTCCTACACCTTGTATGATGCATAAAGACTGAACTGAAAGAGTATAACAATACGTCGACAGCACGTTTTGGACATAGATTTATTCACAAAACCGAATTTTCAGAAAGCTGGCGGTGACGAGAAAATAGTTTCCTTTTAACTGGCCTAAAATGCATACGAATTATAAATATATCCAATTTCTTCCTCAAATAAAGTAAGCACTGCAACATTTAAGATTATACAGATAAAATCTGCAGCTTCGTATAGGCACAATACACTAATACAATAAACGGTTCAACGTGTTCCTTTATCTGATTTTGTTTTGTTATTTTAATTAACACGATGACAAAATTATCCACGGTGGTGGAAAGAGAGAACCCGGGTTCGAATCCTCTTGCTGTCGTTTCGAAGCTTTGGCAATTTCATTAATTTCACGTTGCTACAGTTGACACAGCTGTATAAATGAGTACCTGGCTAGCTACACACAGAAGCCGTACGCGCCGCAATTGTAATGTGGCTGAATGCTTCCCAAAGAAGTCAAGATGGCGTAGGAATGAACATGTCTGCCAGGGAGTGAAGTGTAAAGCGCTTTGAACAATCCCAAGTACTGGATACTGCGCTATATAAGAACGTACATTTATCATATTATTGAAATGATTATACAATATGTTACTTTGTTAGTTGTAACCATATGTCCAATCGACGGGGCTATTCCATACACCCAGAGGGTATACAGTTACAGTTAATTTATTACAAACGGTACTCTGCATCCGTCCCTCACCACGGGTCGATTTGCCCATGTAATTGAAATGAATTTTTGTACGCTGGAGCTAGATTATATCTTTGACAAACACGCATACACACTAACACCATCATGTAGGTTTACGGACGAATCATCGACTCCCTTTATTGTAATTACGCTACAACAAACTAGTTCCTGAGGATATCATAACATCTCCCCTTGCAAAGAAAACAAACAAACACGAGGAGGATTTATTAACAAATTTAAACATGTTGTTGAAATGTTGTCATGCTTAAATTATTAATAATGAATTAAACGTCAGTTTACGCATTAAAAGTCTCTTGTCTACTGATACATGTTACCTACAAACCTAGCTATGTAAAATTTAGTCGTCACAGTATCTGGAGGGCTTCCGAAATTGCCTGCCAGATCTTGTCATCATAGTGTGCGACTTTCTAGGTGACACATGCACGGTCGTGGGACTCATTCCATTAGTCGTGGTAGTTTCATTCATTCAGGTGATATTGTAGAGTTATCACATTCCTGTTCACTGTTGCCTTCTTCGAGGAACCTCACATGTCTATGGAGTTGTTCTGGTTCCATCAGTATGCTTTTGGCTGGAGTGTCATGCACTTTCTTCACATATGGAAATTTTGAGTGGTAGTCAATGAAGAGCAGGTAATGGTAACCCTTTGAGATTTGATTAGGACTTCAATGTGAATATTCGGCCAATACACGGAATCATGCATGAGCCGCCTTGTTTTTTCGATACCAAGGTGTGCCTCATGGAGTTGTAGTAGTATGTCCTGCCTCAGTGCCTCTGGTATACTGACTTGACTACCTTTGAACATAACTCCATCTAAGATACCAATCTCGTCACGATACGACCAATATGGATGAAGGTCTTGTGGCAATTCTATGATCGTGGCAGGCCATCCTTGGTATACCACTTTTTTTAGAGCCCGCATGGTGCGGTCTGTGACAAACAACTCTCGAAGATGGATACGCTTCGAAATGCTGAAGTTGATCAGATCTAGATGTTGATGCTCATCGATGTCATCAATCAAGATGTTATCCACAATTACGTCTAGTAGAATTTCAGCAGACTTCTTTGGGTTAGGAATTCTTGATAGAGCATTGGCGATGATCATTTGGCTGCCAGGTCGGTGAACGAGTTGAAAATCGTTCCGGATCTTGATCAGAAGCCTCTGGAAACGTGGACGTGCACTCTACAAAGGCTTGTTGGGAATCATCAGCAGTGGTTTATGGTCTGTTACGACAACGAACGGTTTACCGAAGAGATATGTATGGGATTTGTGGATCCCATACACAATGGCTAGAGCGTCCCGTTCTATGTTCGAGTAAACAGACTGAGTTGGTGTTAATGTTTTGGATGCGAAAGACACACGTTTGTTCTCCTGCAGGAGACAGGCACCCAAACCTTTCTGCGAAGCATCAACTTCTAGGACGGTCTCTTTTTCTGGGTAGCAGAAAGACAGACAAGAGTTGCTGCCGATGCATCTCTTGAGATCTTCAAATGTTTGTTGGTGGTCTTCCTGCCAAACAAATGGGACGTCCTTCTTGAGAAGCTCTATCAGTGGTGTCGCTTTGTCAGCAAAGCGAGATATGTACGGTACCAGGTAGTTCATAAAACCTACGAAACGTTGCAAGTCCTCTTTGTCCTGAGGAGTAGGCATCATGTAAATGTCTTCGATTTTGTCAGGTCTGATACCGTCTTTACCATAAACTGAGCCGAAGAAAAAACTATCTTGTCAGTCTTGATCACACACTTCTTTGAGTTGAACACAAGTCCTTCCTCTCTGGCAACTTGCATAAGTCGCCATAAATTAACTTCATGCGCTTCAGCGTTTCGACCATAGACCACTACATCACCAGCCATCCCTACACATCCAGGTGTCCTGTCAAGTATGTGGTCCATAGCTCTTTGAAACTGATCGTGAGAGACTCTTGGAAGGAAAGAAAACTCTTGTGTAGCAATACCTTCGAAAAGGTGTTCGAAAGGTTGTGATTTCTTGGCTATCATCGTCTAGATGTTTAGACCAGCAATCAACTTTGGCGCCCATCGTGCATCTGCAAACTATGGATTGAGTTCCTCAAGGGTTGGTATCTTAGGTGGACTTCGCATTAAGCAATCATTGAGACGCTTAAGGTCAAAACACACCCTCAGGCTCCCTTCTTGCTTAACACTCGTTGCGATTGATGAACACCAGTCTGTGTGATGTTCTATCTTCTTGATGACTCCGTTTTCCTCCATACAGTCGAGGTCCTGCTTCAACTTTGCTTTGATGTGGATGTTACATTTGCGTGGTGCATCTGTCGAAGGTGTAGCATCTGGCTTGACAGATAGGCTTAAATTACCTCGAAAACTTACAATGTAATCAAATCTATCTGGAAACGTCTTCTTGAGGCCTCCAATGGAGTTAATGGTCACCTTTTGGAGATCTTGATCTGGGGATACTGGCGTATCTTTGCAAGATTCGATGGAATGTATCTTCACAATTCTCATATGTTCACATGCTCTCAATCCTAATATTGCTGGTCCACGGACGTCAACAATGTAGAACTTGTACTTGCGCCATTCCAAATCCTTTTACTGACATAGGATTTTTAGTGTCCCAAAGCATCTGATCTCGCCCCCGTTATAGGCTTTCAGCTTTTTGTGTTTTGCCGGTTCTGCTTTGGATTGCCACTGATTTCCATACATGTCCCTAGCTATCCGTAATGGTGTGGTGTTGCCCGAAGCGCCTGTGTCCACTTTAAGTTTCAGCTCATGGACACCCATCATGTCAGGACATACAATCTTAAGGTTCGTGTATGCTTTCTCTCGCACATTCTTTGTTGACACCGTGATTTCGGTAAATGACTTGGTGTATGTTTCTCCATCTGTTTCATAATCATCGCCTTCGTTTTCAGTGTGATAACCTCACATTTCATGGACAGATCTTGATGTCTGTATATCCTGTCTGCCTCGACTTCTGTGTCTGCTTTAACCTATTGGCATGCCAGCTCTCTTCTTACTTCTGTCTTTCTGCTGTCTTTCATTTCATTTCTTTTTTCTGCAGCACTTCGCCCAGCGTCCAATGTAGTCGCAATAGTTACAGTTGTCCTCGTAAGCTGGATACTGTCTCGGTGGATGTGAAAGTGCACAATTCGGGCATCATCAATCGTGTACCCTTTGTCTTGGTCTAACAGTTGTTTTTGTAGATATTTACTTGGTGTGCTAACAATTATCAGTTCGATAATTGTTTCATCTGGCTTTCCCTCGCCGAAATCGCATAAGCTGCCCTTGTGGCGCGCTCTCTTAACGTAATTGTCTGTGTTCTCATTTTCGCACTGTTTATATCTCATGAGCTCCATCCGATAAATTCATAAGTTTAGTTGTAAATCAAGTTGGTCTTCAAATAATTTATGCAACTTCAAATTTATGCTGGATCTTTATTTCCTTCCCCGTCAATAATTGATGTGTTGATCCGTTTTAACCCCTCATTTCCAACGGAAATTATATATTATATCTTTGACAAGCACGCATACACACTAACACCGTCATGTTGGTTTACGGACGAATCACCGACTGACTTTTATTGTAATTACGCTACAACAAACTAGTTCCTAAGGATATCATAACAGTAATAACCCCGGAATCACTATTTAAGATAGTTATTAGTGAGTTATTAGTCAGTACTCCAAAGAAAATAACGTTAACCTGGGCTCCTGAAGGTGAATGGAAAAGAGGAAGGCCAAAATCAACATGGATGGAGTTCTTGCAAGATGGCAGAGATCGGACGAAATGACGGAAGTTACTAAGTGGCCATTTGCACCAATCAAGGTGTGAAGAGGATCAGTAAGTCATAAGTACTCCATTGAAAATCTTCTCAATTCGTCTGACGGTAAATTACATAAATTGCTTTTTGTGTTATATGTCTTGCTCGTGAATATTTCTACGAGAATTTATATTGAAGGCAATGTATTATAACACCTGTTGTATCAACATCTAAAAGATGTTATGTTTTTATCTCAGGCATGCTGTATTTTCTATGTGTTTAAAAATAGTTAGCTTGACCCTTTGCGGCGTGGGTTCAACTACTAGTTATCTCGAGGAGTCGAAATTATAACTTTTCGAGATTCCACTCAACAATGTCGTCAAGCGTACGTGCCAAGTGTCACATTCACTATACTTTAAACGTGCATTCTATGTACATATGTTAAAGTACAGTTGACTTAGTCACTCTGTTATTCACAAACTTGGCGCACACCCGAGCAGTCGGACAGGTAGGGAGTCTACTTCATTCTAATCAGATGTTTCGATCAAAACCAAACCAAAAATGATATATGTATTTTGTTTTAGTGAGGGCGACCGTAAAGCCAATGATCTGAGTTACATATTCAAAAGTAACGCACGCACGCGCACACAAACACACAAAAAACACACTCAAACACGCACGCACGCACGCACGCACACACATTATGTCATTATTATGTAGATATGTATGTATAAAGGATGGCCAAAATGCTGCATCATATAATATAGGGAGAAAAGTGCACTTAGAATAATAGACAAATGTAATAGTATACGCGGTAAGTGTGTTGTTTTTACGATGATATTGCATCGCGTGTTCCAGCGTTGAAGACGACAAGTCAAAATGAACAGCATTGAGGTAAGAATCTTCAACTTGGTGTATGTATCTTGCCTGTGTGTTGACGAGAGGCAACAAATGCTTAGAAAGAATTCAATACGCTCACTCATTCACGAAACAAAAGTGCCCATGTACGGTGCATTAAGCAAGTTTAAGTTCGTCCTTCGCACAAGACATATCTCCGGGTGCATAGCCCATTGTCGGGTCTTTGATCGGTAGGTCGAACAGAGTAGCAGGTGGGCCAAATAATCTGGATTCCAATGAAGATTTGCAATTGTTGGTAGTTTCTCTGACAATGGCTGCTGTCGGTAGCTTGACCTAGTTGCCGATGTTGAACGAAATCTAAATAGGCCTACTGATTTATAAAAAAAGAAACTGTCAAACTTTATAATTAGTTTGTTTTTTAATCTTCGCAGGCCTCTATTACTGGAGGCCTAGTGGGACAAAGGACCGCCCCACCTTTGCTACTTCTACTTTTGTCATTTAATAATTGTTTCTCAATGAGCAACTTTGTATTGGCAACTAAGCGATATCTCATTTGATATACATGTATTGTATTTTTTGTATTTTTCTTGATGAGTATGTTTGTGCTAGCTGCCAAGCTACTTTTTCATTGATTCATATTATTTTCTGTTGGTACAATTATTAAATGACCTTTACCAACAATCACTCTTTATGTGTTCCTGTAGCAAACGAGCTCAGGGTCCTGCCATTAAGCATCAGCAGGGTATAAATGTTCAGAGGATCAGAAACCGCGTGAACCAAAACGATGAGAGGAAACCAATATTGATAATCTCTGATCGTTAGCTTAGATAGCTTGATCTGCTCATGCCCGTTTTGTAAGACGTCACGCGCTTTTTCTTTCAGTTGGCCTTCCTACTTCTGCTGGCGTCAGTCACGATTTGGGCGGACATGAATGGAGAAGTGGACGGTGTTTATTAAATTATTTATTTATTTTAATTAATGCCTTTTTCGGCGCACAATTAACTCGGTCTATTCACGGGTGGGTCAGCGAGAACGAACGAGGTTGACTGTGCTGCTACTAGTGTCAACTCGCTACATTACAACCCGCCCTTGTTTGAATCCAATCAGATTGTAGTGTCGCTTATTCGACTCTCGTCCGCCTTCCTGAATTCGCCGAGAAGAGAGTTTTGCCGCAGAGGCATGGTCCCGTGTTACCCACTGTCACCACTCCATTTTGTGTAGGCGTTCCCGTGAAGCGCCAGTACCCAATCAGGGTCATTATCGAGATGATAAACATTTGTATTGCCTGATTTAACTGTTCAGTTTGACAGTTGTAATCAAAGTTTAAAGTTAATTCGAACTACATCCAATAAACTATACACTTATAAAAGTTAACTCTAATTTTTTGAATTAACAAAATGCCCGGAAGACATTGAAATTAGCTAATCATGTATGTGCCCAGAAACTGGGTGCATACATAATTTCCGTCACAGTGAAGTACCCTTTGCATCCAGGCGATGATGTGTGCGATTAAACGATGGCGCCACAGCACGGAGCCTGGGTAATCGAGGCTACCCAGAATGAAGTCGAGTCATGCAAAACACAATTTGTTGTTGATTCGGTTCATCATAACACTGCACTGTAGTAACGCCGTGTTTTTGTTTGATTCATCCAGGCATCAAGTACAACAAAGAATGCACGGAGGCCTGTAAGGAGGTCCACATGCTATGTCTTAAACCTTGCGAGGGCGCGACAAACGACGACTGCGAGAACACGTGTGAGATCATGTTCCGTCACTGCCTGAAGATATGCATCGGTTCTGAAGAGTGTTCTTGTCATTAAAAGAGGGAGTGGTTCCTTTGAATGGAAAGAAGGAAACATCGTACTATTATTTAAAAAAAGCTTCTAGAAATAAGTCAAACAATTGCAGACCAGTGATTTGTAAATTATTAGAAAGTTGAATTAAAGACCATAATATGGTGGACTTCCTTGTTAGGCATACATTTTAAATCCATCTCAACATAGATTTCTAAAAGCGAAGTCATGCTTAACAAATATGTTATATTTTTGGGAAGAAATTACTAAGTGGATAAATTAGGGATCACCAGTAGGTATTATCTACTTAGATTTTCAGAAAGGTTTCGATAAGGTGCCACATAAAAGACTACTATTTAAATAAAAAGCCCATGGCATCGGTGATAGCATAATCGACCGGATAGTTGCCTAACAGAAGACAGCTTGTTGTAGTAGATGGGGAGGTTTCAAGCTAGAAATCACATTTGAGTGGTGTACGACAAGGATCAGTAGGACCTTTGTTATTCTTAATATATATCAATGACTTGGACGGCAATATAATATGCAGCGTATTGAAATTTACGGATGACACAAAAGTGTATAGAAAGGTTAAAAATGATGGCGATAAACAACATTTACAAAGCGATCTAGACACATTAGTTAAATGGTCTGAAAAATAGCTGATGTTGTTCAATTTTGGAAAATGTAAATACCTACACACAGGACATGGGAACTTGGATGTAAACAACAGAATGGGAGATACTGTTCTATGTACTACCGTAAATGAAATGGACTTAGGAGTAACAATAAATGTTAATATGAGAGTTTCGTAGCAGTGTGGTATTGCGGGGTACGGACATACACATACATACTTACATAATTACATACATACACATACATACTTACATACATACATAATTACATACATACATAAATACTTACATACATAATTACATACATACATACACACACGTACGTACCTACATACATTCGTACATACATTATTCAGTTGCCAACATGTTGGCAACTACTTTTTCAGTTGGCAACACTTTTTGTGGACATCTGGCATCTGAAAAATCGGTCGGCCGACGGTCGGCCGATGAGTAGTTGCTGGCAGATCGAGTGTTCCCTACTGTTGGTTGAGAACATACACATAGCGACTACATTTGTGTAGCCAACTGACAAAGTAGTTGCCAACATGTTGGCTACTGAAGAATCGGTATGTGTATGGCGGGCTTTATAGTTGACCCGTCGACCAACCGTCGCCCGACCATCGGCCGAGTGTTGGTAGAACTGATACATGTACATACTGACTGAATCGCGATTGGGAATTATAATTGACGCAGCTCGTATGTTTTTTTTCGTTTCATCATATATTGTTGTGGTAATAATAAAGGTTCACTTGATTTGCGATCCACGAGTTCTTTGTTGTAACAACGTGCCCTGTATGATATAACAACTTGCTCCGCTTACGGGGTTAGTTGTTGTAATTTCGGTAAAGTTTGAGGTACCTGTACAGTTTTGCAAGTTCAAAATTTAAGGCGTATACGATTGCATTCATGTATACATTCATGTATACATTCATGTATACATTCATGTACACATTGTGTCTCCGCAATATTTCACAATTCACCAATCTGTATCACAAGCAGTTTGATCAATGTGTTATTTGAATTTTGAATGATAAATCATGAAAACGTTAATTTCCAAATAAAAAATTCTTCATGTCTGAACATGATTAAAAACTTCAAATGGTAGGTCTACCATTTCGTAGCTAAGTATGTGTATTTTCTTGAACATAAATGGTGTGTTCTTCCGAATGCTCCTTCAAACAAAATCTTGCTTTGTCTACATAGAAACGTAGCCTCTGGAGGTTTCTTCATTGTTGAGAGGAAACAGCTACTGTAGTTTTCTTCATTCAGATGGGAATATGGCTCCCAAAAAAATCGCATTAGGAATTTACATTTACATCGACAGTATTGGACATTTCTCAGGTTGTCTGCATTGGTGGCCATTTTTTGTGTTATTAAAGGCATAAAATGTTCAAAGACAACTGTACAAACTTACCGCCTACAATACTAGACTCTACACTTCATAAAAGTAGACCCTGTTAAATTTAATTTAGAACGATGTCTAGAGTAGTTGATGTCAAGCCGATAATTTTAATAAACGTTTTGTTCCTTGGGGATCCTGTCACTAAAACGAGAGGCATCGGTTATAATTTTATGATCCGAAACGGAGTCTAACAAGAAACTGCCATGTTACTGAAACGCGTAATCACGTGGCGTCTGGAGCGTCACGCGCCATTAACAAACAGTCCACGCAACCACGTAACCGATGCTGCATAACGACGACATTACTTATAGTGGGCTCTACGCGAACGCAATATCTGACGGCCGCCCTACACATTCCGACTTTTAGTCGCAAACAGTTTGTCTGCCGACACATGCTACCCACCGGCCGACCGTTGGCCGACCGTTTCTTCAGATGCCAAAGTGTTAACAGCTACAGTTGCCAACTTAATCTGAGTAAATAGTTAATTATAGTATGTTATAATAAGTGAAATAAATATAATAGTAACTAATGAATACTTTTTGATGGTACATCCTCCGGGGAGTCGCTCTCGACGGTACAACCTCTGGGGAGTCTCTCTCGATGGTGCAGCCTGCGGGGAGTCACTCTCGACGGTGCAGCGGGAGTCACTCTCGATGGTATAGTCACCGGTGAGTCGTTCTCGACGGTACATCCTCCGGGGAGACGCTCTCGACGGTTCAGCCTCCGGGGAGGTACTCTCTACAGTGCAGCCTCCGGTGAGTCGCTCTCTACGATACATCGTCCGGGGAGTCGCTCTCGACGGTACATCCTCCGGGTAGTCGTTCTCGAAGGTACATCCTCCGGGGAGTCGCTCTCGACGGTACATCCTCCGGGTAGTCGCTCTCGAAGGTACATCCTCCGGAGAGTCGCTCTCGACGGTACATCCTCCGGGGAGTCGTTCTCGACGGTGCATCCTCCGGGGAGTCGCTCTCGACGGTGCAGCCTCCGGGGAGGTAGGGTAACCTGGGACAGCGATGTCCCCATAAGGAAAACTTTCAAATAGTATATAATTAAACTACTTTAGCATGTATTTAATGTGTTCACATTGTGGACAGATATGTGTGTTACCCATTAGAAAACTATTTTCAGTATATAAACAACCTAGCTAAGTTGCATTTGAAAAATAGTAAGAATACCCCAAAAAGCCGTTTTGCCCTATCCTTGTCGCAACACGGTCCATAGCCCACCTCCGTGGTTTTCGCTTATATGAACGAACTATTGCCTGAAATTAAAATGTATACATAGAAATGGTATGATTGTAATATATCAGGCCATTATGGTTGTTAAATTTAAATGGGAGATAATATATAATACACACCTTGCAATCCATACATAACATAATATTGGTATATCCCATCATAATTAATACAGGCTAGCAAAACGTAGATTATGCTATGTTCATATTATATTAAATGTACTCAACATAATTGGTCATGTGTAATACATTTGATACATTGTGACCATGTGCGTGTGGGATAAGACATAGGGACCGTTTTGCCCCACATGCATGGGGATCGTCTTGCCCCACAGACACAGCGTGTATACACGACGTATACAAAACACAACATACCATTGCCCATTTTGTATTGTTTGACCTGTCAACTGATTAATAATATTATTATCATGTCAGCAGTTAAGTCCATGATTCACACCGGTATATAGTGAGTTTCATCATTTTACTGTTGGCAAAATATTAGATCAGTGCGTATAATAGTGTATATAAAAGTTTAAAAACAATTTTTTTTCCTAAATCATCCAAAGAAATTTCACAGACTGCCCCAAAAGTTCGCGTATTAATAATAGATCGCGGGGTTACTGTTACGCCCTCTGGAGAGTGGCCCAAACTCAATTCGGTCACTGTTTCACTTTTCATCTCGTCCCCATCAGAAATATAACGAACTATACTGATGTTTGGCAACAACCTAGTGATCATCATATGAACTATTAGTTAAATTAGACGTCAGTTATGAGATTATAATAAAATGCATACTAATTATATATATATCCCATTTTTTCCCTCAAAGTAAAGTAAGCATTGCAACAGTTAAAAAATATACAGATAAAATGTGCAGCTTCGAAATTAAGTTTTCACGCAACATGTGGATGAAAGCAATGGTAAATTTATTATTTTACCCACAAGCAGGCAAAATCTTTAATTTATTATTTATTTCTATGAAACAATAACCAAATTTGGGTGGTCCCGTGCACATTTTTGAAAAATCTTAAACAGTGACAGCTACGTCAGCAGCAAAATTAGCAAAACTGTTATAAAAAAACAATTTTACGCACAACACACATTACCCGTTAGAGGCCATTACTTGAATTAAGTTTAATTTATAATATTTTTGCTTCTTGCTATTGTTATTTTAACAAGACATGTATAATTTGTCTTCATTTAAGGCACTAAGAACGAATAGTTTCAATCGACAGTATAATGATTGTGTTGATTTCATATTACGACTACGATGCGCAGACTGTTGCAAACTTAGCTTGATCTCAGAGTGGTAAGTATATATTAAAATTACATAGAAAACAAATCAATGTGTTTAATTTAAATATATAACATTAATATAAACGTGACTGTTTGTCTTGTGGCTAAGCAACAAAAAATGGCAGATTTTTTTTGGAGTACTTGTGAATATTTCCTATTCACAATTTTTATTATTTTATTTTGGTAATGGCTTTTTACTATTTTCTGCATGTTGAGTTAACATTGCTACCAGATTTTCTAGTGAGAGAAAAGGGTGGGACTTAAAGTGACAGTGGTGAAAAGCAGGGTGACAGGGTATAACGTTTCAGTATTTAAAGGAATTATCTGACTCCCACTGACTTGGGACTTGACTTGCCAGTTTGTGACTTGTCAACAAGTCTGGTGGCTCGAAACGTACGTACGTTATTGTGACAGGCTGCACGTATGTTATTGTGATAGGCTGCACGCATGTTATTGTAATATGCTGCACGTATGTTATTGTGATAGGCTGCACGCATGTTATTGTGATAGGCTGCACGCATGTTATTGTGATAGGCTGCACGCATGTTATTGTGATAGGCTGCACGCATGTTATTGTGATAGGCTGCACGCATGTTACTGTGACAGGCTATACGCATGTTATTGTGACAGGCTGTACGCATGTTATTGTGACAGACTGTACGCATTTTATTGTGACATGCTGTACTGAGTGTAGTTATTATTAAGTACATATTTTGAACAGCTAATGTTGTGATGGATAGCGTCCGTCTAAATGTCCCACAAAAATTACACATTTCTGCAGACAAACCACAACAATCATGGCGATGGGGGGGGGGGTCGCCAGTGGTTGCCCATGTAATAACCCCGGAATCACTATTTAAGATACTGAGTTATTAGTCAATATTCCAAAGAAAATAGCATTAACGTGGGCTCCAGGAGGTAAACGGAAGAAAGGAAGGCCAGAATCAACACGGAGAAGGACTGTGGAAGTAGAGAGAAACCAACTGGGGTGGAGTACTTGGAAGATGACAGAGAACGTAATTAGATATCGTACGAAATGGCGGAAATTACTAAGTAGCCCTATGTAACAACCAAGGTGTGACGAGGATAAGTGAGTAGAAAGTACTTCAAAGAAAATCTTCCAAATTCGTCTGAATGTTAATTAAGTTAATTATTATTTATGTTATACGTCATTCTCATGAATACTTCTACGAGAATGAATATTTGAAATTTCTTTGAAGGCGATATATTACTACAACATTTATATAAACAAGAAAAGCGATGATTACATAAGATAGACAGACGTAAGACAGACAAGTGTTCATGTTTACCCCCCCCACGCGTCATCGCAGGTATGCTGTGTTTTCTGTGAGTTTAACAACAGTTCGCTTGACCGTAGGCGTCCTGGGTTCAACTGTTATTTACCACGAGGAGACGAAATAACGTTTCGAGATTCCACTCAATAATACCATCAAGTGTACGCCCCAGGTGTCACATGGGTGATAGCATAAACGTGCTTTCTGCATGCCAGTGTTGAAGTACAGTTGACTTTTGTCACTCTGTCATTCACATACTTGGCATACACCCGAGCAGTCGGACAGGTAAGCAGTCTACTTCGTTTTAATCAGATGAACGTTTCGACCAATACCAATTCAAACATGATATATGTATTTTGTTTCAGTGAGGGCGATAGTAACGCCAATAATCTGAGTTACATATTCAAAAGTAACACATGCACGCACGCACGCACGCACGCACGCACGCTCGCGCACACGCACATACACACACATGCATTATATTGTTATTATGCAGGTATGTATGCATAAAGCATGACCAAATGCTGCATTATATAAATAGGGACAAAAGTTCACTTCGTCAGGATACTAGACAAATGTAACATTATACGCTGTAAGAGTGTTGTTTTTACGATGATATTGCATTGCGTGTTCCAGCATCGAAGACGGCGAACTAACTCGTCAACATGAACAGCATTGCGGTAAGAGTCTTCAACTTGGTGGCTGTACCTTGCCCTGTGTGCTGACGAGAGGAAACACATGCTTAGAAAGAGTCAAATACGCCCACTCCTTCACAAAACAAAATTGCCCATGTTCGGTATGTCTAACCCACCCTACTGAAACATTTGTCAATTTTGTTTTTAAGCATTCACACTGCTAGCATTTGTAGTACTGGTCATAAATCAGTACACTACGTTTCAAATGTGAAACAACGCGTTCTGTAGTCGTGGTTAAATCAATTTAGTGCTTCCAGCCATTGTTAGCACACAACTCGCTGACTGAGCCATCGTTGCGAGCCGTCTGAGCGTTGTTACAGGTTGTAACAACTTGCCCCAATACAATTGTAACAACTTGCCCCAAACACAATTTTTGCAGTTGAACGCACGTGGAAGATAACAATCCCGAATACCACTTAGCATAACCATTAATACAATATTGTATGTATGTTTCAAGTTTCATTCACGATACATAAAAAGTTGCTGCGTGAGATGATATTATGTATGCACAGCAAAACAGTTTTAGGTCGTTAAAAATTCGTTTTTGTCCACACCTCGTTAATTTTGTGTTATTAATTCCCGATTTTTGGATGTGCGCTGTCTTCGTAAAACGACTCTGTAACAACTTGTCCCTGTATACAACTAGCCCAGGTCTCCCCTCCACTCAGAACGTATACGCAACGTCCGTATCTCAGGGTGCATCGGTATGTCTAATAGAATAACGATCTGGTTTCCAATAAAGATTCGCAATTGTTGGTAGGTTCCCTGACAATGTTGGTAGCTTGACCTGGTGGTCGATGTTGAAAGAAATCTAGATAGGCATTTAGGCCTATGCTGATTTATAAAGCAGAAACTGTAAAAATAAATTATTAGTTTGTTTTTGAATCTTCGTATAAATGTTATGAGCATCAGAAACCGCAGGGTTTATGAACCAAAACGATGAAAGAAAACCATTATACACAATCTCTGATCGTTAGCTTGGAGAGCTTGATCTGCTCATGCCAGTATTTTTTGTGAGACGTCACGTGCTTTTTTCTTTCAGTTGGCCTTCCTACTTCTGCTGGTGACAGTCACGGTTTGGGCGGACACGAATGGAGAAATTGACGGTATTTATTAAATTTATTTATTTTAATTAATACGATGCGATATAAAATACTTATATTGCGTTAAAATCCAGCTGGTGCAGCGCACCAAAACAAAAGGAGTTAAACAGTTGTTAATCTATAAGCAGTTCCAGTTGTAAACGGTTGGATTGGTTCGCTGGGAGCTATGGAGGATAAGCAAGTATGAACAGGTGGTTTTTTTTTTTTTACGACGAAAAGTTTTTACATTTTAGAAGACAGTGCTGGAAATATAATATCACAGGGGTTTTTAATGGCGGAAGACCTAAATGGTTACTTCAGTTCAGTGTTTACCAAAGAAGATATTAGTTCATTACCAGTTGCTGATGCACAATTTCAGGGGGCTAAATCTGACTATTTAGGTCCGTTAGTTGTAACTCCAGAATTGGTAGCTAAGAAAATAAAGGCAATGAAGGATAACAAATCACCGGGAGTGGATGGGATTCCTCCAAAATTACTAATGGAAACAGTAGAACAAATCAGTATACCACTTGCAAGAGTATTCAACTTGTCATTAAAAGAGGGAGTTGTTCCGTTTGAATGGAAAGAAGCAAACATCATACCATTATTTAAAAAGGGTTCGAGAAATAAGTCAGAGAATTACAGACCAGTGAGTTTAACGTCAGTGATTTGTAAATTATTAGAAAGGTTAATTAAAGACCATATGGTGGAATTCCTCGTTAAGCATAAATTATTAAATTCATCTCAACATGGATTCCTTAAAGCGAGGTCATGCTTAACAAATATGTTATGTTTTTGGAAGAAATCACTAAGTGGATAGACGTGGGATCGCCAGTAGATATTATCTACTTAGATTTTCAGAAAGCTTTTGACAAAGTGCCACATCAAAGATTACTACTTAAATTAAAAGCCCATGGTATCGGGGATAGCATAACTGACTGGATAGAACAATGGCTGACTGACAGAAGACAACGAGTTGTAGTAGATGGAGAAGTTTCAAATTGGAAATCGGTTTTGAGTGGGGTACCTCAAGGATCAGTATTAGGACCTATATTATTCTTAATTTATATCAATGACTTGGACGACAGTATAACAAGTAACGTACTGAAATTTGCGGATGACACAAAACTGTTTAGAAAGGTTAATACTGATGGTGATAAACAACATTTACAAAACGATCTAGACAGATTAGTGAAATGGTCTGAGAAATGGCAGATGTTATTCAATTTTGGGAAATGTAAATGCCTACATACAGGACATAGGAACTTGAATGTAAACTATAAAATGGGAGATACTGTTCTGGGTACTACTGTAAAAGAAAAGGACTTAGGAGTTACAATAAGCGCTGATATGAAAGTTTCAGAGCAGTGTGGTATTGCAGCTTCAAAGGGTAATCAAATTCTTGGATTGATTAGAAGAAACATAACATACAAGGGAAAAAAGTTAATTATACCTCTTTATAAAGCAATAGTTAGACCTCATTTAGAATACTGTATACAAGCATGGAGACCATATCGTAAGAAGGATATAGATACGCTTGAACGCATACAAAGGAGAGCAACTAAAATGATTCCAGAACTGAGAGACCTTAGTTATGAAGAACGCCTGAAAGAATGTGGTTTAACAACTCTAGAGACAAGGAGGTTAAGAGGAGATCAGATTGAAGTTTTTAAGATATTGAATGGGTATGAAAATATTGATAGAAATATGTTTTTTTCACTCAAGAAGGATAGCAGAACTAGAGGACATGAGGTAAAATTAATAAAGGATCAATGTAGATTGGACATCAGGAAGCACTCGTTCTCACAGAGGACAATAAATGAATGGAACAAATTGTCTACAGATTGTGTAACTGCTAGCAGCGTGAATATGTTTAAAAACAAGGTTGACACATATCTCAGGAGGGCGGGCTATAAGTAGATGAACATTGTTGGACTCTCGATAAGCCAATGGCTTCCTTGTCCACTTGCCATCTGGGCCTTTGGCTTGGATGGCATATCTTGTTAAATCTTGTTAAATTTCCTACAGACTTAAGTGGATTAGAATTAGATGATCGAAGCTATCTATGAGCAATGGATGTAAATATGCTGGCTGCTTGGAAAGTGCTTGATAGGTAATTGTGCAGATCTTAAAAATAATGCGATGTCGGACAGGGAGCCAATGCAATAATTTAAGAAGTGGAACGGAGTGAGAGAAACGGGGAGACCGGGTAACTACCCTCACCGAACAATTTAGCACACGTTGAAGTTTCAATACCTCCTTGGGAGCAATATTGTAATAAAGGGAATTGCAATAGTCAAGTCTACTGCTAACAAGAGCAATAGTTTTTGTGACAATAAAAGACATATAGGCCCTACCGGCGAATACAACGAAGGTCGCAAATGTGATAAAAGCAGCAACGACAAGTTTGCGAAATATAATGTCTAAAATATTTATTATTATCAAAGGTGACTCCAAAATGTCGTGCTGAGACGGCCGGTGTGAAATTCTGGCGCAGTAAAGATGTCGGGAAAAACAATCAAGTTTACTACGCAGCTTTTGTGTACCAATAATAGGAAACTCTGTTTTATCTGCATTTAACTTTAATTTGTTGTCAATCATCCAGTGGAAGATATAATGGAGACAATCGCTGAGCTGGAGCAAGGATCAATTTTATCCGGGAAGACAAAGGAAAGTTAAAAATGTGTATCATCTGCATATAGGTGGTGATCCAAGTTGTGAGGTTGAATAACTGAGTTGAGTGGAGTAGTGTAGAGTAAAACAAATAATGGTCCAAGAACAGAACTCTGAGGAACACCACATGAAGTGGGTAGTGCCGCTGAAAAGCAATTAGCTATCTTCACTCTTTGGTATATATATGTTAAGTATGTTGAAAACCACCTCAAGGCTGTGCCATATATGCCACACCGCATTGACACACACTTAATGAGCATGTTATAATCAATAGTATCAAAAGCAGCATATAAATCAAACAAGGTAAGCGCTGTTACTTTACCTTTGTCCATACTTATAGTAACCTCATTGGACACTTTAAAAGAGCAGTCGCTGTAGAATGAAACTGTATGTAAGCTGATTGTTGTACATTAGACATGCAAATTTACTCAACGTGAGACCTTAAATGGCTTGCTACAACATTTTCTAATACATTGGAAATAAAGCTTATATTAGAATAGGTCTATAACTGTTTAAGTATTCTTTAGGCAACGTTGACTTCATAAAAAGTGGGTTGACTTGAGCTTGTTTGAAATTGTCAGTGAACAAGCCAGAGCACAGTGATGCGTTTATGATATGTTATTCGGTAAGGAATTTACTTGCGTAGGGTCCACTTGTACAGAATTTACAGGATCTGGAAAAGCAGACCGGATCAGATTTGTTCTTGAAATGACTGGAGAACTAGTCAAATAAAGGCTTGATTAAGACATGGTTAGGTAGAAACAGAGCAGACACTATGGTTTTAATTTTATTTATGCAGTTCCATAGCTGACGGGTATTTTCAGCATTATTTGAGACCATAAAAATATTTGTATGATAATAATCCGATTTGGCTTTAGCCATTTGTGTGCTGCAGTAGTGCAGTAGTACTGTTTTGAATAACGTGACCTATCCAAAGGGGAGCGTGATTTGCGCCATACTCGTGCAAGATAACGACGACGCCTTTTAGATTATAAAATTTCAGGAGTCATCCACGGCGCCGGGGTTTTTTTGTGACACAGATTTGGTGGTTATCGGAGCGTGTTTATTAAGTAAAACCTTAAGTACATGATAGTATTGTCCACACAAGCCTTTTCAGCTCACAATTCAGCCTATCCACGGGTGGATCAAGTTAACATCAGAACGAGGCTGACTGTGCTGCTACTGGTGTCAATTAGCAACCTCACAACTTGCCCTTGTTTGAATCCACCCAGAATGGAGTCGAATCCACCAAAACATATTTTTTATTGACTCGTTTCATCACAACACTGCACTGTAGTAATGCCATGTTTTGTTTGATTCATCCAGGCATCCAGTACAACAAAGAATGCGTGGAGGCCTGTAAGGAAGTCCACATGCTATGTCATAAATCTTGCGAGGGCGAGATAAACGACGACTGCAAGAACATGTGTAAGATCATGATCCTTCACTGCCTGATGAAATGCATTGGTTCTGAAGAGAACACTCAGAGCCAAATGACTCTAAGTACTGAAGTATGAAGCGTTACGCGCAGCCAATCTGTGTCACGGCTGCGGGGCGCACTTGACATTTTCTATAATGTTTACGTCATTCCTCAGTGCGACGTCGTTCAATCATTACGACCTCGGTATGTCTGCGAACTCTAAATTGGATTTAAATGTTGTTGGAGTTTTTTTTAATTGTGAAATTTATCTAGTGAAATATGAGTGCTTTTTAGCAGATAATTAGAAGCGAATTTGTAATAAGTTGTTATAATTTGTGAAACGCGGTTTCCTGTATCCTTTTACACTTATATATTCTAATCAAATAACTTAAACGCGAACAGTGATTTTATTATTTAGTCATAAAAAAATATCCAGATAAGGTGCACTAAACAGGTATTAATTCCACTAGTTGCCAGGTGTACATAAAATTAAATGTTACTAATTGTTTAAACCTACAATGACGTTCTGTGTAAATCGTGTCACCTAAGTTGAGACACACTCCATTTTCTGGGGCATTTTTTTTTTTCACTGGGGGCAATGTCCCGAAAGGGCACTTTGAAAGCCTCATATCCGGATGTAGGCCCCGTTCCAAATTCAATTAAAAACGCAAGATAAGGCATGGTGGGGCAGGTTTGGGAGGGGGGGGGGCGACAAGTTGGTCTGACTGGGGTAAATGAAATGCTCCCCAATTTGCTTGTAAAAACCGCTGTGCCACCTTCTTTTTTTCTCCTTATCCCAACCCTGTCATCCCGTATGTCTGTATGCATGTCTCACACACATGCACGCGCACGCACGCACGCACGCACGCACGCACTCTCTTTCTCTCCCCCACCTCACATTCGCTCTTGGCTCACTCTCTCTCTCTCTCTCTCTCTCTCTCTCTCTCTCTCTCTCTCTCTCTCTCTCTCTCTTGTCGGTAAGTAAAAATAAATTAATCCTTCGGTTACGCGCACATCATTTGTTGCAAGAGCCTACATGCATCATGTAGTTGAAAACAATAAATGACCACACACCACGTTACTGTCTCACTCGCAAGTACTTAAAGAGAAGGCGAGTTCGTGATAGTGTGACGTTCAACACAAGGTACTAGCTATTTATGACACCGTGCGACAATGTAATTAAATAGCACTAAATTGTGTCACTGCAAGTCTCCCTAGTAAGAAGACGTCAGCGATGTAAGTCGTAATTTAATTAAAACAGTGTATCATGCAATATTCTTTATACATATGACACGTGTGTTCGGAGACATTTATGTCGTTGTCAAATTCTAGATCATTGTCACACGTCAAGATGCACTATGCCAAGTCTTTCTCGCAGTGATCCAAACATCCTCGACAATCGTTGTCGACATCTGAAACAGGTAAAATTAGTCTCACGTCGTAAACATGTCACCATAATAAATGTTACAACGAAAACACTCCCCACATCCATGACCACATGCTTACGGACGCACACGTACGAACTGTATAATAATGTTTTATTTGTACCAAGAAGAAATCATACAAAAAGTTGTGAATATCTGCTAGCTGTATGACGGGAACCGAAGCTAATACGACACGGCAAATGTGAACATTGTTTTCCTGTAGTCAAGTCGGCAAAATCCAAAGGATGTTTTGTCAGCGAAGCGCTCTCCGGTGTGAAAAGGTACTATTATCAATGACAACATCCGTGCTGAAGAAAGGTGCATGTTTACAAAAACGAATTCGTAGTTAACATCGAGTGTTATTATTTGCTAACAATAAGAATAGAGGAATAACATAACATAAATCAATACATAGTTGTAAATAAGGGTGAGTTCAGTTTTCAGTGCAGAGGATTGGGAGGGGGGGTTAAGTTTTTGGTTAACACATTTTTATTATGCTACTTAAAACTGAAAACTACTGCCTTTAATTTTTTGGGTCATTGAAACACTTTGTGTACCCCTAAGCTTTATTTGGCTGAATGTGTTTTACCAAATGGCACATTGTTGGAAGTACACATGCTAAGACTATTCTTGGCGATCAAGTATTTCCCCGGTGGAAGTTGCTACAACAACCAAAAGGAGAAGAGTCACGCGCAGGGTTCTAAATGACCACTGTATCTTGGGTGGTCCCTAAAAATTATTGGTTACCCCCCCACGAAAAAAAATCTTCTCAGGCACTGTAGTGGCTATTAGCGCCTAGTTTTGTGAAAAGACTTGATACAATGTGGTATTTTTCTTTCTTATGGGAGGTCCCTCGTACCTTGTGGGAGTCCTGGACCCCCAGACCGCCTTCATGTCGAACACTGGTTACGCAGTGCATTCGTGTACAATATAGCTTAGCAAATAATCTTCAATTACAATATTGAATATAATATTATAGCTATAATTGGAAAAAGCTAACAAAATACACAAATAGGGTGAATACACAGATAAGAAACAAACTATTCTTATCTCTTATTATCATATTATAATTATACAGTAAGCTACTTTGGTTTGAAGTTTCCTTTTTTCAAGATTCATCAATTCAAGCTGAAACCTCGCCATATAAGGTGTAATGATCAAGATAATTGTAGTAAAGTTTAGTAAATTAACCTGACCTGGAAAGACATAACTTCATATCATAAAGATAAATCCCATGAGTAAATAAGTGTTATTATACAGCATTCTTTCCGACCCTCTTCCTCGTCCTCGTCTTCCATGGAAAAGTATATATGCAAAGTTGTCAAGTCCGGATGTTGTCAATAATAATAGTACCTTTTCACACCGGAGAGCGCTTCGCTGACAATCCTGGTTTGGGTTTTGATTTTTGCAACCCGGCCGCAGGTAGGCAGAGTCATCCGCCCCACTCTTGAGCTAGCCTAGGGGCGGAGTTCCTGACCGGCATTTGTCAACTCGCCGATTTGGGCTTTCCGTAGCCAAATGGCTACGGAACTAATAACTTAAGTTTTAAAACCAATACGCACTAACCGTTTCACATGTGTATTCTGTGACATACAACCGACAATTGGGCGTCAAGAAACTTAAGAAATATGCTCCAAATAATTACTTATGAGTACTTTTATCGGTGACATAGAAAACATTTCACAATTAGCCGCCTTACTGTGCACGTGATGTTGCCTTTGAGTCACATGATCAAACGCGATTTCGTGTAGAATGAGGCCATAATGGGCCAGCAGCACAGACATAAATAAAACACCCGTTAGTAAGTTAGTAGTTTATAGGGGCATGATTAATGAGTAGTTTATAGGGGCATGATTAATGATGTAACTTTATGGCCAGCAGACGGCAATTCTTAGCGTGACCATATATAGATCTACGGGAATCCCGTTTGGTAATCTCGCTCACAACAACATCCGGTTATATACATATGTTGACAAGCACATGCGTTCTGACAAAAAGGTAATAATTTCACACTTTTACATGGTTATTGTCAGGTAACTTTAGTGATATACATATAAGAATGCATACAGACACGAAAGACGTGTTTATTGCTCTGTTTATGACGTTTTTGTAAGGTTTCATACTTACGTTTTGGACGAACGAGATCTTCGCCCTACAACAGCAACAGCCAGATAGAAAAACAATTGTATGGCGATTGACTTTGCCTAGGTCGCAGGCTGATGCTTCGATGCAGACAAACCTAGTCTCGATTATCTAACTCTCGCTCGGCTTCGTGAATTCGCCGAGAAGAGTCTAAATGCAGAAGCGTGGTAACTTTTGCAGTCGGACAGTTGTGTCAACATATATATATATAATAACAAAGTTTAAAGTTAATTCGAACTGCAACGTATAAACTAATAAAAGTAAACTCTTGTTTTATTAATTAGTCAAATGCCCGGACGAGATCTTAGTTAGCTACTTATGCATGCACCCGGAATATGGGCGCATACATAATTTCCGTCACAACGAGAACCCCGCTCTGGGCCCAAAATAGCAGTTTCGATTCGTTCAAGTGGCGCGCTCTGGCGGATAATTTAGAGAACACATCATATCATGCCTGAACGTACACTGACCGAACTCTCAACGGTGCAGCCTCCGGGAAGTCACTCCCGACAATACATCCTCCGGGGAGTCACTCTCAACGGTGCAGCCTCCGGGAGTCACTCTCGACAGTACATCCTTCGGAGAGTCACTCCATCTCGACAGTGCTTCCTCCGAGGAGTCACTCTCGACACTACATGCTCCGGGGAGTCACCCTCAACGGTGCAGCCTCCGGGGAGTCACTCTCGACAGTACATTCTCTTGGGAGTCACTCTCAAAGGTGCAGCCTCCGAGGAG
This sequence comes from Lamellibrachia columna, assembly GCA_963662155.1. Lineage (NCBI taxonomy): Eukaryota > Metazoa > Annelida > Polychaeta > Sabellida > Siboglinidae > Lamellibrachia > Lamellibrachia columna. The sequence continues at coordinate 22,796,347 of OY759273.1, read as the reverse complement.
TCACTTTCGACATTACATCCTCTGGAGAGTCACTCTGGACAGTACATCCTCCGGGGAGTCACTCTCAACAGTAATATCAAGTGTCCACATTTCGTTATTGCCGGTTGAATAGACAGTCAAGGATTCTGATTGGCTATCGGCCGAAAACGGTCGCCAACTGTCGGTGAATATCTACCAGTGCCAGATGTCCACCGACAGAAAAGTAATGCCAACTGTTGGTGGAGAAGATACACATATATAACGACTACATTTTAGTTGCCAACTGAAAATATAGTCATCAACACGTTGGCTACTGAAGAATCGGTATTTGTATGGCGGGCTGTTGACGACAAATCGCCTCGGTCATACAGTTAGCCTCATACAACCTCGCAACAGTGCAGCAACCTCGGTCCGGCATTTGCAATTCAATCAAAGGAATATATTTGCTGTTCAATGTGCATTTGTTGAACAGCAGTGCACATTTGTTGAACAGCAGTGCACATTTGTTGAACAGCAGTGCACATTCTAGTCGTGCGCTTAAAGACGACTGTTTGATGTTATCGGCTAGGGATTGTCTTTTCGATTTTTTCATTGGGAATTACTTAACGTTTCATATTTTCAGAGCGGCTTACATTGGACATAGTGCTTTTGTGCATGCTGTCCAGCATTATGTTTTGATGTGTTGACGCTTTGGCGCAAAAATAAATAATATTAAATAAGCTTAAATCGGGCAACAAGTTCCTAGCAACACTGAATGTATGGATTTTAACCACCATTAGAGTAATTATATGCATGCAACTAACAAAAATGTTCTTCATATCGAATTCTCGCCTTTTCGTCTTACTCAAGAATACTGAGCAATGTCGCGACACTTAAATTTTGACCTTCTGGGAAAAACACAAAACATCACTAATGACCTTTAGTGACGCCTCCACAAGGCATTTCTGAAATGGCACCACGGAACAACGTTAATTTTAAAACACTCTAAATGGTACTGTTCGTTGGAAAATAAAATAAATTAAAAAAGTAACACCATAGCAACATTGGAATAAAACGATAGTTGATATTAGCAAATAATTACATATTTTGTAAGAACGAACGGTTGTACATTACGTTGTCACATCAATAAAAGATACGTTGTTACAATTCAATTCAATTTCCCTGGAGTAACATTGTAACATGTTTTATTACGTCGTAGTACTGCGACATTAATGTAATGTTACAGGGGGGGGGGGCAGCCGTGGCCTAGTGGTTAAGGTGTTGGACTCTAAATTCGAGGGTTGTGAGACCCACACTGGGCACGGTTCGTTTTCGAAGCTTAGGCAATTTCGTTTACCCTACTTTGCCTCAGTCTACTCAGCTGCAAATGAGTACAAACACTGTTTGAAAGGTACCTGCGATGGACTAGTGTCCCGTCCAGGAGAGTCAGTATAACTGCACTCTAAGTTGCTTCGCACTACAGAAACCAGGTTTAAGCACTGGCCATATAAGCCTTCATGGCTTCCTAAGGCGTAATGCCTGGGGATGACTTTACCTTTACCTAAATATCTGTCTTGACATCATCGCAACTTGGGAAACGGACATTAGTTTAATCAATGTTTAATACTACTACTGTAATACATACAAACTGAGTGCACGGCCTTACCTGATTATCTATTTCTTTGTCAACTTCTCCTAAGATGGACAGGTGACTTCAGCGGTGCTTGCCTATGTTCCGATGCATTGTTTCCGTGTGCAAAGAAGGAGATATTATGACTGTTTGGCGACGCGGGGGTCACAGCGACCTGCCATAGGACCCCAATGTTCGTAGAATTTATGTTTTGATGATGTTTGTTCAAGCAGTTGTTTGGGTAACGTCTTGTTGACACCGACCAGACCAGCATTGTTATGGTCTAGACATTGTTGAAACATATTACCACGTTAGTATTTCAAGTGGAAAGTCGTACGCACTTCAGCCGAAAGCAAATAAGGTTATTGACTCTGTCGGGAGTTCTCGTGCGTTGTGTATTGACATGAACTGAACATCGCATATGTGTCCCCGTACTATACAAGTCAAGCCACGTCGTCATGTCGCGCGTTCTCAGAACTAACAGTTCTCTTGACATGCAAATGCTCACCGGTCTATAATACATTAGTGTCGAGTCGCGTATCCCAAGAAATAAAAAAAGCCGGCGTATTTACGTGGCTGGGTGACCCAGCGTATGGACAATGTGTACAGGTAATCATATCCTGTGTAGTTGGCGTCAGGCGGGCATCACTGCCGGAGAGTGGGTAGACACGGCCCTTGGCTATATCAGGGCTACGTGTTTATTAATGTTTGTAGATTTTGTAATAACCTGAATCTGTGTTTACATGAGAATGAGAAACAATAGGTTGATACGGCGCATGACAGTGCCATAGCTATGTTGTCGCTAGCACTGACTTTCGTTTATACTGTAACGAGAACAATTAATGAAGCCAGATGACAAATATAAAGTAATACATTTTTCATGGAAAGATTTTTTTACTGACGAACAACCCATTGACGTCAATGAAGGGCTTTCTGGAACACGTTATTTTACCACTGCATATAACCTACGCCTGTTCTAAAGGTAAACAGGAAGCCTGTCCCGCACAAAACCCACCGTTCACTGATGGGAGCGGGCTTAAGACACATTGTGGAACTCGTGGAATGGTTGCTCTAGTTACAACGTGCACGCATGATCAGAGTTCTACCGCACGAATAACAATATCGGCGACAATCGGGACAATGCCCGTTATTTGCGATCAAACAATGACCGCCATTTTAGTATCTTTAGGGAAATTTCCGGTATGCTTCAGCGAACGATGCCGACACTGGTTTAATTGCATAATAATAATAATAATGTAACAACAACAAAAACAACAACAATCACAGCAATCATGACAATCATTACAATGATAATGCAAATACTAACAATAATAATCCACAAATATTCATAAAAGTGTGCCTTGGAGAACGGCATATACGTTGACTCCCACCCCGAGTATCGATGCTCGCGTTCAACCCTCCGTACCAATTTGACCTGCGGCGGTCCTGCACCAGGTCATGTCCGTGCTCCATGTCACGTTCATGTTCCAGGTAACGTTCATGTTCCAGGTCACGTACATGCTCCAGGTCACGTCAGTGCGTCATGTCTGTATTCAAATCGTTTGACGCATCGTTATTGTTGTTTGTGGAATAAGATCAAATACAAATACCTCGGGTATTTTGGCGATCTGGAAAATAACGTCAAGAGAACGACAAATTGAAAGAATTCTTGCCGTGTCGACGTGACCAGTGACATATAGCGAGTATACTTAACGGTGTTGTTCACATCCTTTGATATGTATTGAATGCAAACAAACAACGCACAAAGCCTCTATCTAGTCAATGCACACTATTTGCTGCAGTAAATAACATACCTATGATTGAAGTGTGTAGTTGTTGCGTGGGATACACCTCTCAAAACTTTGCAAGGAGTACCTTCCCGACCTAGCTACACTGCCAAGAATGCGAGTCAAATCGCCTACAGTTAAACACTACAAAACAGTGTTAGCACAATGACGTAATATATCAATTCTAAGAACGTTCATCGAATCCACACCTATCAACAGTCATGTTATCAGTGTTCATTTATTTTGCACGCGATGCTCTAGTTCTAAATAACGACTGTGCGCGGTGAGACTGTAAACGACAACATCTATGGGAAGAGTATATAACTAGCCGCTGGGAGCAACGCACCAGAACAAAGCCAAGCATCGCTGAAGTCACCTATTCATCTCAGAAGACGTAGACGAGGAGGCAGATAATTAGGTAGGGGCGTGCATTGAATTTGGGGAAATTGATAAGTAATTAATGGTACAAAGTATGATCGTTGTAATTGTAAAGTTATGTTATATAGATCTACTGTACTGTATTGTAAAGTCATGTTATATAGATCTACTGTACTGTATTATAAAGTCATGTTATATAGGCATACTGTACTGTATTGTAAAGTCGTGTTATATAGGCCTACTGCACTCTATTGCAAAGTCGTGTTATGTAGGCCTAGTGTACTGTATTGTAAAGTCATGTTATATAGGCCTACTGCACTCTATTGCAAAGTCGTGTTATGTAGGCCTAGTGTGCTGTATTGTAAAGTCATGTTATATAGGCCTACTGCACTGTATTATAAAGTCGTGTTATTTAGTACTAAAACTGTATTAAACAATGTGGTTCATTAAAACACATTTGAGCAGTCAAGATGTTAGAACATGCCCGTCCTCGGTGGGTTTCGGGTGGTTCCCCTTATGAGATCATTTTGTTTAAAAGTAACTTTTTCAGAAATCTTCCCAGAAATTCCCGGCTGATTGTGTACGCTCGAACCCCCTATTCAAAACCCAGAATATGAGCCTGTGGAATATTTATGTAAAAACTGCATACCATTAATACAATCAACGACTGCTACATATGCACTTAACTTGTACTAAACGTAGTTTTGCAATGACCTGCAATATTACAAATAATCGGCTACTACTGAGACATTGTGTTGCGGAAACAACGCAATTGGAAAAGAACTTGATTCTTATTAAACATGTATGTAACCATGCATACTTTCGTTTTTATTACATTATTTATGACATATAACTGGTGTGATATGCATTTTAAATATTCCTTGATATATTCTAACCAGCTAACAACGCCATAACATGTTTTCTATTCATGAATTTGGTGCTTTGTTGTCAACATCTGATTATGCTATGAGCGATTGTACTAAACAGAGTCTACTATAATAATTAATACACATGTATTTCTCCGGAAGGTTCACGCAGAGGCTACAAGAAGTAAGAAGTAAGAAGTTGCACAATACTCTTGATTATAACCTAGCAAGATCAATATGAAGAGCATCATGGTGAGTTTATTGCTCATACGCATGTTTTAGTTATACATTTAACTCACCAACAAATGCTCAATTAGTGATGTATTAAATTAAATTAGCAGTTTTCATGACAAAATCTATATGATTTATTACGTTGCATCAAAGCGTCAAACACCCTTCCATAATGCTAAGCCAATAAAACGCTACAATTCAGACAGCAGTGTAAACGACAATAGACAGTACTGGCATTGTGCGAACGAATAATGTTTCGCGCAGTGATTGTAGAGTAGCTGAATGGTTCCCGTTTAGTAGATGTTGTAATCAATGGGTTTGCCAGTGATGAAGTATAAAACACTTTGACCGGTTCTAAGGACCGGATTCTCGCTATGATAAGAAAGACCATGTCTGCCTACTGCGGGCGGCAGCTGTTTTTTACTTGATGCCAGTCGTGTGACTTGACTGTTTGTGTCGTTTCAGTTGGCGCTACTACTGGCGACGTTCGCCGCGGCCGCCTGGTCGGCCCTGACGAATCTAAAAGGTACAATCTACGTTACACCACTAGCATATTAATTGGTCTTTCTTATTTTATTATAACAATATTACACACGTACTTTCCTGTATCGGGGTTTAATATCGTTCGTCCATTCGTTCCTTCCTTCGTGTGTGCGTGCGTGCGTGCGTGCGTGCGTGCGTGCGTGCGTGCGTGCGTGCGTGCGTGCGTGCGTGCGTGCGTGCGTGCGTGCGTGCATTTATGTTGTGTGCGTGAGAGTGCGTGTGTATTAATCACGGAATGATAGTGAAAGATCCAATGTGGTATGTTTTAGATATCAAGACTACTTATCGTGTATGTCAGCACCACTGCGACAAAGACCTGGCGTATTGCATCTTGACGTGTGACAATGAGCTGAAGATGGAAAATGCTGTCAATGTCTGCGAACACACGTGTCATACGTACAAAGAATACTGCGTGGCGCACTGTTTTAATTAAAACGTGGATTATGTCTATTCTCCGACAACACGTGTTTGTGCTTATTAAGGAGACTCGCATCGAAGCAAACTAGTGTCATGGACGTGTGTAATTGGCGAAAACCCATGTTGTACATAATAACAGGATCTCTCATGATGCATATATATATTCAGGATTGCGTTATTTTTCCGAGTGCAATACAACGATACATAAATGCCTTGAAACATTATCAGTATTGAATTTAACTACTGTCTTAATAAGTTTCAATTTAGCACGGAATATATGTTGAACATTACACTACCGTGAACATATCCTAACGATTTGCCAGTGACGTCGGAAGAACGTGTTTTCTTGCAGTCAATTAAACAATGTAAGAGCGACAGTGTTGAATCTTTGCTTTGACAACTGATTTCTTTTTGTATATTCTCGATTGACTTGTTTAAACGTAAACTTAACGGTTCCCGCGTCTAAAGACTCAAGAGACAGTCAAAGCGATCCACTCGGATCGATCAGCAGCTAGTATCCTGAAGTCGCTCCGTCTTCTGTTGACTAGCTGTAAGTCGCAGTCGACGGTCTGGCGCCAATTCATTCTCGCCCGTCCTTTCCAGACCAGCCGGTGTCCGTCACAATGCCTGGTGGGTGAGGCTCGTAGGTGGGAGCCTCGTGACGTGTCCAGCCAGCTAGTGCGTCTTTTACATATAGTTGCCGAGACTGAATGTTGTCAATATCGTATTCTGACCTCTTCGTTACTCACATATAATCACTCCAGCGATTGCCCAAGATCTTGCGCAGGCATTTAGTATCGAATACGTCAAGTTTGTTTTCTTGACTTGTTTTGAGCGGCTATGTTTCGCGTCCGCATAGCAGGGTTGGCAGAACGTTTGAGTTGTAAAAGTGGAGTTGTGATCTAAGACTAAGGGTAAATTTCTTGCTGTTCCAATTTTCTCCAACTGACTGAAGGCTGCTGACGCTTTTCCCACATTGCACTTTGGTTCATGGTTGGTGATTCCTTTGTTGTTAACCTGATAAGCCCTGAATTTCTGGGGGAGTTGATTTTGTTTCAACCCATGGGATTATGAAATGCACTGTAAGACGTAAAGTCTTCATCAAAACCCTTACAATATATACATATTCTGAATCACAGAATATTTATCTTACCAATGGTAATAACACTATCAATGTTATGATTAACTGTGGCTAATTAGCATATAATTAGCATATGTAAACAATCGCAAAGTGAAAAATTAAATACGAAATCTAGTTTTATTTCGTCACTCATGGACACAATAAAGCACACAATGAGGCAAGTTTGGTACTGCAAGGTAGGCCTACATGTCCTCTATGAGAAGCAAGAGAAATTATAATAATATTTGCATTTACCTGTGAAATATTACAATTAGCATGCAAGTACTATGATTTTGGTTGATCGCATATATACATATAAAGCACACAAAACTGTTCAAAAAATGCATAATAATGGATGTTTCATAGGTACATGTATTCTATTGACATATATATCAGAGCACACCATGTATTGTAGTATAATAACTGATGGAAAAGAAAAGAAAAATTCAAGGAATATAAATGCAGTAATTCTGCAAATGTGAGTCAAATGTTACATCAAAAGACAATGAATACAGTAAAAACACATCATTGACACATCGATGTTGTTGTCTTGGCCGCTACTAATGTCATTTACATCCGAATTATCGGATGTAAAACCCAACAGATGCAATGCCCGCTCATAGTCTTCATAACCATGAATCGTAAAACGTTGACGAAATATCGGTCACTTTCAAAAAATTCGCAAAAATACTAATAATTGAGGGATCGATTCGAGAAACGGCTCAAAACGTCCGCACGTGTTGTTTTCATCCGGGCACCAACAGCATAACCAAAGCGAACGAGCGTGGCGCCACATAGCGATCAATATGAACACTACATCCCAACACCGAAATTTCGGTGTTCAGGGTGCATCAGGTTAATTAATAGAACTGTCAAGTTAGGTGAAGTGAATAGGTGATTTTATTTTTTGTAAAAATGTGTTGTCCTAAAATGTTGGATATGGAACCAAGGTTCTACCTCGGGTTGCAGTTTGATGAAAGTCACATGCAATGATTTTTAGCCTCAGCTTTAATTATTAGACATACTATTAAAGAAATTATATATATATATATATATATATATATATATATATATATATATATATATATATATATGTGTATTATTATTATTATTATTAGATATATATTATTAAAGGAATTATATATATATTTATCTTTAATAATATATATAATTATATAAGACAGAAAATGGTTATATATTTCAGTAAAGATAGAACATATATTGAATCAATAAATGGCAGAGATTCAACATATGTTCTATCTTTACTGAAATATATAACCATTTTCTGTCTTACTCGTATTGATGCCCATATCATTATTATTAGACCACAGCTGTCAACGCGGTATTTAAAAATAGGCAAGGCGTTCGTAAACCATTTACATGAACCAAAAAGTATTTTGTTCCAGGCAAAGTTCCCCGAGGAACACCTCCATCTGGGTGGCTAAATTCTGATACAGCGTCCCTTATATTGACTCTTTGCTCGCGGTCAATGGGAAACGCTGCCATCCACCGGACCAGCTGTGCTGGTAGTTCCACTGTAACCAGTTTATTGATTAGTATATCGTGATTAATTAGATCAAAAGCTTTTCTGTTGTCCAAAGATAACACTCTCACAAAATTACTCGTTACATCGGTGGCTTCATACCACGTGTGCAGCATTTCAACCAGAGCGTCAGTAGTCAAGTCCCTGCCCTCTATCCGAACTGCCTGTCATCACTCTGGGGTTTAATCCAAATATCGACCAATTTCAGTACAAGTGACTCAAACACCTTGCCAGAATCTGTGTTAGTGATATGGTCCTAAAGTCATTTCCATTGTGTCTGATGGATGTTTCTTCGGAATTACAGTTGTTGTCTTCCATAACTTGGGTAGTACTCTTTCCCGTGTGAGCTGTTAAAGATAGCTTTGACCGGCGCCGCCAGAAGGTGCGAAAACTCTCAATACCCATGGTGGAATGTTGTCCGGTTCAGTGGCTTTCTTAAACTTGACCTCTTCAAGTGCTGCCTCTGTATCTGACACGCTGATAGTGAACTCATCTGGCAATTGCTCGTCCACGTCAAAGATTGGATGATATGACTGCAATCTTGTTAAGTGTTCACTCACTGACACAAAGAACCTATTTATCGAGTTTACCAAGCTGTCCATATTCCCATCGGTGTATTTAGTGGCCAGCTCCTGTGTCTCATTGCGGCTGCCAGCTGACGTTCCCACGAGAGACTTCACGTCACGTGTCGATGATTGTTCTAGTGATGCGATTTTTGACTGGTAAAACCGCTGGCGCAATTTTGGCGCTGTGAGATTCACCAAATTTCTAAGTCTTCTGGCCTGACTCATATCACCAGACATACGAGCACGTTGCCGCTGTCTGATCAGGTGCCGGAAACCATCTGTGATCCATGGATTATGTACGCAATGACGTTACACAATCTTGTACGGAAACACGTGTCCACGAAAGAGTCTATGGTTTCCTGGAAGGACTGAAACTGTTCCTCGCACATAGGCAATATGTCCATATACTCCCATCTGTTGTGTGACAGAGCTGAAGTGAACATTGCTTGTTCATAGTTCTTACCCATGCGTATGCATGGTAACTGTGCTCTGGACCACGTCAGTGTCAAGTGTGGGGAAACACGCTGGGACCAGTAAAACCATATTTTGGTCAGATGTTCCAAATTCATCAAGCACTGCAGGACGACCGTAGACAGGTGACATGTTTGACCAATTGTTTTTCATTATTGCACTATTACGTGTGGCCGGTTTTACACATTCGTCGTCTCCATAATGCGTGCGTAAAAATGAGTCCCTGTAATAAAAATCTCCAGTTACAATAACACCACAATATGGTCTCCAGAGTAGTTATCATGTACTCCCGCATCGAGGTGCCAGGTGGGTGGTAGATGCAAGCTATAATAATACACGAGTATTTTTTTTATAGGTTTTTGTCTCATTCTAATCCATAGCACCTCATCTTCAACATCTTCAGTATAATGTAACCGATCACGCACAAGTACCACGGCCATCCTCCGTACCGTCGCAGCAAGAGAAGTACCGACAGGCGATGACAACAACAAATCGCCTTACCTCGCTCATGTCAGGCGTTCCAACGAACGAGGGAGTGTCAACATGTATACCGGTGAACATCTTGGAAAGAGGACACCACTTTGTCATTGTTGAAGTGGAGGATCATGTTGGCAACGAAGAGCACGATCGAGTCGGCGAAGAGGTGCACGATCGAGTCGGCGAAGAAGCGCACGATCGAGTCGGCGAAGAAGCGCACGATCGAGTCGGCGAAGAAGCGCACGATCGAGTCGGCGAAGAAGCGCACGATCGAGTCGGCGAAGAAGCGCACGATCGAGTCGGCGAAGAAGCGCACGATCGAGTCGGCGAAGAAGCGCACGATCGAGTCGGCGAAGAAGCGCACGATCGAGTCGGCGAAGAAGCGCACGATCGAGTCGGCGAAGAAGCGCACGATCGAGTCGGCGAAGAAGCGCACGATCGAGTCGGCGAAGAAGCGCACGATCGAGTCGGCGAAGAAGCGCACGATCGAGTCGGCGAAGAAGCGCACGATCGAGTCGGCGAAGAAGCGCACGATCGAGTCGGCGAAGAAGCGCACGATCGAGTCGGCGAAGAAGCGCACGATCGAGTCGGCGAAGAAGCGCACGATCTAGTCGGCGAAGAAGCGCACGATCGAGTCGGCGAAGAAGCGCACGGTCAAGTCCATGACGAGGCGCAAGGTCAAGTCGACAACGATCAAGTCGGTGACGAGGCGCACTATGAATTCGGTGACGAGACGCCCAATCACGTTGGAACTGGTAAATTTAATTTTGCTAGCTGTTTTCTGAAGATAATGGTCCTCGCTGGAATTCTACCACTGTTGTATTATTTGGTATCTTAAATTTGCTGCTATATGGTTTTTCTTGACCATGTGCTAACTTCAGTAGATGTGTTTGTCTTGTAGCGCGTACGAGCATAACATGCAGTGTGTTTGGTAACCTAAATTATACCTCTTTAACAGTTCTTAACATACGTTTTTATGCACAGTAAACTGTCAACTGAGAAATTAATTTGAATACGTCTTCCACCTGGAAGCTGGTCCCGTTATTATCATCACTAAATAGGTAGGCTGGACACTGATCTACTTTGGTTATCTTGTCTACTCTTCTGAACGTTATGTTTCAGTTATCCTGGCTGGCTGGTGGGACATGGCGTTGAAGAAATTCGTCACGACTGAGGCGTGGCAACTCCTTGAAGAATATATATATATTATTATATATAATATATGTTATTTAATATATGGTCAGATCCAATAAAATTGTTCCTGGCGCTTTACAGTGTATAAAAACTAATACGAAGTTATAACATTGATAAATAAACACACACACACACACACACACACACACACACACACACACACACACACACACACACACACACACACACACACACACACACACACACACACACACACACACACACACACACACACACACACACACACACACACACACACACACACACACACACACACACACACACACACACACACACACACACACACACACACACACACACACACACACACACACACATACCACCACCACCACCACCACCACCACCACCAACCCCACCACCACCACCCCCCACACACACGTGACTATCAAGACTCAAAAAGCAAACCGCTAGTATAAAAAAAAATTATATTTCTAAACTAATGATCATTGTATTTATTGGATATTTAAATTTACTCTTAATGTTCTGCAATTTCTTCCTTATCTGCCAATCACTAAAAAATGTATGTCATTGTCATAACAATATAATTATTGATGACTGGGGCAATTAATTACAAACAAACAAAATCACAGTGTTATCAATGTGGACAATAAAATAACAAAGAACCAGTATTCTAGTAAAATACAAGTCAATAACAACAATTTATTTACTGCAGTTCTGAAGACATATCACAATACTGCTGTTAAAATACACCACTCCCTGTTCGCTATAACGAACATACAACCCATCAGAATAGACACATTACTTACTTGTTACTTACAAGTTACAGAACTCTTGCGAGAATACTCGCCCCTGCACTAATCTACTCCACAAAAACTCTGATATGCAAGTCTCTTTGCACCCATTGGCCAGTCGATTAGTAGTGACAATCAAGTGACCTCTCCAGCCTCTTCTAAACATACTGTCTGATTTTCTACGACATTGTTAAACATAAATTGTTGGATTTCGTAGTTAAACATTCCCTAAACCGACTAGCATTTAATTATAAATAGCACTTGGTCAATATGCTCTTTCCAATCACTGTTTGGATGACGCTGCAAATGGAAATGGGGAAAAGGGTAAACTGTTGGTGTTATGGCACTACTATGCTAAATCTGATCTCTCTGATACCACCCCAATATGAGATACTGATGACATGTAACAGTCAATCTACATACAAATATTTCATAAACGAAGAGTTAAAATAACAAAATATTGTTATGGGTAGTTTTCATTATACAAGTTAATATGACTGCTTTCCTGATAATAAACCTAAAAATCCACATCAGTCCTAGTGCACATTTCACCCTCTCGGAAATTTAATCAAATTAGTCCATCTACAAACGTTTGGGATTGATTTCTTTATTTCCAATACCTACAGTTTCCTTCTTTATAAATATTCCATCTATTCACCAATTGGCTTTCAATTTGTTGAAGAATGTAACAACTTGTATAGTGGCGAATATTCTATTCCATGCAAGCCATATGTACTAATCGCCATTAGCTGTGAATTTGATATACCGTATCTAATCTGGCCTTGAAGTATTACAGAGCCTATCATATGTAAATGAGTCATCAGATGCCTAGATTACAAACATTTGAACATACATGTACTGTGATATAGCAGCCAATAAAGCAGTTAGATTAACCTTCAATGTTGTACATCATGACCACAAGCAAATACAGATATGACATGTTTACATCATGTTTACATCAACGCATGTTTACATCAATATGAGAGACTCAAGTCATCACATCATTATATTTGAGAGCAATGTTTTAAACTACTACGACCCTGTTCGCGTAAGAATGTTGTTAACACCTGCAGTTTCTATGATATTAAAGCACTTTTCTATTTTGAAATGCCTCAGATTCTTCAAAATGTGGGGAGACATATTAGTGGAAAATAGGTGCAATTACATTTCTAAATATAACAAGACAATACTACTTGCTCTTTGACATCGACTGATGACATGTACAGTGTAAGACACACTCCCAACAAGACATGCATCAATAACCAGCGACATTACATTATTTTTACATAAAAACATCATCGACTATGCTGATCTCAGCCACAGACGTATTCACTTCAAAGATTTCAATGCATTGTACATTTATATGCATCGTACAATTATACCAAAAATAACTGAACAATTTTAAGGAATCTGTAAAGACATTCACTATTTGCAAAGTTTGTGTCTGTAAAAAGCTTCAGTTAAATATGTAGCAGTCACTCAGTAAGAATGCTGACAATCGTGAACATATGTCATTTATAAGCTATAATACTGCCGGATTTTTTCAGGCAATACAATATTAACAGAAATAGTTGGACATTTTATTTTATTCAATTAAATCTCCCTCCTCAACTGACTTAACCCGTTACAAATCAGGTTTGTTGATGTTCAAATCTGCAGTGTGTGAACAGAAATATGTGCAATATCATTGAAAGAACTGACCTTGATCGTTAGATCTGGTAACTTGCAAAAGTCTGAATAGTCTTAGGTCATAGTGTACTAAATTATTGAGCCGGACATTTGCCTTTTTTTTGCCGAATTTTGACCAGACAAAACAATTTAATAGTTTCTCCAATGATTTCACCAAAACTTAATAACAAATAAAAAAAGAGCTAGTATGTCATACATTTCAGATCTGAAAAATTTACACAATAAATTAGGAGGGGCAGGTGATTGTCGTAAACTAAAAAAAATATATCTATGAGAGGGAGAACAGGGAGCTAGGAGAGGGCGAGGGAGAGTGATGAACGCCAGCAATGGTTACAACATGGAGAGAGATCAACGGAGGCAGAGGTCGCACAATCAAAGTCATGCTTTGTGCTAACATAATGTTCTTCTCGATCCCAGCTTTGCGCTAACTTCATGTTCTTCTAGAACTTTCATTGTAGAGGCGATCGATGTGCAGCGTATTCCAAGCAACTCAGCAACGGAGATGTTCATGAGGGCTGCAAATCAGGTGCCACATAAACACTGACAGCACAAGCGGGTGGGAGGTGTACCCCACGGGGGAGTCACTGGAACGCAGTCCCAGCCTCCTCCTCCTCTTCAGGCAAGACATCGTCATCGACATCATCGTCATCATCTTCGTCTTCCAGGTCATCATCGTCAGATGAGGAGCTGCGAGCAAGAGACTCTCTGCGTTTCTTGTCGTGCTGACTCTTTGATGCCACGGCTGTGGACGTTGTTGCAGCGCAGCTGAAAACATACACACATGCGTAATAGAAGCTTCGCTTGGGTTTTACCAACCAATAACTGGTAGTCTCATGAGTTCACAGAGTCCACAAAGCCTATTGTGTTTAGTACTGGTACACCTACAAAGTACAGTGTTTAGTGTTTGAAACCATCTCCCACCCCCCCTCAATATGTGGTGTAGTAACAGATAACATGAATATTACCAATCGTATGATTGGCATTTTTATACCATAGAGTAATTATGATACTCCACTCTTGCACACTCCGTTATGTGTTTCCCTGACCTCAATGGAGCCACCAGGGAGGTGATTATCCACAACAGTATATCAACACGTCCAAAATTGAGTAATTCATAATAATAATATTTTATATAGCGCCATATCCATAAATGTTTGCAGCGCTGTACATAAAGCTAATACATAAATAGCACAAATAAAACAAATTTAAATATAAGAAAAATAAATTATGATAATACAGCTGTATAAACATCAGTAGATTAAAGCAACATAGCTTAGATGTTAAAATAAATAAATTAATTAATTAAGATAAATATCACTGTCAATCAACTAAAACAAGTTAATTAATCTACAAAATAAATTAGAAACTGCATAATAATAAATAAAAAATACAAATATATAGTTCGCTAAAACAATATCGTTTGGCTTTAAAAATAAATTAAAATAGATGAAAATATAAATAAATTAGGATAAAATGTTTTTGTTTTACTGTGTATTTAAGCATACACACTAACACAAAGTTGAGTCGTGTCCTTACAGGATGTGTACGTTGAACTACACAATACATTTATCACATGAAGAAAGTGGCAATGCATATTCACCTGCACATGTCAGACAGAGCCTCCTCGGATGAATTAAGCCGAAGCGCTGACTGCGAGCCCGTTCCCTGTAGGTGGCGCAACATCAGCTGATACAACGCCTCGCTGAATTTGCGCCCCATCTCCTCGAGTTCTCGTGTTCCCAAGAAGCAGTTCTGTGCATGACAGCAATTGTCAGTCATGGCAGAAGTGTGCAAGAAAGTTTTTTCTTATCAGACAACATCACTCAACATAGATTCTAACCATTAAGTCCTTACATCAATTATATAACTCTATGTAACTCTATCTAGGATCCATTTCAATTAAGAAATGATTTACTTGATTCCACATCTTACATAAAATTATTCTCACATTTCTTTAACCCATTAGGCCCCAGCATTTTATAAAAACATGTTCCCCTGTTCCCAGGATTTCTGGCAAATTTCGAGCGATTTTACCTCCTTGTATTCAGAAATCTGTAGAAAAAACTATTCAATATTGACAATTACAAGTTGTGTTTATTATGAAGAGTAGTAATTTCTCCACATGCCTGTATACATAGAAATAGGATATATTAATCAAATGTTGACATTTTATCACAATTTGCAAAGACATAATAGTAAATTTGTAAAAACTTTGAAAGTTGCGACTGACATTCGACAATGATCCCATGCTATAACCCTTTGCAACCCAAGAAAATGTAGCTATATGTGTTAGCTTTGTACCACTGAAATTTTTTCAAATTCTGACAGTTATTTTTCAGGTTACACCATATTTTGTCATGAAAAATATAAAAATAAAAATGTTCAAGATGGCGTGAACAAAACCGATGAAAATCAAGATTTCCAAAGGGGCAACCCATGCAAGTAACATGCTGATGTTATTGCAAAATGTATCCGCTAGGGTGTGGCAAAATTTGGTAACGCTTAGTTCAGTAGTTAATCGCCAGGATTTTTAGTGGCTCCTGTATGTGGCTGCCGCCGGCCGCATACAGGACTGGACAGACCTGTTTTTCAATTGTGCATTTCTAATCCATGATTTCTGTGATTTTATGAAAGAACCTAACTAGCCATGTAGACAATCATATAGGACAGTCACTGCAATAAGTATATACCGTATTCGACCTACTAAGTGTACTGTATGCTTGAAAAAGATTGGGCCATGGAAAAATCTGGAATCTGTTCTTATAAGCATATGCCAAAAATTTTTCTCTAGACAATAAGGTAACTGTTTAACAATAGTGGTGTCATTTGGTGACTAGTGTAGAACAACTGAAAAGTGGTACCAACCGTTTAACACCAGATGGCACCACTTTTCAGTTGTTCCGCACTAGTCAAATTACAATTACGGATCCTGCTGATTAAAAAAGGGGTGTACGCTAATTAGGGCATGTACGTCTAATTGGTCGAATATGGTATATCAAAACAAGAAGATTATGCACTCATCACTAAAAGAAGATGCCAAATGGTTACAAACATCCCACAACAGGAGACTTAAAGGTTTGTTGACTGAGGCTATTCGAAATTCTGCAGAAAAACAGCTAGATGCCAGCTTGAGAATATATATATATATATATGGGTAACTTGCGAACGGTCAATTCTTTCGACAGTTTCAACAAAAGCAAGCACACTTTTATTAAACCGACTATATGTATTACTTAAGACTATTCACACTACAGATAAGATACACAGTCCCCAATGTTACAAGTCAGGTTTTTAACCAAATGTAGGTCCACAATGCCTGGTCTGAGTTGTTGACTCAGAACTATGTCATGTTAGGCATATGGGCTACCAACTACACTACCGTGCCTCTGTTTACCCACATGCCTGCACATACCTTGTAGATGCCCTGGTCACAGCCACAATGTACCCACATGCCTGATCAGACCTACCTTGTAGATGCCCTGGTCACAGCCGCAGTAGCTACTCTCCATCGTGTAGCTGCGAGCGATGCCAAACTGCCGCCAGACGACGACTCGAGCTGTTGTCTCCTTCGACTTCTCCACCACGAAACTGCAGCCACTGAGGGAGAACGCAGGCGCTATATGCTGTAGGACTCGTGGCAGTATCTGCAACAACAGTGTGTTGTGGAGCTACTTTCTTGGTAGAATACAATACAAACCCACGCTCAACACCGCATCAAAACCTAAAGGTAAGGCAATATCTATAATCAGTTTATAAGTTTAAGCTTCAACCCTAATTCTCCAATCTACTACGCTAATTCTCTACAATGCTATAAGCTTACATATATTATTAGAAAAAACTACCTGTACCTGTACATATATATATATATATATCTATAAAGTATTGGATAAATGGTGCAGTCGAAAGAGAGATTGCCAGGAGATGTTCACAGCCTGAGGCTATGCTGTATATATATATATATATATATATATATATATATATATATATATATGGACAGGTTTAACTGTATATATATTTATATATGTGTGTATATATATATATATATATACAGTTAAACCTGTCCACAATGGACACTGGGACTATGCCTTATGTCCGTTATGGACAGGTGTCCACGATGGAGAATTTGATTAAGTTGACACTCACTAGGTGGCATCATTATAATTTGATCACTAGTTGGTACTGTCGTGAAAAGGTACACATTTATGGTTAATAAGACAATACGGAGGCGCTGTCATTAATACATGTGGGTTATAAACTTAGTTGGCGAAAATGTCATTAATACTGCATGGAAACCAGGCGGTGTGTGGGGTCCTTGCTCTGTTCCATGTAATCACCATTTCTTTGACCCCTGACGTCATATAAAACGTGATGTAATTGAAACGACTTGTACATGGTCCACTGCAGCGGGAGTGACATTGACATATTTCTCCTTGTTCATTCACTTTGGTTGGAGCTTAGCTTCAGAGAGTTAGACTTTGAGTCTTTGTCAAAACAAAACAGCATCTTGGTTATGGAAAGGTGAACTAAAACAGCTTTGATGTCCAAGAGAAGCAAATGGGTTTACACAGCTGGCGGTAGCCTAAACAAGAGGCTTGCCTTATTTGGAGCACATTTCTATACTACTTGATGACATTAATGAGAGGATATGATGCAGAATACATACGTAGCTAAATTAGTGCATATTAGTGGTGGCCCAGCTACCTTGATTTATGGGATTGTCAGTGCACTTTGACCTGTCCGCAAGCGACATGGTGACTACCTCAGTATGAATAGTTGGGTCCAAATTCCCTGTCCGTTGTCCATGTTGGTCAGGTGGCCGCTATGGGCAGTTAGCAGACAGTGCAAACTACCAAGGTAATAGCAAGTAAATCGGGACTATCAAGTGTGTTATGGATAGGCAGGTTTTACTGTTTGTGTATACATATATATATATTATATAGAGCTACTCTGCACTAGGCGAGTACACTTGCAGTACCTTATAGCAGCCGTCGTCCACTTTATCGGAGCTTCCGCTGCCGTTGTCATTGAGCCAGGAGAGGTTGCGACTGCAGCCATAGAGAAAGACATTCTTCCTGCGTGAGTGGCCATGGTAGTCGCAGTACACCTGAAACACACCAAACAAGTGGCCTTGTGACAGTCCTGGGGCAGATTTATTTATTTTAGCATTTCTATTCCATTAATTGTAAATAACTACCTGAAATAAAATGATATCGGTACACGTGTTTTTTTTTACTTGTTTCTTTTCAGAATCAAGGATATTTGCTGTGGAAGATAAGCTAACTTACTCAGGGTGCTTTGTTGTGGAAGACAAGTTGACTTACCCAGGGTACTTTGTTGTGGAAGATAAGCAAACTTATCCAGGGTACATTGTTGTGGAAGATAAGGTAACTTATCCTGGGTACTTTGTTGTGGAAGACAAGCCGACTTTCCCAGGGTACTTTGTTGTGGAAGATAAGCTAACTTACTCAGGGTACTTTGTTGTAGAAGATAGGCTGACTTACCCAGGGTTCTTTGCTGTGGAAGATAAGCTAACTTACAAAGGGTGGTTTGTTGTGGAAGATAAGCTAACTTACCAAGGGTGCTTTGTGGAAAATAAGCAAACATACTAAGGGTGCTTTTGCTATGGAAGATAAGTCAACTTACCTAGGATGTTTTGTTGTACAAAATAAGCTAACTTACCAAGGGTGATTTGTTGATCATATAGAGGTACTGCAGCAGACCCTTGCTGTGGAAGATGGTTGGGTGTAGCTTGGGACAGGGCCGCAGCCAGCACCGATTGAGGTCCTCCGCCACCAGGGAACACCGATGGCTGCGTGAGGGAAACAGTCAACATTGTTCGACGTAAAAATAATAAAGAGCATTTGCACAATACAAATGTGAAACACGTAGGGTTCGCCTATGATATTTCTATGCGAATCACACCACAATTAATAAGTAAATTAGACATTTCAATGTTAAGGTAAGTACAAAAACCCCAGAATAAGTTAAAATATGTTAAATATATAGTCATCGCTGCTGTCTATACCACGTCAATTAATTTTTGTTGTTTGATATTATAAAATTAATTGCATGCTGAAATGTGTGATTATGTTTGGCTATTGCTACTATTGCTACTATTGCTACTACTGAGTTGTAGACATTTCAGAGGTATTTACTTCTGTACATCCACTTAGCCCAGGCAGTAAACTGTTTCATGGACACACAATTGTTCTGCAAACAGTTGGTCGACAGATCATTGTTAATCACCACATAGGCACCATTATTTCAGGTTACCCTCTATTACATTTAGGGTAATTAATGTCTAACATTTTATCTCACACATATAATATAATACAGTCGCACTGTCACCAAGATATTTTGGGGAAAAAAATCGGGATATTACCTCATTGACATATATACTAGAACTAGTAGACAAATTCGAAACGACTCTGAAAGAAGCAGTGACAAAAGATCTATACATATGTTATTCTGCACAACATAAAATGAGGTCCATCAAGTTATTTGTCTGCAGCAATGACGGAATATGGATGAAAGAAAACTTACTTTCCATTGATCACCCCGTCTGGGTTGAGCATAGGAATGACCTTGAAGATGTAGAGTTCTCGAAGCGACTGCGCCAGTGGCTTATCACTCATGAGGAAGTCAATCGTACCTATGGACAGACATTTCCCCGTCGGTATTTCACAGCAGCATCGTTTCTGTGAACACTGATGCTGCGTACAATGTTATATGTATCATATTAAAATGCACAATTGTTATTGATTATTTATTATTATTCCAATTAAAAAGTCACTATTGCACGTTCTATGTCAAATTCAAAAGTTCAGTTTGACAATAAATGCTCTCCTTTCTATTAAAACAAATGACAGTAAACTGTGAAGTGGCAGGGAAACCCACACACGCATTCCAACAACACATTTGTTAATGAATAGTATTTTTACTTATTTCACAGTCACTTTACCTTTTTCTTCCCATGACGTATCGACTGCTATCAGCAATCTTTTTCAGATGACTACCGCTAGATGGCGACACCATCGTGCTTCTACACAGACGTATCACTCTGGTGTGTGCCCCCATGGTGTGGATGACCTCCTGAAGGGCTACCCAGGGCGCGGCCGTGGGGGGCACACCCCATAGTGATATGTCTGCATAGAATGACTAGTGTCGCCATCTAGTGGTTGTCATCTGAAGAAGATTGCTGATGGCAGTCGAAACATCACGGGAAAAAAGGTAAACTGACTGTGAAATAAGTAAGAACTTTACTCGTTTGAACCAACCAGTCTGATGAACACACCTGTTAATGTGTGA
>OY759273.1:22557896-22770396 GCA_963662155.1 Lamellibrachia columna | reverse complement strand
AATTTTCATCCACATTTATCACACTTCACGAGCTTCGTCAGCGTCAAACATTTGTTCAGACATTACTACATAAAACAAACCTATCTGAAAGTGAAGGCTTCCCCTACTGACCTGTGTCGCCTTGCGCAGGTTGCCGGACTCAAACTGACCATTGAACATAAGATGGTCATACCTGCCCTCTGGGACCTCCACTCTGGAACACACCAAGGACGCGATGCACCATAACCTTAACTTGATACAAGATAACATCACCTTGACTTGATACAAGATAACATCATCTTGACTTGATGCCGAATAACATCACAGTGACTTTATGCAAGATAACACCACACCGACTTGATGCAAGATAACAACACTCTGACTTGATGCAAGATAACATCGCACCAATTTAATACAAGATAACATCACACCGACTTGATGACAGATAACATCACAGTGACTTTATGCAAGATAAAATCACTCTGACTTGATGCAAGATAACATCACACCAAATTGATACAAGTTAACACCACACTGACATGATGTGAGATAACATAATATTTATTTGCTTGATGGCATTTTAACTCAACACTAAAATAGCCCTCCGATTTGGTGTGCTGTAACCATGATCAATATTATGTAATAACACTTACCGCTGCTTATCCCTATTTGACTGGTTGGAGTAGTCGGTCGTATAGGTGGGCCCCGCCATTGCCACGATCGCATCCAAATCATACACCACCCGATCGAGTATATTCTCTGTGTTGATGAATCGCTCGATATCTTCAAATATCATCTTGCTGAAACGACCAGATAAAATGCATGGACTACCTTGTGTAGTGGCCTATGTCAGTGCCAGTTGGTTGGACATGTGAACTGATGGAAATGGGAAAAACTAGCTGTGGCATGCTACATGATTAACATTAAACATGACTCCAAACTTCAACTTTTTTCAATCATCTGGTTTCAGATTAAATAAATTGAGCCAATATTGCATCAACTATGACACGTTAGTTCGTTTGTGCAAATGTATTATTTAGTTTTAATGAAATCGTCGGACAAACTATTAAATTAGTTTTGGTTCAACCAAACCAAAATTTTACAAAAAAGTGCAGAAATGGCCCACCTCTATGTTCTATAACATACGACTATTTGCACTTTTGCAAGTTGCCTGAACTAACGATCAATGTCAATTCTTTTGATTTCAACAAAACTTGAAAAGTATGCACTCTTTTACTATACAAACTGTGCATGTTATGTAATATTTGTACACTACTAAATGAAGTGCGAAAGCAGCTTTAAATAGTACTTTGAAGGCACCCAGATATCGATCTAAAACAACTACACACAAAAACAATTCAACACCCAACCCTGAATATAGAATTTAAAAAAAATAATAACATATTTTATTCAGTAAAGAACTACAAAGATGCAAAACAAATTAATCAAAATGATGGCCATTTTGTTTGTTACCATAGAAATGGAGAGAAAAGTTCAATATATTCTTTACTTTGCAATAATAATCTTTACTTTGCAAGACTACTCGATGTTGTGGGCTTAACAAATTACACAGATTATTTACAAAATAAAATATATAATAACCAGGGTGCCTTCCCAGAAACTAACCGTTGCGTTCCAAATTTCTTCTCAGGCAGTTCCTCTTTGTTTGGCGATGGCATATGTCCGTGTAGGTCCGGGTAGGCAACCTTATTGAAGCGACCGACGCTGCGTGTCTGTGCAGCGATGTCTGTATACACCTCTGTGCGATCAAACATACTATTGTAGTCATCCTCTGAGGAGCTGTTGGCGTAGTTCTCGCTGTTCTCATCGGATCGGTCCTTGAGGGAGAGAGGTTTGATGGAAAAGCCCCCTGTGGTGAGACCCCCCCTCGGCAGCACCCACTCGTCGGGTCTGTGCGGGAGGGGAGTGGCGGGATTGAGGAGAGGGGAGAGGGGAGCACGGGGGTTCAACTTGGAAGGACCCTGTTTTGAGAGGGCACTGCCCGCCGTGTTCTGTCTGCTGGGAGGCTGGGAGGACACATCAAGGGAGAAGACGCTAGAGCCCGTCTTCAGGTTGACTGCATTCGCCTGGGGAAGACACTGGGAGGTGGTGTCGAGGAAGAATCCGAGGGAGCGATTCTGGGAGTACAGGACCATTTCCCTTTTGCTAAGCTGAGAGTAGGACCGCTGGAGGGAGCCATTGATTCCCCGGGGAGGGAAGTGAAGATCGTGGATGCTCATGTTGATCGAGTCTACTTCAGAGGCGGCAGGGCTTGTGAAGTACTGAGACAATGTGCTCTTAGCCATGCTCGGCAGGGAACACGCTGATCGACTGTTGCATAGTCCAGACCACTGGCTAGTCCGCACGATGGGATCGGACGTCATCGAGAGAAGGACAGGATCAGAATCGGGGTCCAAATCATCTTCGTCCAGCTGTGAAAAACAATTTTATGAAATGGTTCAAATAATTATGTTATAGCACTGATCTCAATTACAATCTGCATCACGCAAAAAATCAATTTGCAAATTTAGTTTTATTCAGCTATGTCAAAACATATATGTATTCGGTCATTTTGTTGTATAATTGTTCTAAATAAAACTGATCTGTAAAATATATTTCAATAAAGTCAGGAATATTTTAATCATATTTAAATCATGATTTTGTTCAACCCTGGTCCAAAGTTCCATGCATTAATTTTCATAAAGCAAATAATTAGACATATTGTGTAAAATATCTTGACAAGGGTGACCAAACACAGATGAAAAATGTTTCTGACTTTCGATAAGCCAATAGCTTCGTTGTCCACTTGCCATCTAGAGCTTGATGTTTTGGATGGAAATCTTGTCAAGTCTTGTTAAACCTTTTTGGTAATAAGTGTTTAGCATATTCTCACATGGCCTTCAACTTGTGTTCAAGTCAGTGCAACGACTGGCCTCAAATCAGATATTTTAGCCTATATACCACATAGACACAAATAAAAAAAAATTCTATAGCAGTATAGATATGGAATATTCTTTTTTTTAGCTTATTGCTATTATGGACTTTTCCCATAAACTTTGTTAATTTGCTAACCTAAACATGTTTACTTGACTTATTTGAATCAATTTTTTTAATGTAAGTACCTTTACTGCATTTTACACTACGCTCTCCTAACTAATGATTTAATTTTAGGGGGTACTACATTTATCAGTATATTTTTGTCTTAAACCCACAACCCTTAGGAAGACAAAAAGTATATTTTACAAGGTTTATCATGACTAATTTTATTATTATTATTATAAACAATTACCTGCATGTCAAACTCTGTGATCTCTGGGAAGAAGTCCACATACATGCTCAAGTCCGTCCAGGTGCGGCTGTATGGCGCGGTGTCCCTTGTCACTTCAGGGTCCTCTTCCTCCTGTCAGGTCAAGGCATTTAAACACTTTCACTTTGCAACTTTCACTTTCACTTTCTAACATGTTCTGCATCTTTACACACATCCCTTAGGGATTATATAAAAAAACGATGCATGATGTAATTTACATTACAGGCTGTAATGGTTTGTGCAATGTTTGTGATATAGTAAAATTTATTTTGTTTGCCGACGATGACAATATATTTTACAGTGCTAACAATCTGAATATGCATAGAAATGTTGTCACTCAGGAGCAAGAATTATTACATAATTTCTGATAAACGATTAGTTATGATTACCATATGTTGGCATACTACTGTACATCTATAATTACTTTTTAAATAATATCATAATGCCTCAACGTAATTCCTGTATGATGATGTCAAATGTTGTCAGAAATAAATATTTTGGACTGATGGATTGATTGATACACAGAACTGTAGCTGTTTTCTTTCATGTCAAAACTACAGCTATTCCATCTAATGTCATACATTGATACATGTTCCCCAAAAATGTTTCTTTGGACAACATAATTATTTTATAATCATAATTTACAGGGTTACTGCAAGTGGCATTAGTCTTTGGAACTAGCCATTTGTAGCCTTCAAAATATCTTAACAAATTCAAATAAAATTATATTTGTCAAAGTTGAACTGAATTAATTCTTCCTGTTAAAAACATCAAGGGCGATAGTCACTTATCCCTAGGGGTGTAGTAATAAATTTGTTGTTCATGGCCCATCCCCTTTCATTCAAAGTTTGCACTCAAATAAAAACATGCTTTAATTCTGCATTTTATGTGATCTAATGGTTAATCATCAGAAGTCATAGAAATATACATACAGCACACATGGCTTTTTGCAAATCTGCATCATCATCACTGCTGATGTCATCGTCGTTGTCAACGGAACTCTCATAGCCGTTCTCGCCACCTGTGCGCAATTGTTGAAGCATACGCGTGAGGCGTGTAAGCGGGGCGGAGGCTGCCGGAGAGAGAGAAGGAAGGAAAAAGAGGTGCTGTTAGTACATGTGACACAAAGCACTCGGGAGTATTAGCCAGTGACGCAGTGACAGGTCAAAGTCATATGTACAACTGAAATTTTTTTTTACAAAATTGCCATCCAAAACTATAAGTTCCAAGTGGACAAGTAAGGCGTTGGGTTATCGAGAGTCCAAAAAATTTTTCATCTATGTATAGCCCAACCTTATCAGGTATCCAAGAATTTTATTTTTAGATATATTCATACTGCTAGCATTAACACAATCATTTGGCAGTTTGTTCCATTCATTTATCACCCTCTGTGAGAATGAGTGTCCAACATACACTGCTCCTTAACTAATGCTGACTTGTGTCCTCTGGTTCTCTTTTCATGATGCGTTAAAAAAAGAACATATATCAGAAAAATTCTATTCAGTTATTTAAAGCTTCCAAATGATTGGGTATATAAAAAACAATTGTTCATGTCTCCATTATTTATAAAGTTAAGCTATTGCTCTTTACAATCTCAGACAAAGAGCATATCTGTATTTCGTATTTCAGTCCATTTCGTGTGATTTGGAAGCCCAGAATTTGTTAAAAAGAAGACATATTTCACCAAAAAGGAGACACATATAAACAATCCTGCCATGGTATAAAATATCATTAAATTGTGCATGACAGTTTACACACATGCTTTTTCATTAAAAAAAATGTTGCCTGTTACTTGCCTTACTAACAAAATATTAACCAAACTTGAGGCTTTAATCCATGGCCGGCCACCCGGACTTGTTTATGTGTGAGATCATAAAATAATATTATAATATTAAAATGAATCATTGGCTAGTCACAATGAATTGAAGTAAATGACTGACAATTTGTCTTTTCTTATTTCGACTTCTCAAAAACAGACAAAATCTGGAAACTAGTGAAAAGGTAACTGGCCCCCCGCCCAAGCTGAGAATGAGGTCAATCCTGAGGGTTTGCACCCCCACTCAAATACTATTAAGGGTGACTTCAAAAATACATTGTCTGCATGTTCTTTTGCGATATAAATGTTCTACACAATAGTTTTGCTTGGTGTTTTATGATGAAAACATAGTTAGTATAACCACTCTTGCTACCTTAGTTGGTATTTACTTGCTTAAGCTTTTGACAATCACCATGCGCTTAAATAACTTATACTTATGCTAAACGTTCATTCATATATGAAATCATATAGGATGAGATTAACCAAATTTAAGCATGCAGAAATGCTACAAATGCAACAATGTGAAACTACTGTAACTAGACGGCAAACGAAAATCAGGTTGAAAGTTTCATGCAAAATATTTATGTTTATTTTACTAATATTTTATTTAGGATCAATCAAATATGAAAGTATGCTTATAGCAGCCAGTTTGTTGAATCTCACTGCGTAGTAGCGTATCCTCTATTAATATAAATTTTAACAGAAAATAAGTACTGTAAGTAGGGCAACATTACTTAAAAATAAATCTGACCATTAATAAAAAATTAATTAAAAGTTACGATCTAAGCAAATTAAAGGAAATTTAGATATTGCAAAACGGAAAGTACACAATGAAGTAGGCCTGTGAGAATGGTTTGAAAGAGTTTCAGGAGGAAGCTGGTGTGGAAGAGAGTTTCAGGAGGAAGCTGGCATGAAAGAGAGTTTCAAGAGGAAGCTGGTGTGAAAGAGTTTCAAGAGGAAGTTGGTGTGAAAGAGAGTTTAAGAAGGAAGCTGGTGTGAAAGAGAGTTTTAGGAGGAAGTTGGTGTGAAAGAGAGTTTCAGGAGGACGCTGGTGTGAAAGAGAGTTTCAAGAGGAATCTGGTGTGTAAGAGAGTTTCAGGAGGAAGTTGGTGTGAAAGAGTTTCAGGAGGAAGTTGGTGTGAAAAAGAGTTTCAAGAGGAAGCTGGTGTGAAAGAGAGTTTCAGGATGAAGCTGGTATGAAAGAGAGTTTCAGGAGGAAGCTGGTGTGAAAGAGAGTTTCAGGAGGAAGCTGGTGTGGAAGAGAGTTTCAGGAGGAAGCTGGTGTGAAAGAGTTTCAGGAGGAAGCTGGCGTGAAAGAGAGTTTCAAGAGGAAGTTGGTGTGAGAGTTTCAGAAGGAAGCTGGTGTGAAAGAGAGTTTTAGGAGGAAGTTGGTGTGAAAGAGAGTTTCAGGAGGACGCTGGTGTGAAAGAGAGTTTCAAGAGGAAGCTGGTGTGAAAGAGTTTCAAGAGGAAGTTGGTGTGAAAGAGAGTTTCAAAAGGAAGCTGTTGTGAAAGAGAGTTTCAGGAGGAAGTTGGTGTGAAAGAGAGTTTCAAGAGGAAGTTGGTGTGAAAAAGAGTTTCAAGAGGAAGCTGGTGTGAAAGAGAGTTTTAGGAGGAAGTTGGTGTGAAAGAGAGTTTCAGGAGAACGCTGGTGTGAAAGTGAGTTTCAAGAGGAAGCTGGTGTGGAAGAGTTTCAAGAGGAAGTTGGTGTGAAAGAGAGTTTCAAGAGGAAGCTGTTGTGAAAGAGAGTTTCAGTAGGAAGTTGGTTTGAAAGAGAGTTTCAAGAAGAATCTGGTATGAAAGAGAGTTTCAGGAGGAAGTTGGTGTGAAAGAGAGTTTCAAGAGGAAGTTGGTGTGAAAGAGAGTTTCAAGAGGAATCTGGTGTGAAAGAGTTTCAGGAGGAAGTTGGTGTGAAAGAGAGTTTCAAGAGGAATCTGGTGTGAAAGAGTTTCAGGAGGAAGCTGGTGTGAAAGAGAGTTTCGGGAGGAAGCTGATGTGAAAGAGAGTTTCAGAAGGAAGCTGATGTGAAAGAGAGTTTCATGAGGAAGTTGGTGAAGAGTTGGTTAAAGTGGGCTGGGCAAAAAGAAAGAATTGTAGGGAATGGCTAATGAGAGACCGGATGCGCTAATAGTGGAGGGTAGAATGCGAATAGGAAGACCGCAACTGAGCTGGGAGAATTGCATGAAGAGGGAATTAGAGGAACTGGGAGGGGGGCGGAGAATGAGAACTGTGATGGATGAGAGGGTGGAGACAACAGTGAAATGGAATCAGAGATGGAACGAATAAAATAAAAAATCAAGGATCAGTATCGATTCCAGCCTCACTCCGAACTTCAGGGACAAAGAGGACAGCAACACATACATATACACTGTATACATTGTTTATATTGACCAGGTTATCAGTATTATGCAGGATTAATATGAAACAAGATGAGCGCTAAGCACTTGTTAAACTAAACATTGCCCCACATATAGCACAGCACTTGTCTTACCGATGTCAGTAACCAGAAAGATGATTAGCATTCAACCAGTTTCAAATAATTTAGAAGACACAACTACATAATTTGTTTTTAAGAGCACAGTTTTTGTTATACCTTTGTAACTACACATCTAACGTCTTACACGTGTCCCTCTTCCTGTGACCAGAAGCTCAAGACGCCTCAAATATGTTACTCTCAACTGCCAACTACCCATCATCTCAACATTTTGGATTAATATACTATTGTATGTGTCACATTTTACATAAGCCTTCGTGGCATAAAATGTGAACATGCTGTTAGAGAAGATTACCGAACAAAACTGCTTACCAAAAAAATTTCTATTTAAACTGACAAACTAAAATGGTTGCCATGCAAATTTGGATTATGTGTTTCAGATGACATTCCAGTTGGTATATTGCTCTGCTAATCACTTAGTACACCAGTGGTACATGCTCACAAGAAATCCATTAATATAGTTAGGACATTTGCAGACTTGGCACATTGTGTGTATTTCCTGTATGCAATGCGCATTCTACCATGTCCTGCTTTTATACTGGTGAAGGCCAGAAACGTTACTCTGATCAATCTGTTAACGTTGATATCCCGTTTTCCCCAAAATCGGAAGAAACTTTTGTGCAACAGATCGATAATTCTAAATCTCTAACATTTATTTCATTGGTACTGCGCAAACAAATTAGAAATATAGAAAGGTAGTTTTTAATAAAAAAACTTACACATATCCAACGATAAATACACACACCGAGAAGAAGATGCTTGGGCTTAAAGTCGTTATGCGCGTATTATCCAATCAACAATGTTTTTATGATTTGATGGTCACATCACAGCCGTGCAAAATTTCAATGTCAGCATTGATTGGATAATCAACAGTAGCAGATTCACCAGTGTAACTTTTATTTCCAATATGAGTACATACAGATTTGTTTTTAAGAAATCATGATGAAATACGTATTATCTTGCGTTCACTACACAACTATAAATCTATAAAAGCGGTCAAAGCCCAAGTATTTTTGATGCAAGGCACATTTCCAGCAAAACTAAGTGGAATTTGTTTGATGTCAGTATATTCTGTAGCCTCATAGATGGTGACACACAATTGGAATCAGAACGATGCAGGCCAAATAACCACTGAAAAATGGATTTCAAATAAAAATACGGATTTAAAAAAAAATGTGGCAGATCTGGATTTACTGGTTCAACGTGCTTTCTCTCTACTGAAGTCTATTCCTCAACATGCCATGCATCCACTGTAAACACCACATGACAGCATGCAGTGGAAACATGTGTACTTAGTAGACGAGTGATGGTTCTCCTGCAGTCAGTGCAACAACTGACCACCAGGGTGGACACAGTTAAAGACAGGCTAGGCAGTGATTAATCGCTCGTGCCTTGCAACTGCCACCTGGTGGAAACGTTACCATGAAAAAACGCAGAAGAAAAAGATCACGCATGCCTGTGAGTGGTTCGTGAGGCTGTACACAGAACAGAACAGAAAGGAATAGACACAGAAAATAACATAATGATATTAATATGCAAAATTACTGAAGCATGACTTCTAGATTGTTTGTTCCATTATTGATACATCACCTAAGTGCTGTCTTGAAATATGTTGCATTTTGCAAGATTAAGTCTCTTTAACATCATTCTTTATCTAACTCAGTCATGCAAGATTCCCTTTCCTTACTGACCATCACCAGAAACATACTTAACTGTAACACAATCTGTAACATATACTGTATTCGACCCAATACGCGTACAGCAAGCTTGAAAAAAGTTGGGCCATGGAAAAATGTCAAGGAATCTGTTCTTATAAGCGTACACCAAAATTTGTTTCTCTAGACAATAAGGTAACTGTTTAACACTAGTGGTTTGGTGACTAGTGTAGAACAACTGAAAAGTGGTGCAAACTGATTAACACCAGATGGCGACACTTTTCAGTTGTTCAACACTAGTTAAATTACAATAATTATGGATCCTTCTGCTTTAAAAAGGTGGTGTATGCTAATTAGTGCGTGTACATTTAATAGGCTGAATACAGTATTTGTTATACAACATTACATATCAGTCATGTGTTGTTTATATATTCTGTGGTATTCCAGTTTTTCAGTGTACCAACTGATGAGTTTTGTGTGAGAACAATCTGAATACAATCTCAATTGCTTTGTTAATCCGTTTTTCATGTTTCTGTTTACGCATAACGTTTTGGGAACCAACAGATCAGATAACATTGTAATATGATTCACTTAGCTGGTTTGTTTTAGATCATTCAAAACATCAACCATCAGACACACCAAATCAGACAATGAATGGTATCGATGACTGTTTATAAACACAGTTACATTGTTTGTTACTGGAGATTTATAAAATAATAAAGTAACTGAAATGTCGTGATATGCTACACATAATTTTTTATAGAGTCATACAACAGCGAGGCGTGTTGATATCCCCTCGACATTCACAGACGTATGTTTAACATAGGATTCTCAGAATAAGGTTGCTGTGAATTATCTGGATGGATATATCATGGTAATAAAGCTACTTGATTGGCTGAGAGCATTTTACCGTAATATATCAACCCAAATAACACATGGCTGCCTCGCTTTGAGAATTCATATGGCGTTTAAATAATTTCGTGACTGAGAATGCGTGTTGGCATAAACATGCGATTGTACAAACGCCCTGTGTGTTTTCTGTGATTGTTATGATTTACGTAAGTTGCGTCATATATCAGTTCCTTCGTATTCAAGTGTATGCTCAGGTGTTAATTTGCCGTTATATAACGGGAATAACATACTGTTTGTTGACATCACCTGAGTGTCACCAGACATACAACACCACAAATGCCAGAGGCTGGTAACACTCTCGTGATATCAATAAAGAGTGTACTATTCCCTAATCATAGCATGGGTGATAATAGGACATTTCAATAATCCATGAAGCATTGGGACCCAAGGGTGTGGATAAACAAGACATGACTGTATCAGAAAAACCATTGAGTAGTAACACTGTTGTCACCGTTCAAAGTAGTGTTTCATGAATCTGCCTCTAGGTGACACTCACCTTGACCTTCGCCATCGTCGATTATGTGGAAGTCGCTGGCTGGCAGGGAAAAGCTGAAGGGACTGCGCAGGGACTCAACAGGAAGGTGGCTCTTAGGGAAGCACTTGCGCATGATTAAAGTTGATGTGAAGATGAGATTCTCGAGTTCGCGACACTTTGTTGTCGCTTGACATGACGTATACAGGATGCGTATGCCATCAGCGTCAATCAGGGCTTGTCTCCCAGACTCTAAGTCAGAAAAAAACACATTGTCACATCTTCGATGCTAACATTATATTTTCACGTCACACTATTTCTGCCTTATTCACATCATAATTTGAATTGTATACCTACATTGCCATAATTATTAAAAATCAATAGAAATGCTCAATAGACTGCTTTTAGGGGGGCTAAAATTATATAAAAATATATAATTATAATAACAATTATAAATATTTCCATATCATACGCCAGTTAATTAAACAACGAATATCACAAATGTCTATTATCCAGCAATCTGATGAGCACTGTACAGCAAAGATGTACATCTGACTATCATCACTGAGGTTGGACAGGTTAAATAAAGTAAGCTTTACTGAGGTTGGAGAGGTTAAACAAAGTAAGCTTTACTGAGGTTGGAGAGGTTAAACAAAGTAAGCCTTACTGAGGTTGGAGAGGTTAAACAAAGTAAGCCTTACTGAGGTTGGAGAGGTTAAACAAAGTAAGCCTTACTGAGGTTGGAGAGGTTAAACAAAGTAAGCCTTACTGAGGTTGGTGAGATGCTTCATAACGATGAGGATAGCCTTGCGAAGATTGATATGGCGATTCTTGCTGTCAGCTTTATTCCAGTCATAGAACATGTTAAGCATCATGCGCACACCCCCATGTCCAATGGCTCGGGCAGAGTTACTCTCTACAACAAGACAATAACTGGACAATGATAGAGCTTGTCATCAATCAAACTTTCAAATGCAGTCACTGGGTCAACTAGCCTAGTAAGTGTTGCTTATACATCTCTAAATGCGTGACTACAGAATACGGTTGGGGAATAACTGTATTGTGTACTATGGCAGAGGCTGCCAGAAATTGCATATTTTCACTGCTAGATGATGATTGTCTTAATGCAAGGCATCCTGGGATCATTGCAGACAAGATTGTTTTAATGAATGCGGTTAATGTTTCTAGTATTGTTTCACAGGTTCAGTTTTCATTATGATGCTATATGTTGTTTGCCAGTTAAGATTATGTGTCGTGGTATATCTAAATTTCCTTGAGCGGCTGACAAATTTTGCCTCCACAATGAATAACTGGACATCTAAAAATTCCTGGTTTTGTTTTGCCATGCACCAAGGCAATAATTATTGTGTATCTATGCCAACATTTGTTCACTGCATTCAAATTGACTAAAAATGCCAGATCAACTGATTTGTTTCTGTACTGATGCCAGCATTGTGATTTAAAAAAAATAACGGTAAGTGTTATTGTTGATACAATGTATTCTTTTCCGACTGGATAATTTGTTAAACATACTTGGATTATGATTGGGCACACATTGTTGTGAATATGCGATTGTTTTGCAAAACGTCTGTCGGTAAATGATTGTTAAGAGGCGTCAATGTGGGAGCCTCTATTGACGTCCATCAACCACATATACAGAGGAACCCCCACATAACGACCACGCCAGTTCTATAACCACCTCACAAATACAACCAGTTTGGCCAGTCCTTAAAATATTAATACTGAACCCTTGGATAGAAAATTCAGACAACCATGGAAATCAGAGAAGATCCACGGGTGGTCTTATTTCCAAGGTTTTACAGTGGATATTACTAGAATGTACTGGAAACATCCACTCACTTGACCTGACCAGCAGGGCCAATGTGTCCAGTGTACATCGTACATGGGTCAAGTACTTGCGTCCGTACAGACTCAGGATGCGGAATAAATGACTAATCGCGCCATTTTTGCCGAGGTAGCAAGCATTCACAGCTGTTAAAAAGAAACAAACACATGCATTTATTAAAATTACTTCTGTTAGTCTAAGCAAAATCTTATGCTTTGCATGAATACCTTTATTTAAAACTGTCTGCATTACTATTAAAAATTTTTTTATTCACGATAAATCTCATATAATACACACCTTAAGTCCTTTTTACGAAGATTAAAACAAAAAGGTACATATAAATATATTAGTGCTAAAATTAAATAAGCCCATATATAAGTGAATAATTTGTAAAATGTAATAAAGATATATTACAAAATGGGTTCAAATAAATTAAGTAAAATTATGTAGTTCAGCGAATTAAGAAAGGTGGCAAGTGAAATATGTAATATCACCAAGTTAACTAAACCAGTCCACATAGCCACCATTACTTATGTCTTAAACTAAATGAGTACTTATTACAAGTGACAAGTTGTGGTGATGTTGAAGTTGACAATACAGTCACTCCACATTGCTTCAGTTCACTGGTCTGCGTAAATGAGTACCTGTTTATGAGTACCTGTTTATAGGTACTCGTCTATACAGCGACATACAAAAATATATGAAAAACAGGTTTTGCCTGTATGACATTTTGCACTGCCTGAATAACCTGAACCATAAAACCGCTGCTGATGCCACTCACGTCAACCATAAAGCTCACCGTTGGCTGAGTAGAGTTTCAACACTTGCAGTAGGTAGATGACAATTTTCGTGTGACCAATGTACGTCCTGATGAGATGCAAGGTCACCCCCAGAACCTGCGAGAGTCGTGCCTTCACACAAAACTTTCGGTCTGCCAAGGTCACAAAGGAACACGCTCATATCAGTCAGAACATAGGGTTAACACTCAGGTAAAAATTTAGGTAAATCAGACAGGTTTTAAGCCAGAGGAATCACACTGAACACTAACTACCGGCATCACACAGTCCCCTTTCACAGTGATTCTGAAATGTCCATCAACCCATCCCGGGGGGAGGGGGGAAGTAAGGGTAGGTGCCTGTCTTAATGCTCATTTATTAAACCACATGCCACAAAAATTTAGTTTTCATGTAAATACCGTAATTGACCTAAGAAGTATTCAGTACACTTGAAAAACAATTGGGCCATGGAATTTTTTTAGGAATCTGTTATAAGCGTACACTAAAATTTGTTTGCGTAAACAATAATAACAACAATATGTAACAGTTTAACACTAGTGGTGTCATCTGACGACTAGTGTAGAACAACTGAAAAGTGGTGCCAACTGTTTAACACCAGATGGCACCACTTTTCAGTTGTTCCACACTAGTCAAACTAAATTAAACTAAATTAAAAACTAGGTGTACACTAGTGCCCTGCGCGGGCCGGGCTTTTGGTCCAAGCCCGGCCCGGGCTGTACACTAATTATAGCATGTACACTTAATAGGACAAATACAGTATTTGCAGTTAACAAAAGCTGCCATTGAATTTCTGCACGACGGCATGGGACATATTTTCGAGGCATGCTGGGAAAGCCGCACTAGCTGTTATCTACTGAACAGAACCATTTAACATAATATGATATAACGATATTTACATAATCAACATGGCAGTTTTGGCAGACAGTTGTAATAAATCCCTTTCCATAAATATTGTCAAGCCAACCAAATGAAAATCATAGCAAAGATAGCATCTTCTAGAACAATTCTTAAGAAACCATAACGAAATATGGCAACATGTAACAAAACCCTGGGGATGGGCGGTGAGTACCGTATTCGACCTAATAAGCGTACGGTATGCTTGAAAAAAATTACGCCATGGAAAAATGTCAAGGAATCTGTTCTTAAAAGCGTACACCAAAATTTGCTTCTCGAGACAATGAGGTAACTAGTGGTATCATTTGGCGACTAGTGTAGAACAACTGTGAAGTGGTGCCAACTGTTTAACACCAGATGGCAGCATTTTTCAATAATAATTTTGGATCCTGCTGATTAAAAGGGGGTGTACGCTAATTAGGGCATGCACGCTTAAGAGGTCGAATACGGTATTCCCCTTCGTTAATCCTACCTTTTGGGCCGATGCGGATGAGGAGCTGGTGAACGGAAACGAGGAGGTCAATAGGACAGGGGGTGTTGCGGGACTCGACCACCAGCACGTGGAAGAGGGAGTTAGTGATTCCTGCTCCCACCAGGAGGCTCACCTTTTTATTCACATCTACAACACAACAAACTTTCTATAATCCAGCTAGAGTGTGTATATGTATGTATCTTCCTCTAGTCCTCATAGACTCTTTGAATCTCGGGTGCCAAACATTCAAGGGTTTGCCTACGACCCCAGTAAGGAGACATGACAGTATGCGAACAATTACGTACAGTTGTTCACAAAATGCTGTGTCTTTTCTATGATTGTTAAAAGTTAGGTAATACATGAGCAAAGCATCGCTAGATGTTACTACGACTACCACTATGAGAGAGATTCCAAGAAGCCATTGATCAGTACAAGAAGCCATTGATCAGTACATTGACTGACAGCACCAAGTACCAAAGCACAGATGGATATTTCTCTGATAATGTTGTGTATCCTGAAATTTTCCAAATATTTTTATTATGACAGTCATTTTATATATATTAGTGCCCTGCACGGGCTGGGCTATGGGTCCAAGCCAGGCTTCTAAAAAAATGTGCAGGCCAGGCCACTGTCATGATAATTCTGCTTAAAGCCACATAAAGCCATATATAATTTTTCATTGGTTAGTTGGACCATTGCATTCTCATTCTGACTGAGTGTTGCCATATACAACTGTATATTTTTTACTTCCCCTGGCATAGACACCACATAGAAGGGACCAACAGCTTTTAGCGTCTCTCTGTTAATATATGACTGTAATTATCAGGTATCCAAGGTGAGTCAGGCGAACATATCTCTGCTGCAATGTCTCCTCAAGCTGGAGATTACTAGAGATCTTAACTGTGTTTAGTGGTCATAGGAAGGATTGACCGTTACAGGCCAAGAGTGCTCCACCATAAAGGTACATCCGAAAAAGGCATGACCCAGAATGGCACATACAAAAATGACACATATTGTAATGGTACAATTGAGATAATGACAAAAATGGCACATTGAATATAAAATGTGATTCGCAAAAAAATTAATGTTGACGAAAATGACACATTTGCATGTCACAGTAGTTTAATCACGTCAAACATCTCTGATTACATGCAGATTATGTCCACAAAATTGTTCAGTTTAATTACATAAAATAATGAAACATAAAATTTTCATGGTGAATATTCATGGGAATCTTAGTTGAACTCTCTAATTACACGCACACTGTGTCCATGTCAAATTAATGAAAAATCTAATTTAATGAAAACATTGAAAATCTAATTTAATGAAAACATTGAAAATATAATTAAAAGAAAACACTTGATACTCAAATGTGCTATTTTCGTCAGCATTAACTGTTTTCAAGTCAAATGTTGTTTTCCTTACGTCCATTGTGCCATTATAGTATGTGCCATTATAGTATGTGTCATTTTTGTATGCGCCATTTTTGGCTGTGCCTTTTTTGGATGTGTCTTTGTGTAGGGAGACCTGCTAAGTGATGGTGGCCAGGTCTAATTGTTCCAGTTTGTACCTTTAAGTGCTTAACTAGTGCCAGCAGGCTCAGCACAGTAAATGAATGTGTTTTAACGCTCTTGCCCAGGGTAGTGGCATCTCATTTCCATCTGGTCCCATTTACTGCTGTGATTTCTGCCTTCTCACATTCAATTCAGACATCTGTTTTGCACATCCTATTAAATACACTGAAAGAACTCACTAAAGACTACAGGCAACCTCCATATGGCACCAATTTTACAGAAATTAGAAAAATCCCGAACTCAGAACTAGTCAAACACATCAACATTTTGATATGCATTGGCATCAGTTGGCATCGTTTGTAATTTAAGATAATAAAAGTCTGCTTTACAGCTATTTTCAGCACCGACTCTTCCCTGCTTTTATCCGAAGGAATCTCCTTCCCTCAAAATGTGACCATTGTACAGGGCTGTAATAAAATCATGCTATATACTATAAACTATATCAACATTCTACCATACTGACTGCCCAGATGTAGCTTAATAAACCAACATTTTGTAGTTATAATTTGAAGCTTTACAGCTATTTTCAGCACCCTGCTTTTTTTTTCAAAGGAATCTCCTTCCCTCAAAATGTGACCATTGTAATCATAAAATCATGCTATGTACTATAAACTATATCAACATTCTAGCATATTGACTGCCCAGATGTAGCCTAATGAACCAACGTTTAGTTATAATTTGAAGGTTATTTGTTTAAGAATATTTGTTTAAGAATATCTGTTTAAGAATATTAATCCACCTTGCTGTACTGGACATCCTCTACATTCTCAGGTTATATTGTGAAAATATTAATAATATGAGTACTGTGTGACGACTGTAGAAGATGCTATAAGCATGCTGAGACTGGGTTGGGTCCAATTACGTAACTGTAATTTATTACAACAAAAATACTGTATTTTTTGTAATTGATTCCGATTTTGAAATTATGCCACGCTGACAGACAGGCGAATGGACTGGCTGACTGACACGCTGATGGACAGGCTGACTGACATGCTGACGGACAGGCTGACAGACCAACATACAGACGAACTGATGGACAGACAGGCTGACACACAGTCTGACAGACAGACGGACAGTCAAGTATGAAGATACACAGATCCACAGAAGGCAAAAAAAAATTACGGATGAAATTACTAAAGGATGAGGCCAGATGAAGAGGTTGCATGGGTACAGATAGTGTTGCCATATATATATATATATATATATATACACACATATATGTATATATATATATATATATATATTATATATATATATATATATATATATATATACACACACATACATATGGCAACTCAGTCAGAATGAGAATGCAATGGTCCAACTAACCAATGACAAATTATATATGTATATGGCTTTAAGCAGAATTTCAAAAGCCAGAGATTCTCATATATGATGATGCTATATGACTGTGTGTCCTTGTTGGACACTCTCCCTGTTAATAAGTAAAAAAGCTCTATTTCATGATGGTGACCATGTCATGTTTATCAGGTGATTTTCAATGGGCCATCAATCACATCCAATCTAACATTCACAGTTATATAACGAAGATAAAATATACATGTCAAAACAATATATAGACAAAATAAAACATAAATAAATACCTACGTAAAACGTGTCATTACAATAAAAAAATTATATCAATAAATATTTTATATAAATAAATCAATTCATTGAGTAAAAGCCATCAACTTACAATTTACAATAAAAAAAAATTAAAATCTAAGAAATTATAAATAAACCTATAACTAAATTATCAATAAATATATAAATAAATTAATTCAGTTAGGTGGAAAGTACAAGGAGACAATGGTCAAAAGATCTGGCCAAAAGAAGTAACAAGTAACAAGTAACAAGAGGTACCCGAAACGTTTGTCTGCACTATGTTTTGAAGATAACTTTAATTCATTCATTTAAATACTTTGCGGTGCCTGCATCAAATGAGATTTGGTTAACTACAACTACATCGGTTTTATCATTCAGATATTATCGACAGTTTGCATCCACACAATCCTCACAAGGTAGGGAAACCTCTCAAATCTATTTTTGACCCACAAGTGACGTCAGAGCCTTCATATGTGGGCGGATAAGAGGTATAATCAAGATTACAGCATCAGGTAATCCTGTAATATTAATAGCAAATGCTAATTACATGCCATGTGAACGTTTGCTTTGCACTGTCGCAGGTGAAGCTGTAATATATGAGTCGATCACTTTTAAGAAGTACACAGGAATCAACACATTCGTTGCATGTGTGAAATAAAATGTAAATTATCAATACCTACACACAACATTTTCATATAAGATGTGGATATGTAAAATAATTAACGCAATTTGATTAAATAGATACCAAAACCATTACTGGAAAAGCTGTTTTCATGTAAATATTAGCATGTTTTATTGTAAGCCAGACTTGCTGTTCTCTATAGAACAGAACCTAGCTAATTTATATAATATAAAAATCTTGCATTATATAATTGCCAAACCTGCCAAATCAAAATCAAGGCTCAGATGGCATCGTCTAGGACATATAATTTGAATGCATCAAAATATGGCAATTGTAGTAAAATCTATGGTTCTAAGTATGCATATAGTTTAACACTAGATGGCAACAGTTTTCCAAGATTCTGGGTGCAATTGGTGCTAAATCAAGTGTTCAACAAGATACTGGATTATCACATGGTACAAAAACGTATTTCCTAATAATTATATTAGGGATAATCTCAAGACACTGAAATACGACTCTGCACAACACCATTTACTACCAGAACACCCCCCACACTACATGAAATTTTACATTACATCGACCTCGACCTCGGTGCAACTTCAGCAACTTCGTATATTTGTCAGATGGTACTTCATCCATCATAGTGCAAAACTGCCTTCATGCGCTCAATGTCAGTCCACTTATG
The DNA here is from genome assembly GCA_963662155.1 of Lamellibrachia columna. NCBI lineage: Eukaryota > Metazoa > Annelida > Polychaeta > Sabellida > Siboglinidae > Lamellibrachia > Lamellibrachia columna. Next base: position 22,751,267 of record OY759273.1, on the reverse strand, counting down.
ATCTATGATCAGAGAACAAACAACGTTTTTTTGGAAAAAAACCATGTTTGGAAAAACCAATGTTTTTTTTGCACAAAAAAACTTTGCATCAACATTGCAAACCAATGTTTCTCAGAAAAAACATTCGACAAAAACATTGATAAATGGTAACTGCTGCTTACATACGTCACCCATGAAACCAATTTGTACAGTGTCGTACATCAATGTTTAGAGATCATCTCTTAAAAGGGATTGTGCAGCAATCTCAGTTGTTTAAAAATAACATGTCACTATCGTGATCATTTCATTTCTTACAGATTTAGAAGACACACAATTTATCGATGAAATAAAATATGCCAGTTTTAATGCACACACAGAGACCACTGTATGATAATAAAAGACATATAAATAAATATTTATCTCTAAAGGTGTTTTCTTATCTAATTTAAAAATAACATGTCACTATTGTGATCATTTCATGTCTTACTATTTTAGAAGACACACAATTTAGCGATGAAATAAAATATGCCAGTTTTAATGCACACACAGAGACCACTGTATGATAATAAAAGACATATAAATAAATATTTATCTCTAAAGGTGTTTTCTTATCTAATTATATATTGGTCTGCCGTCAAATTCCCATTTTATAGTATTTCAGATAATAAATATACTACATTTTATACTATTTCTGATTGTAAATATACTACAGCAGTAAACACTACAGCAAAAAAGTATAACACTGTTAACTTTGTTTTAGTTTTTAATTTGCTTTATTTAATGAATTTTGGGATTGAATAATTTTGAGAATGGGGGCATTTTAATTATGCAAAACCATCCAACTGTCTCCAAATCAGTCAACCAATAAGAATTAGATTCAGGTGATTCTGTCCAATGAGATGGAAAAATCCCAGGTCTCACCTGTTTTCCCAATCAGCTCGTTGAGAATGCAGATGATGTTCTGTTGGGTGCAATTATCGCTGACATTCTGCAGAAAAACAAGCAAGCTTTGTCTTATTCACTGACCAGTATTCGGGAAATGAGAAGTCCCATGTAGGGAACAAAGTCCCGGAACAATCCTCAGGGAAAACTGGGCAACCACAGGAATTAGATACTGTGTGAGACCTCAAAAACATTTTTATTTTCTTAATGTCCAGGTCTTAGGCATTATGTACATAATGTATATAATTTTTCCTAGTGGTATCCCAATCTACCCTGCCCCATATACACACCCTTCCAATGGGAGAAAGAAAAAATATTTGCATTTGAGAAGTTTTGAACATATCGGTGTATTCATTTTCAAAGCAACTAGTAACGATCTTAAAAATGTTCGGGGAAGCAGAGGAGAACATTGTTAGAGCGTTCTTAGACAACATGTTAATATTTTTCGAATAGTGATACCAAAAAAGTCAGATTCAAAACCTGTTTAGGGAGTATGCATAATACTGACAACACAGGCTTTGTACTAGAATTATTGTTACATACAATACAGTATACATGTATTGAGACAAAGACACATGCCAACTGTTTAGGGAGTATGAGTAATACTGACAACACAGGCTTTGTACTAGAATTATTGTTACATACAATACAGTATACATGTATTGAGACAAAGACACATGCCAACTGTGTAGGGAGTATGCATAATACTGACAACACAGGCTTTGTACTAGAATTATTGTTACATACAATACAGTATACATGTATTGAGACAAAGACACATGCCAACTGCGTCTGGCTTAACACCTTCAAGACGGTGCAGTGTCCATCAAATTCATGCTTCTAGAAGCTTTATACATTTCTACAGACTTACATCTTTATTAATAATTTTATTCAACTTTTCAGTCATTTAAATTGTGATGGACACATATATGAGTTCTCACCTCTTAATGCAGTTGTTTGCATACTGCAACTTATATTAATAGACTTACTTTTAAAAGAATATTATTTACACCATAATAAAAAAAATATTTTAAATATTTTAACCATTATTATCATTTCGTTTGAAGTACAGCGCATCAATCATCAAAGTCAAAATTAGATATAGCTACAGGAGGAGAAGCAACATGTAACATGCACACTGCGTTTGGAGAATATGTAAAGTGAAACGAGAAGAGAGAAGAAAGATGGAGAATTAAGAGAAGAGATGAGAATGAAGTAACACCTGAGAATGAAGGTAGTGGGAAGCATGGAAAACAGAAGAGGGTGCTAGAAGGAGAATGGGAACACCAACATTAAGAGGGTGCTAGAAGGAGAATGGGAACACCAACATTAAGAGGGTGCTAGAAGGAGAATGGGAACACCAACATTAAGAGGGTGCTAGAAGGAGAATGGGAACACCAACATTAAGAGGGTGCTAGAAGGAGAATGGGAACACCAACATTAAGAGGGTGCTAGAAGGAGAATGGGAACACCAACATTAAGAGGGTGCTAGAAGGAGAATGGGAACACCAACATTAAGATGGAGGGACAGTGTTAGACAGATCTGGAAAGGACAGAGGTGAACAGCCGAGAGTGGGAGAGAACGGCAGAAGATCGCGATAGATGGAGACGACCTTTTGATTCGGCAGAACAAACCAAGTGATATGGCCCCTGCCCTATGAGGGAGCAAGGGGGAAGAGGAAGAACATTAGATATGATTACAGGGTGTGCCTACCTGCAATGTCGTCAGCAGCTGCTCAATATAAGCACAACTCTTTATGATGAGATCCCTGTTCTGTCTATCTGTAAATACAATGTCACTCATGTAATGATAGTTGTCATCAACAAACACTCAGCCAGTGTCTGCGTTCAAACAGCACTGGTGTGCCAGAAAATCCTGTACCCAAAAATCTTCACTCCCTTTGGTGAATATTTCCCAGGAAATCCTTGCAGTGCGACATTCCCTATGGGGAGGTTTATATCGAAGGAAATATTGAATATGTTCCCAGCAAGCAATTTTGTGTTTTATATGGTGTATTTTCCATTGTTTCTTCAGCGCTTATATAGCGGTTTTATAATATGCAAACCTGAATCTAAGTAATTGTTCCTCTGTAAGTATTTATATGAATACAGATAATTTCATATAAACAGCAATGTGAAAGAGCGATGATCAATTGTTTTGTTAATATAATTTACAGTATGTATTCATCTTACTACAGATCTACACATGCTATATAGTATATTCATTCAATCATGTCCTCATGCAAGGTATTTGGCAGAATTGACTGAGCTGCATCATAGATGTTTCTGTCGTGATTCATGTGGTTAAGAGATCGAGTCCACCACAGGTTACACATTTACCCCCTGTGTGGGATCTTTTACTTCCCCTGGCATAGACACCACATAGAAGGGACCAACAGCTTTTAGTGTCTCTGTTAATATATGACTGTAATTATCAGGTATCCAAGGTGAGTCAGGCAAACATATCTCTGCTGCAATGTCTCCTCAAGCTGGAGATTACTAGAGATCTTAACTGTGTTTAGTGGTCATAAGAAGGATTGACCGTTACAGGCCACGAGTGCTCCTCCATAAAGGTACATCTGAAAAAGGCATGACCCAGAATGGCACATACAAAAATGACACATATTGTAATGGTACAATTGAGGTAATGACAAAAATGGCACATATTGTAATGGTACAATTGAGGTAATGACAAAAACGGCACATATTGTAATGGTACAATTGAGGTAATGACAAAAACGGCACATATTGTAATGGTACAATTGAGGTAATGACAAAAACGGCACATATTGTAATGGTACAACTGAGGTAATGACAAAAACGGCACACTTGAATATAAAATGTGATTCGCCAAAAAATAAATGTTGACAAAAATGACACATTTATCAAAGTAGTAGTTTAATCACGTCAAACATCTCTGGTTACAAACAATTGTTCAGTTTAATTACATCAAAATAATGAAACATAAAATTTTCATGGTAATATTCATAGAAATCTTAATTGAGCTCTCAAATTATACGCACACTGTGTCCATGTCAAACTAATGAAAAATCTAATTTAATGAAAACATTGAAAGTATAATTTAATGAAAACATTGAAAATATAATTAAAAGAAAACACTTATTGTAAATGGTGGATGTTTATGGTAAGATCTTATTTGAGCCCTCTATGATACTCAAATGCGCCATTTTCGTCAGCTTTAATTTTTTTTAAGTCAAATGTTATATTCATTCAAATGTGCCATTTTTTTCCTTACCTCCATTGTGCCATTATAGTATGTGTAATTTTTTTATGTGCCTTTTTTGTATGTGCCCTTTTTGGGTGTGTCTTTGTGTAGGGAGACCTGCTAAGTGATGGTGGCCAGGTCTAATTGTTCCAGTTTGTACCTTTAAGTGCTTAACGAGTGACAGCAGGCTCAGCTCAGTAAATGAATGTGTTTTAAAGCTCCTGCCCAGGGTAGTGGCCTGTCATTTCCATCTGGTCCCATTTACTGCTGTGATTTCTGCCTTCTCACATTAATTTCAGACATCTGTTTTGCACATCCTTTTAAATACACTGAAAGAAGTCACTAAAGACTACAGGCAACCTCCATATGGCATCAATTTTACAGAAATTAGACTAAGAAAATCCCGAACTCAGAACTAGTCAAACACATCAACATTTTTATATGCATTGGCATTAGTTGGCATCATTTGTAATTTAAGATAATAAAAGTCTGCTTTACAGCTATTTTCAGCACCGACTTTTCCCTGCTTTTATCTGAAGGAATCTCCTTCCCTCAAAATGTTACCATTGTACAGGGCTGTAATAATAAAATCATGCTATATACTATAAACTATATCAACATTCTACCATATTGACTGCCCAGATGTAGCTTAATAAACCAACATTTTGTAGTTATAATTTGAAGGTTATTTGTTAAAGAATATTTGTTTAAGAATATTAATCCACCTTGCCGTACTGGACATCCTGTACATTCTTAGGTTATATTGTAATAATATGAATACTGTGTGACGACTGTAGAAGATGCTATAAGCATGCTGAGACTGGGTTGGGTCCAATTACGTAACTGTAATTTACTACATGAAAAATACTGTATTTTTGTAATTGATTCTGATTTTGAAATTATGCCAAGCTGACGGACAGACGAACGGACAGGCTGACTGACAGGCTGACAGACCAACATACAGACGAACTGATGGACAGACAGGCTGACACACAGTCTGACAGATAGGTAGAAATACAAACTGACAGAAATGTTGTCAGCTAGGCTGACGGACAGGCTGACATACAAACTGACAGACAGATGGATAGTCAAGTATGAAGATACACAGATGCACAGAAGGCAAAAAAAATTATGGATAAAATTACTAAAGGATGAGGCCAGATGAAGATGTTACATGGGTACAAATAGTGTAGGTCAAGGCAGTCCAGACAGTGGAGGCCACTACTTATACATTGGTTAGAAGACGGTGGACATTGAGGTCAGTATAACGGCACCATTATAGTGCAAGCCAATAATTATGCATTAATGCATCCATAACTTCATGTTGCAGGAAACTCATGGCATGAATTATACTCAGCCATAACATATTACAGTTATGTAAGTATCTCTACCTGCAAAATTAGCCATAACATGTGCACTGCCTACCATAGGAATTTATACAGAGATTTTTTGCAGATGTTCCTATTTGCAGCCAGCAGGTGGTCACAGTCACCAGATGTCAGTGGTAATAAACGGAAACATGACAGTTTCTTGACATCCTACACAGCTGCTTGACATCAAGGCATGTCAAAAACAAACATGTTGTGAACCTAGAGCACTAGTAAATAACATGATGGACTGCCGACATTGTGCAGTAAGTCACTCTATGACAGGCTTTCAAAGGTGAGTATTTGACAGATATATACATCACCAGGATCCTGGTATTTGGAAGTAGACACTTGCACCGTGACCTTGGCAACTTGTACAGGGAAAGGCAGATGTGTATCTCTAAAAACACTTATCCTGTTTTAATGTGGTACTTTACACCAGTGTGTGTGTAATTTTATATATATATATATATAATTTTATATACATATATATGTATATTATATATATATATTATTATATATATATATATATATATATATATATATATATATATATATATATATATATATATATATATATATATATATATATATATATACATATATACATAAGCGAAATGTTCTAAATGTAAAGTTGTTAGAGTGCCAATAATGATGTTCAAGTTTTTAATAAAAATACATCAGCTGTGTCAAATTCTTAAAATGTTAAATTTATTATGTTAGTTTAAAAACGCTCAAATAAGAGCATACTATGTGCATAACAAAACGTGTTTGGATTTTTGATCACTGAATGGGAACACACTGAATGGGAACACATACTAATTCATATGTATACATAGAAATGTGCATTAACATAATGTAAAATGATTATTTAACTAAATAAATTTATAAATAAACAAAGATAGCAGGCTCAGAGACATATCAATCATAGTACATTAGACTGATCTAACAAATACTGAATTATGCAAACTTTTTGATATGTAAATTGACAATTATTGATGTTCCAATCAGAATATTAGTCTGAAGACTGTCCTCATGAACATACACCTTTACATGAACAAAATCAGCGTGTATCCATGTAATCCATTTGTATCCATGTAAATGCAACAGTCTGCCAATGTGAATTTAGAAACTGCTCTTACTACTTTTTAAATACTGAATGGTTAGGAACAGCACTAGTTACGGAACAGTGTAGGTTGAATGTGGGAAAGTACTCATTCTCAATGAGGGTGATAAATGAATGGAACAAACTGTCAAATGATTGTATTGATGCCAGTAGTGTGAATATGTTTAAAAATAAAACCGACAGGTATCTGATAAGGGCGGGCTATATGTAGATGAACAAACTGTTGGACTCTCGATAAGCCAATGGTTTCCTTGTCCAATTGCCACCTGCAACTTGAAGTTTTGGATGGCAACCTTGGTTAAATCTGATTAAATCTACTACAAGACGGTGCAGCCATAACCCAGTGCCCATGTGCTTCATGCATCCATCAAATGCATATTTTATTGCTATATTGATCCATGAAGACATGTCTTTGTATCGGCCTAGTACCATGGGTTAATGTGGTTATATCGCTGAAAGCCAATCCCTTGTCGGGTGCAGTTAACATGAAGTTGGTTGGAAATCATGAGTGAAATATATGTTGAGTTAATGTCCATGTGAAAGGTGCTCGTAAGGTGGTGCTCAATATCACACAGAATATTAACCAGAATGAACGTGGAATGGTTAATAGCATTCAGTGGGTGCCCTGTACGATTATGTCAGTGTGTAGATAGATAATAGGATAATGCAACTTTTTCACCATTTTAGAAGCAACTATTATGTAGATTGAGGTATGTTTTTTCTGTTGCAGAACGGCCCATTGACCAGTTTTGCAATCTATTGGCAATCATTGGTTTATAGTGAAAACATGCGTTGTTCAAGCAACAGAGAAAACATACCTTAAGTTGCATATAATAGCTTCCAATCTAGTGAAAAGTTGCATTATGCCATTATTTATCTACATATTCAGGTAACTTGATATGGAGCAACCCTGAATGTTACTTGCCATTCCGTCATTCCTGACAATATTCAGCCCCCGGTGACGCGGACACAACAGTTAGACAGGAGGAACGTTAAGCCGCAAACCTCGGACACGACAGTTTATTAACTCAGAAAGCCACAAAGCGAACACACACAAACATGCACATGCACGCATGCACACACGCATGCTTGGCAGTTAAACCTGTTCTATGTGGTACACAGTAATCGATGGGAAGGCAGGCCAAGAGCGGGCGTGGGTACTTACTTTTCATAGTTCGCTTACCTACAAGTTAAAAATAATAACAGTTTTTACTGTTTTCAATTGTCTATCACTGGACATTCCCCTGGCTTTCAATTGTACTCATGTCTCTGAGCTTGTGGGCACCAGCCACCAAGGATCACCAAAATATTATCCACATTTACCATCATACGTCTCACAGGAGACTTGGATGTAACAGCTGGGGTAAGATATTTAATAAATGTGTTCTGTCAAGGTCAGATGTATGATTATTCATAATTTTATATCCAAACTCTTTTTACCTCCCATAGTTGCTCTTGACAAACAAGCGTGTGGATGACAATAGGACTCAGGGAAAATGCCCCTCCGGACAGAACCCTTCACCTTTTAAGAAGGCGCAGGACAAAATTTCTCGAATTTATATCAGGCTCATCATGTGTGGATGTAACTGATACACCAGTATGAGTTAATTGTTAACTGATTTTGTAAGTAGATTTGCTTTAAAATGGCTTAGTATATTGGAGTTGATATCTTAGAGCATTCTTGTTATGAAATGGCTTCTACAAATAATGTTTGAGACTGGTTACTGACTTATTATGATTTTACATGGCTATTTTCATGACTGTTTGAACTTCACTCATTGTATTTCATGGTCACTCTCTTATTGAAAATTTGAGGGGTTTTGTCCTACCCCTTATTAAAAGATGAGGTGGTTTTGTCCGGAGGGGATATGTACCAGATGGGTTCATTTAATTAGGTCTTTGTAAATCATGCTTAATTATGTATTGTTCTATGCACCTTTATATGAATCAAAGCTCTCATATATGTGAAAACTAGAACAGGCTCGGATCAGAAACTTCTACATAGTTCAGCATTGAAACACAATACTTTGTTCTGACAATCTTTGGTCACTAATCTGCTGAGTCAGGACGGGAAACCTGTCAAGGTGTGAACACAATTGCTCAACTTAAACTGCAACAATAACTGTACAACATTAACTAACATTACTACACTTTAATTGATGGCTGATGGCTGGTTAATTGGTCTGGCTTAACAACTTAACCACTTTAACTAATGGTTCCCTGATATATAGCTTTGTAGTCTGAACAGGAACACATCTGCACTGGGTGTTCTCAACCAAAACTAATTGTAATTGTCAGTGTATTGGCAAGACAAAAAAGGTACTTACTCAGTAGGGCAAATACTTGCCTGGGGTTATGTAAACCAGGTGCGTTTGATTCTGAGTTTAGGTGATACAATAAATGTCCAGTCGATAATATGAATTAAGAGGAAAGTCACAGAAATAAAGGCACAGACAGTAAGTCACAATTTTGGAAGGAAATTAACTGGATGGAACAGATTCTAATGTGATTTTTAGCACACAGATTGCGCTCTGTCTGGCTTTGTGGTTATAAACTGTTAGTGTTTTGGTTTTTGGGTGAAATTAACATGTTGTTTTGTTCAGGGAGACATAATAAAGTCATGTTAATTTCACACCAAAAAATCATCCTGGAGCGTTCTGAGTTTCTACAGGACATTTGAACAAAACAACATGAATCAAAGTGACCAAATCTGATACGAAAGAATGCATAAAACTACATGATTATTTTGATGGAATTTTCAAAGACATGGATTATCTTCATGGAATATATTCACCTATGACATCATTTGGAACATACAACTACAACAACATAAAGACAACAATGACTCATGACTTTTCACATGACTCTATTTTATTGAGGCAATTGTGACTTATTATAAGATCTTCCATTTCGGGCAGAAAATAGAGAGCTTATGTGTGACATTTTTCCAGTGAGTGAAGGCATTCAGAGTGACAGTAAATGGGGTACATACCCTGCGATGTGACGAGTTGCTGGATCTTGGAGGTAGCATACCGCATTTGCTGGACGCCATCAGGGCCAAAGCGGGAGCTGGCCTGACACTGCACGTTCAGCCGTTCCAGGTTTTGGAACGTGCTGGAAATACGCGTCCTACAACAATGGAGCATCACATGATTGTATTAATTTATTTATTAGATTATGATAATTTTTTTATTTTTATGCCCATCCTCTGGACGGGATAATTTGGTAGTTTGCGTTTAAAAAATGTCAGGATACATAACATTATCAGAGAAATATCCATCTATGCCTCGGTACTAAGTACTGTCAGTCAGTGTCTTGATGGTTTCTTTCTAACTCTCGAGATTGCGATGCGATACTGGCGTTTATAGTAACGTGTAGCGATGCCTTGCCTTTGTGTTACATAACTTCGGACAAGTAAGTAAAAGACGCACAGCGTTGTCAACAAGTCACGTAATTGTTCACATAGCATTGCGGACAATTGTACGTAATAACTACAAAGGGCAATTCGAGAAAGGTGAATCGCAGGGTGAATTTCGTAAAAATAAAACTGAGATGACCTGACCGTGTGATCGCAGACCCCTGAAACTTTGGTGACCGAAATGCAAAGCGTCTAGGAGTAACATAACATACAAACATACACTTGCTTGGTTATAATAACATTAGGATTTGTTATCTATTTGCTTATTATCATAAACCATGTTCTTAATTTCTACAATGTTATGATGCACGAAGAGTAATCATATGGTTATATTAAATCAGCTGTATTGCTATCTTATCACATTTTAAAACAGAGGGAATGTTTAGGTGACTTTTGGGATACAGACAAATTAATACTTTTAAGGAGTACTTTGATACGGGTAAGTTTTGTAAGCGGTAATGTAGTAACTGGTATGACATTGAAGTTGGTCCAATTTTTAACAGGTAATTTTGGGAGATCTATGGAATCTGCATTTCAAAATAAAATCATAGGGAAAAAGTCACACTTTGGGGGGTAAATAAAATCACAGGGAAAATTCAGAGATAGAAGTACACAAAATATAATGTCACAGAAAATTATATGTGGGTTATCCATTGTAAACCCCCAAGTGTATATTTATCTATAATGACAACATGCAGTTGAATACAATACGCTTGAAATATTTACACAGTGGCATCAGAACAGTAAAAAATGTAATCATAAATAATTCACACCAATACATTAGTAATGTTTACACAAAGAGCAAATGTGAAGGCTTTTGTCCTACCATCTAAAAAGGTGATGGGTTTTGTTCAGAGGGGCTATGTCCATGAGGAGTTAAGCATATGTTGCCTCCCAAATAAACACTATTCAACAGCTTCCAACGGTTAAGGTTACATATGTCAAAATCAATACTGCAGTTAGTGAACAAGGACAATTGTGGAAATGCCATTTCACATAAGTGAAACAGTAAGTTTAAAAAAAAATATATTTCAATAATAACATAAAAAATACATTATGCAACACAGAAAAGTTATTTGAAGTTTTAAATATGACTTTCACAGTTTTTTTTTCCCAAATTACTATGCACCAAATTACTATTTGCATTCTACTAAAACAGAAGCTAGTTGTGGAATTAACAGCTCCAATGTTAGCAGAATACATTAGTATCAAGTTCCAGATCTGAGCATGCAGACAGACAGACAAACAATGCCAGTGCTGCAGTTGAGCCTACATAGGTGACACAAAGATAGCATGACCTTTACAGCACTGGGCATGTCCTACACTAGTAAACACCAGGTAGGTAGTACCAGCTGTGTACAGTGGACGCCCACACAGGTAATGTGTAGTTAGCATTCTCAGGTGAGATCTATAAATAGCCAGTCAGAATGCTGCTGATGACTGACCTGCTGTCCTGGATACAACAACAAAACACAGGTTATTCCTGCTGATGCCTCTGGCAGTTGCTAAACATGATGGGGTGTGGGTGGGGGTGGGGTGGGGTGTGTGTGGGGGTGGGTGGGGAACAATCAATAACAGGAGAAGAAACTGGTTCATCCCCAATGTGAACTACAGCTTGCAGTGACATTTCCCACAGTGCAGACAGTTAGTAGTTACACAAAGTTAGTCTAATACTGCTAACTTCTTAGTTACTATAATGTCTACTTATTTATGTATTTTTGTATGATTTCTCATTTTAATGTAGCTACTGAATTTTTTATTTTATATAGCTTAACTACCAATGATATTTTATAGTTTAATTTATCTGTGCATTTTATGTTGTCTAGTTCAGTAACAGTACAGGTTGCAGTAACATTTAGTCTTGTACAGTTAAATGTAAACACCCCTGTACAGGGTCTTACTCTGGATAAGAGTGTATAAATAAAGCTTATTACTATTATTAATTAATATCAAATTTCCTTGCCTATACTGAAAGATTAAGCATCTGAAACCTGAGTACTTTTTATGGATATCTGCTACATTGTACATTATGTGGATATCCGTTACGTTGCACATTACAGGAACAGGTCAAAATTAGGGCCGGAACGATACATTACTTCACGTTATGATACATATCGCGATACAGAGGTCATGATACACTGACTAGGATGATACAACAACAGTAAAACACACGTTTATTTATCACGTGGACAAGGCAACGCTAAAGCAGACGTCACGTCATCACTCACATGAGCTCCAAATTGCACGCGTGCATTGAAAAAAAATAGTGTAAAGATTTTACATAGATCATAGTTAGATATACATGTGGGAAACGTGCTACATGTTATATTTCGCTACTTTATCAATACACAGGCAGGTGTGGTTCGCGTTGAACGTTTATTGTTTCACAAAGTTGATGCGAATAATGTTTTGCCTACCGCTATCGCATATTGTAGTGTACCATGATACAGATATTGTGTATCGTGTACTGTACCATGTGTATCACAATACACTGGTGCACCGGTGTATCGTTCCGGCCCTAACAAAAATACAACACTGAATAACTTGACATTACAAAACATTACACATGTTGGAGGCCTGCAGTGTTGCATATGACTATATGACTGACTGATTACATAATATTTGTCATGTTCAGTTGGTACGTCAACACCTCTTAAGAGTTGCAATTTAGTTATTTATCACCGACAAGATATTGTTGTACTGTAAACTTATCTTGACGTGCCAGGTTTTTCTCAAAATCCCAGTGCTGATTTCTAATATACAAAGGGTTATATTTGGAAGTGTATTTCTCTGTGTGTGGCGTAACACTGGTGCTACCCACTGTGACAGCTGAATGAAATGAGACAAAGAATGAGAGAAGAATGAAATTAGACGTTGAAGAATGAGAGAAAAATTAATTAAACATTGCGGAATAAGAAAATTAAATGAGATGTTGAAGAATGAGAGAAGCGTTAAATGAGACTTTGAGGAATGAGAGAATGAAATGAGATGCTGAAGAATGAGAGGAGAATGAAATGGGACATTGATGAATTAGGGAAGAATGAAATGACACTTTGATGAAAAACGAATGAAATGAGACATTGAGGAATGAGAGAAAAATTAAGAGATTTTATCCTGTAGGATTATGTCCGGATACCAAAACAACAGCACGGATACAAATATATACAAATAAACTCGTCTCATGTGAGAGCTGGTCAAGCACTTTAACCATGCTCCATTACAGCTCATTCCCAATACCTCAAAATGTTAATTACTGAGTGAAATCATCAATGATAGATAATTTCCCATGAGGATATTCACATCTAGAGTGAATTCAAATTACGCTACCACAATGCAATTGTGTCTTCTGTGTTCATGACCTCGACGTCAACTACAGAACTGACCATGCTCTGGGCTAAACCACAGTTCATTAGTTCACACAATTCACCAGACAGTGACACACAACAAGACGATGTGCGCACGCCAACTACCACCAGCGTAGACTGTTCCAGTTTTATTTCTCTGCCATGTGTGGAACAGCCCGCTTGCCATACCATCTGGCGAGCAGAAGAACAACTAAGTCCCAGAATTCAGTTCATGAAGAAGGCAATCAGTGTTCTTGAAATGTTGAAAGTGGGATAACTTTAATAGTTGTGTTAAAAACAAAGTTTATAAAAATATTATTCATTTAATTCCCAACTTGGTGAGCATTTTCACCAACATCATAATATCATTACACAAGTAAATTTGCATCACCTTTTTAAAATCAGGGGACTTACCCATGAAGCAGTTCACTGAACTAAACTTTCAACAAGTCTGGTGATAAAGATCAATAATTCTGCTTTTGAAGTTTTCCACATGTGCCATGCTGCCTTCATGACTGCATCAGAACATCAACCAACAACTTAACCAAATAAACGAATATAAACCTTAACATAATCAACCTATTAACTATGAAATACCTGTGCTGACTGGTATACATTGTAGCCTGTTAGTTACTTCTTTGCCACATCACCACCTGAACAAAGGCATTAGGCTATATTATATTGAGTAATTGACATATCAACTACCCTTTCTGCAAGTCTATTTCAACATCTCTCTCCCTCCGTCTCTCTCCCTCCGTCTCTCTCCTTCTCTTCATATGCATCTCTCTCTTCTCCAGACTTGAAATCCACTCGGTCCTATTTGAAATGCCAATTCCAATTTTCAAATTGTAGTTGGTGTTCCATTTTTAAAAGTACTTCAAATTGGTGAAAGCATACCTGTTTTCTCAATTACTTCATGCAGCCCTGTCTAATATCACATTATTTTTAAGATCTGTACCTATCCAGCACTTTCATCCAAGCAACCAGCATAGTTACATTCACTGCTCGCTCCTGCAAGACAGCTCAGACAGCTTCGATCATCTAATTCTAATCAAAATTTTTTCCCAGTGTTAAGACAAATGTCAGAACTAGAGCTTTTTCAGTTGCTGCACCGACTCTGTGGAACTCACTCCCTGTTAATGTTAAGCCTGTAGGAAACATTTCGGCATAAACCAAAAACCCACCTGTTTAAACTTGCTTATTCTCCATAGCTCCCCAGCGTACCAATCCAACTGTTCGCAACTGGAACTGATTATCGATTATGAACTGCTTAACCCCTTTTTGTTTTGGTGCGCTGCCGAGCTTGGGTCTCCCGAGGATTTTAGCGCAATAGACGTATTTTATATACTATTATTAACTCAAATTAATCCTTACAATTACAAATAATCAATCAAATATAATACGTTGCGTATAGAGGGAATAATATTTGTTTGCAATTATTAAATCTTGCCAAACTAAATAAAGATGTTATTTTTTGACGTTTATTTGCTCTGCTCAGTGGTATTTCGACATGGAATTGATAACTGGAATGGGTACTTTGGAATTGGTATTTTTGAGGTGGAATTGGAATTGGTATGCTGTAGTTGGTGTGTAATTGGAATTGGTATGCTGTAATTGCCCACTGTGTATGCTCTCCTGGACTAAACCAATGTTTCTCCTCAGGCACAAAAGACACAAGTGAACTCAGTAAAGGTAATACAGTACGTGCTGTAGTCGGTCCTTGGAACTTTACACTTCACCCGCTGGCAGATCTGTTCATTCCAAAGCCTTCTCTGGGAAGCATTCAGCCATTCCGCAATTATACGAGCCTTGGAATGGCATTATGAGGATTAAAAACCCAGTCATTTCGATCTAACTTAGAGTCCAACATTCTACCTACCGTGCTACTAGTCTACAGTACTCCACACAATGTATGGTGCATGTCAACATCAGCCCAATGTAGCCCAAACATGTGAGAGCAGCCCAAATGCATGAGAGCAGCCCAAATGCATGAGTATAACCTAAACATGCAAGAGTAGCCCAAACGTGAGTGTAGCCCAAACATGTGAGTGTAGCCCAGACATATGAGAGCAGCCCAAACATGCCAGAGCAACCCAAACATGCAAGAGTAGCCCAAACAAGTAACAACAGCTAAAAAATATTGATGCATTAACGTTGGACAACATGTATACATATATATATATATATATATATATATATATATATATATATATATATATATATATATATATATATATATATATATACATGTGTGTGTGTGTGTGTGTGTGTGTGTGTGTGTGTGTGTGTGTGTGTGTGTGTGTGTGTGTGTGTGTGTGTGTGTGTGTGTGTGTGTGTGTGTGTGTGTGTGTGTGTGTGTGTGTGTGTGTGTACAGGCTGTATAATTAAACTGCAGAACATATTAATAATCTCAAGCATTATGGCATTGCCTTGCAAGTTGCCAAATTATTATTCATCAGCTGTACATCCATAATGGGAACATAATTACATAATCTCTTCATATACAAACATACTCCTGAAATTGGAAATTACTTTCATAGGAAAATCAATATAGCATATGTCAATCACATCCAGTGTTCTGTAAATACATTCAACTGCAGGCGTGTCTTGGAATGTATCATTGTTTGTGATCCTCATGGAATCAGGCTTCAGTCACACCAAAGTCATGCGAGTCATTTTGTGTTGCTAGCAAAATGCCTGGTGTGACTCTTAAGCACATAATCTCCTGAGTACACATCCAACGGCTATGACATGAGTCACATATTAAACTGCTTATTACCGCGTCCTTTGTGTCCTGCGGTGTCGGTGAGACCAGAGACATACGGCCGCATGGCACGGTTCACAGTGGGTAAGACCAGAGACTCGCGGCCACATGGCATGGTTCACAGTGGGTAAGACCAGAGACTCGCGGCTGCATGGCACGGTTCACAGTGGGTAAGACCAGAGACTCGCGGCCGCATGGCACGGTTCACAGTGGGTAAGACCAGAGACTCGCGGCCGCATGGCATGGTTCACAGTGGGTAAGACCAGAGACTCGCGGCTGCATGGCGTGGTTCACAGTGGGTAAGACCAGAGACTCGCGGCCGCATGGCGTGGTTCACAGTGGGTAAGACCAGAGACTCGCGGTCACATGGTGCGGTTCACAGTGGGTAAGACCACAGACTCGCGGCCACATGGCGTGGTTCACAGTGGGTAAGACCAGAGACTCGCGGCCACATGGCACGGTTCACAGTGGGTAAGACCAGAGACTCGCGGCCACATGGCACGGTTCACAGTGGGTAAGACCAGAGACTCGCGGTCACATGGTGCGGTTCACAGTGGGTAAGACCAGAGACTCGCGGTCACATGGTGCGGTTCACAGTGGGTAAGACCACAGACTCGCGGCCACATGGCACGGTTCACAGTGGGTAAGACCAGAGACTCGCGGCCACATGGCGTGGTTCACAGTGGGTAAGACCAGAGACTCGCGGCCACATGGCACGGTTCACAGTGGGTAAGACCAGAGACTCGCTGCCACATGGCGTGGTTCACAGTGGGTAGGACCAGAGACTCGTGGCCACATGGCACGGTTCACAGTGGGTAAGACCAGAGACTCGCGGCCACATGGCACGGTTCACAGTTGGTAAGACCAGAGACTCGCGGCCACATGGCGTGGTTCACAGTGGGTAAGACCACAGACTTGCGGCTGCATGGTTCACAGTGGGTGAAATTAATTGACTGTGTTGTCAGACACAATACATGCAAGACTGTTAGAAAATGCTTCAAGGTGTCATCCAGTGTAAAGCATGCTGGCCACTTTTAGTGGAATTATGACACTGATTGTTATCAACACTGTATGGGCAAATAAATACTAGTAAATACATTTAGAGTAATATGCACTGACTTGACATTAACTTCAAGGAGTCTACGCATCAGAACTTTCTGGTTCTGCTCTGCAGGTGTTGCAAATGCATTGATCACGTACATCACTGTTTTCATTATCATCACACAAGTTTGTGTATTGTTCAAAGCAGATTGTATTAGTTAAACACTGTTTGTCTAGCAGTAGACCTGTTTCATTGTAATGACACATGATCTAAACAATCCTAAGTTCAGCATACCATATTGTTCCCAATAGAAACACACTATCAAATACATGCACTCATCCCTTCTTCAGAAGTGAAACCACGCGCAGAAATATAGATTTGCAGGAGTGAAAGCATGCTAAGGACGGCAATACTGCACTGCTACTGGCACCAGTGCCTCCTTGCTGATTCTTTTGAAATAAATCTTTTAGCACCACTCTGCTATCATTGGTATTTATTTATTTTATCCTTCGCATGTCATTGGCAACGTGTGCGAGTTTGTCCAATGTCCTCCACTGGCACAACATGCATCTACACCCCTTACTTTTGCTAGAAACAGTATCATAAACAGCCATCAATAAGATAAATTGTGTTGATTTACAACTTATGTGTTTTCGTTCGCTCTATAATGTCATACGTCAGCTGATAAAACAATAGTTAAATTTACTGTCACAAAATAAAAATAAATTTGACCTGACAAAACAATTTTAACAACCCCATTAGTCTATATAATATTAATTACTATATGATAATAATAATAAATTTCTATGGCGCCAACATCCTCAGGAACCTGAGCTCAGATGCAACAAAACAGCATCATTAAGCATAATCGTGAACAGGGATGCACAAAAGTCATCAGAACGAGAGACCACCAAAGATTTCTGGCGGAGAGGCAGATTTATGGTGGAGATGGAAATAAATGTCTTGAGTTTTTTTTTAAGGTAGCTATAGTTTCATATATTTTCAAAGTGATGTGGAGTTGCAGGGGACAAGCTAAGTAGGCTGGTTGTTATGTAGATAGAGCACGATATGTAAGAGTGGACAATTTAAATTTGACAAGTAACAGGAAGCCAGTGTAACTGTCTAAGCAGTGGTAGTGATGGTGAACAAATTATTATTAATATTAGTGTTAAATAATCTGTATTACATAGGCAAACTTTATCATTTATTTCTACATTAGTAAATATAAGTTGCTGCTGTTGATACTATTAAGTTTTTGTTCAAGAAATGACCAGGTTCAGCCCAAATAACACATAAAGCCCACTGGACGACAGTGAAAAATTATATAATATACTGGTACATGTTACTTTCATATTTAAAACTAAACCAAAATAGGTGACAAGACAATCAACAGTCTGAAATAATTAATAAAATATTTAATACAATACACCAATAGTGTAATGTATGATGAATAAATTTAATATATGAAGATTAATAATTAAATATAAAGATTAATAACTAAATTAGTGTGTTCACTCTTTAACAGACCACATATGTCTACTATGCATGAAAATGAACAAATTGTCTGCTCTTGAAACTTTGACATTTCAATAAAATGAGGTAACTGATGTTGTTAATGCTTCTTGTTAGACGTTTCTGTTGCATTCAATGCATGCCCGCTGTATGCACATTGGGCAAATATGCATTGATGTGGTATTTGGTATTGTATAAGCCGTTGCTTGAGTTATGTAAACATTCTAAATCTTGCAATAAACCTTTCTGAATAAAGTTGGTATACCAGGAACTACTCAATCACTTGCATGAATCCATGTATAAATATGACCGCATGATATAACAGGCCCAAAATAACATGGTCCACAATGCACACATTAATTGTAACACAGGTCTCTGGGTATACAACCTGCACTGTAGCTGGTTCATACAATACCAGAATTACATGCACATACATGTATGCAACACGGAGTATTAAGCATAAACGTACAATACTGACATTAAAAAGGCAAAGGTACGTTCTTATATAGCGCGGTATCCAGTCCTTTGGGACTGATCAAACCGGTTTACACTTCACCCCTGGCAGACCTGCTCATTCCGACTCCATCTTGACCTCGCTGGGAAGCATTCAGCCATGCTGCAATTACTGTGGAAAGACTATTCGCTCACGTGTCCACCTCTGTCTGTAGCCAGGTACTCATTTATACAGCTGAGTGAACTGCGGCAACGTGGGGTGAACAAAATTGCCAAAGTTTTGAAACAGGTGCAAGAGGATTCAAACATGGGATCTCTCAATTGAGAGTCCAGCGTTCTCACCGCTACACTAACACGCCACACAAGAAACATGGAAAGCCAAGTAATGTATCTAAGGTCACAAATTACATCCATAATACATAATTCAAGCTGATGCATACAGCAGCTTCCATGCTTCACTTTTAAATGATGTCAGAATGCTAATCAAAACTGAAGCATAAATACATTCTGCTGTGAATTAATCCACACAGTGTGAAACAAAGAATGCATTTAAATAAATGTCAACTGTAAAAAACAGAAATGCCATGTAAGCAGACTTCGGATCAATTACAAATACCAATTCCACCTCATAAATACCATCAATTATCAATTCCGCATCGGTTCCATATGTGAACTGAGCAACCACAGACATGCTTCCATATGTGAACTGAGCAACCACAGACATGCTTCCATATGTGAACTGAGCAACCACAGACATGCTTCCATATGTGAATTGAGCAACCACAGACATGCTCAACACCAAAAAAACACATTTATTTTAGAGCCGCTTTATTTAATTTCTGCATACTATGGTACATAACGACAAACAAATATGATATACACATCATAATATTATTATATTGAATATTTGTAGCAAATAATAGGTCACATGGTGGCATAACTGAAAAAGTAACTGAAAATACCAATTGGAATTGACGTTTCAATTACGATGTAACTGACCCCAACTTTGCATGTAATTATTTACATGGATTCCGTTATCCGTGAAGAAAATATATGGCTTCTTACATGCATGTCAAATTCACAATTTAAAATGTCAGACAACGGTTAGGCTAAATCCAGTTAGTGCTAAATCCTCCTAGATACATGACGAATATATGTTCAGCAAAAGACTTAAAGACAAGAGGTCGATGACCTTTGGTCATTTGAAAGGATATCTTGCAGAAATCCTGATGTAATCTGCTCAGCACATATCCAGTAACATTGCAACCGTAAAGTATGCTTTGATAAACTACAATAGCTCTCTTAGAGCACTAACTCTGAGAACTTGATCATTGTGTTCATACTAAATATATACAAAGTTCTTATATATTGAGCACTGGCTAAAACCACATTGACTACACTGAAGTCATTGGTATGATCAATTGTAAACCAACTACAAACAAGTATGCCTGGGTCTCTTCCAATTCCAGTTAAACTAACATCAGAGTCTACTGAGCAACTATTACAATAGGACTTAAGTTGAAATGGGTTAAAATTATTTATATAACATCTTCAAGGTGTTTTTTGATGACGTTCAAAGGACCAAATTAAAAAAAATATATTGTGACCATTATGTGTTCAGGAATATTGACCTTACCATCCAGAATGCAATTTTGTAAACATTATATTTGAGTAAAATACATTCAAATTAAACAAGTACCGGTAGAATCATATTAACAAATTCTCGTTCATATTAAAAACACATTTGGATGGTGATGATGTTAGAATAGATACAGTTTATACAATATATCATGTTTTTACAATACAAACAAACATACTTTGCATTGTATCTTTAATACTACATCGGATGACCACGGATTAGCCAATACATGTATTCTGATGTCTCTTTCACGGGCAACTATCAAATGCCACAAACTAGGGCTGGGTCAATCGATCCCTGTCTTGGTATGACCCAACCAGAGATATTTTGGACAGTCCAACAGCGTCCAAGTTTATCAGACTTAGGCGGTGCCGATACAGGTTAGTGAAATCTTAAGAGCAATGTCACATGGTGGCAGAAATCACAGACAGAACCTGACGCAATAACACTATCTACAATTATAATTATTAATACATCAAATTAATCTCATAACCAAATCTAACTATGATATATTGGCCAATAAGGTGATTCCACAACATGAGTATATACATGCATGTACACCTGTCGACTTACAGTTGGACATATGTTTAATGGGAATGGCCTCCCATACCCTGGATAATGCTGGTGCTTACCCTGGCCGTACAGATCATACAGCACTCAACAGACGCCATGTGTGGGTACGTACAATCATTACAATTTAAATAACAAAACATTTCCATACCATTTAGTGCAACTGGAAAAAATAAATAACTGAAATGGAAATATCCTTTCTCTCGATCCACTCTTAGGTTGTCATGTGTGGTATTACTATATCTAATATTTTATTATGTCATTTTTTTATATTAGGAATGATTTGTTGTGGCTCCTCTGATCAATGTTTATGTGGCTCCTCCGAAAGCTGCCTAGATACTTCAGCCAAGTTGTGTGAGCTATAATATTTATATCAATAATATATTAACATAATTTCATAAAACAAGATTCTTGAATTGCGAGGTAAAATCAAGTAAATTTAACAAGTCAATGTCAAATATTGAAACAATGCAAAACTGCAAAAGAAGCTATAACGACAATGCTACAATATCCCTACAAAATGTCATATTCACGTCAGTTGTATGAATTTATTATCGTTGTGTAATTAACTGCGCATGGAGCCATGGACAGAGACATAAATCCGAGTCTGACTGAATTGTCCAGACACGATTCGAAAGAGCAGTGCCGCCAGTGGCAGTGTGGAGCTGTTGCAACATCTAACAGCTGAAATGACACCTACCTAGCTGACATAATAATGTACAGAAATAGTAATCAACTAAAATCAAACAATGGAATGCCATAGAATCAGACGCACACCGTATGTGTGCATCTTAGGCTTAGCTATCACCATTTTAGCACTTGCCGAAAACATGGTCGTGAGGCAACAGTGTAAACAGTCACAGATATTCTTGTTGACAAGTTTTCAAGAGAACTTTTCAAACTTCAGAGATAAAATCATGCTTGTGCACGACTAAGACTGAAAATAGTATGCACATTACCTTGAGATCATATCCTACTGGATTTGTCTATCAGTACAATTTTGTATTTCAATGTTGTCCATTCTAACAGAACGTCAATAACAAAAACTTCTCCCGATCGAACAGTGTCTGCGGTCTGTCGTAAACCAAGTTTTATACATTCCCCAGATGGCGCTGTGATGCCTTCACTCCTGCCACCTGTTGACTATTTGGTGTGTTAAATCTGCAAAGCATCACGAGAGGCGCGTCGCAGTTTCCTACTAAAAACGTTTTATAAAATCTGTCGTCGACTCAGTCTCTCAAAAAATTACGTTTTCTGCATGTTCAACTTTATATGATATCTATTGAACACTGTGTTCCATCTATTCATAATTTATTCAAGTACAAAGTTCTGACACTGATGCTGCCGTTTGAGGTATGGCATTGGCATTGGCATTGCCATTGAGCAATATCACCGCCACCGGGCTACTGTATTCAGCGAATACAGTAGGTGCGCTGGCAGTTCGGGCAAACAAGTGTGAAGTGATCGATTAGTTTATATACTACCACTATTAAATACAATGAGAATTGTTACCTAATAGATGAATCATGCATAAACATGAAAGCTGTATCTATACTATACAATTATTGAGGCATCCGCCTTATTGATTGTTGTGCGCCGGCCCTAGGCCAGGGCTAGGAACTTTATAACGCTCATATATATGATATTTTATATATATATATATGTATATGTATATGTATATGTATATGTATATGTATATGTATATGTATATGTATATGTATATGTATATGTATATGTATATGTATATGTACGTATGTACGTATGTACGTATGTACGTATGTATGTATGCAGCGGTGAGATTTAGCGGTCGCCCGGTCGCCAATGGCGCCCAAAACCATAAATCGTTTGTGACACGTTTGACATTCACATTGCAAGAAATGTTGCTAAAACGTAGCCGAAGCGATATCGATAATAGGGAGAATTCATTGTATTTTTAATCAACCACATCGACGCAGCCATGTAACTGGACGGTCTTTCTATATTGAAATAATAACCGGTCATGTTAATAGTCTTGGAGCTGCGTGGCGCCACTTTTATATATACTAAACAAAAATGCCCGTCCCCAGGACGGGATTACGTGGTAGTTTATACGTGACAGTCATGATAGCAACGTTTATCAAATGCCTCAGGCCAGTATGCCATCAACACGCTCGAACGTATTACCAGAAACAACCGCGTCACACACGTGATGCAACACTCATTGTATGTTCAAAATATAGAAGGTCGCGTGAATTTAGACCCATGGGCATGGGGCATGGATACTTGTGTTGGTTGTAGAATAGTAGAAGATCTGCTTTCTACTGTCTTTTTATTGTGTATTGGCCCTCGGTCTGCAACCTTGGACCAATAGCAATACGTGGGTGCGTGCTTTCTACTATGATAATCAGCTACGGATCCACGGGGTTCTTAATTAGGGGTCTCAAGACCCCCCTGGGCCATGAAGGGGGTCTTAGACACGCCTGTGTCCGTGGCAAATATTACGGTAAATGAACACGAATGGGAGACCGGGACTAGTCCGCCCCCCGGGGCAAGTCCGCCAACCGGCTTTTATTTCGTGCCGTTGCAGAATTTAGTAATTTCGGTCACACGATTAAGTCACATGATGATCAAACTACATGCAGCGCAGTGTTCGAAATGACCACTGACTCTTGGGGGTCCCCGACATTTTTCTTCTTAAAAATCTTCTTTTCAGGCACTGTAATGGCTATTATAATGCCTATTTCTGGGAAAACAAACTTGCTTGCTATCATAGCGACATCTAATTATTTCGACCTGTAGTTATTTTACCAACTTAGGTTGAATGCACTTGTTGTAAGTCGCTCAGAATAAGAGCGTCTGTTAAATGACTAAATTATAAATTGTGGTCTAAGCCATTGTTACTGGAGTAATGCGCTAGCAGACACGTACAGTGCTCTGTAATTCTGAGAAGTAAAATACCAAGGTAAAATGTGCCTCAACTAGATATTCATTGGCGGCATTACTGCAGACACCAAAAAGAAAACAAAACACAAAGTAATTTTTTTATTTTGTATCGATAAAATTTCAGCATTTATAAGTGGCATTGGTCAGACATTCAGAGTGTTCAGTAAGGCCCTTATATCAGAGATATTGTTTGGATCTTGCGTTGTTGCTCTATCCAGTGTCAATGGTATTTAGTTGCCGCCCACCAAATAGGTTTCTGTGTTGGGGCACGTCAGCTAGCCTGTGTGCTACGGGGCAAGTTCGTCCGTAGGATATCTGATGTAAAATGCCCAGGATCACTTGTGAACATACACACACTAACATATACTCTAATTAAGACTTCCAACTGTCCAGTTTAGTGTTATCTTGTAGTAAAAAAGTGACGAAACCAGATTTTATTTAACCATTTTCTAGCCCAGGCAAGTCAGATTTGGATATTGGCTTGTAACAGTTTTGGCATTTTTTGATAGCACAACTGTGGACAAGATATTTTCGTTCAATTTGAGGCCGAAATTGATCCTCTAGCTCTACAAATACAGTCTCCAGATCTATTAGAGTGTCCATGGGGACGGACTAGTCCCGGTCTCCCCTATATAAGCCTACATTGGAATTAGTGTCAATGTAAAGACTGAAGTATTAGCAGCTAGCTAACATTAACCCTTACGTAATTAAAACGACACATGTGTCGCCCCCCCCCGGTTCGTAAGAAGAATGACATGACTACGACTGACTGAGACCCCCCTGCAAACAAGCCTAGATCCGCCCCTGATAATATAAACCGCCCATATATAGGCGCTACGTGCTCTCAAACGATTTACGTACCGAAGTATTCGCCGCGGCACGCGTGCTTTCTGGGATTGTTGGAAGTTAACCTTTTACGCAGCGAACATTTGATTTACCATAAAAACCATTAAGAACCCTTGACATATGGGGTATTTCGAAAAAATAAAGGCGTTACATTTCATTAGTTTGGTCGTAGATTAATCCCTGAAAGTTTGGCGCCCGAGGGGCAAACCGTCTAGGAGGAAAACGTGAACATAACCACATATACACAGACATACATAAAAACATAATCTATCTCGATTATAGCTAGATATAATTATCTCCATGGTTCTGGTGAATTAATCGAGAATCTGGTTAAAGTTTCTCTAGGCTAGGGTAAAATTAGGTCCCGTAAAAAATCAGCAAAACTGTTCATTTCACATGACCTGATGTCCTGTGACGCTTGGAGACTTTTCGCGTAGACTGTTGGTGTACCATGTAATGAAGAAAAAAACCTGTGTATAAGTGTATACTGTATTTTATTCAGTATTATGTATCAAATTCTATTGATCCTGCCTTGAAAATAAATGTTTCAAAACTGTTTGTTTTTGATGTTTTTTATTTGTCGTTGATGTCGTTCATACATTTTATCTTCAAAGTATTTACTTTCTATCGTCAAAGTATTGATTAGCAAGTAGACTACCTAAGAAGCTGTCGGGCTACTTCACTTTGCAAGGTTGGTAGACCGACTGGCTACCTTCCATGACTTGCAAAATCTCATCCCTGTGTATGTATGTGTGCATGCATGTATGTATGTATATATGCTTATATTAAATGTATAGACATCACGGAGCCGTTCGATTGCTTCCTGTGGTGATTATTATAAAATTAGTTGCGTTCATATTCATCCAACAAAGATAAAATAATACTCAGTATTACGATAATGATATTGAGCCTGATTTTGAGAAGGAATTCACAAAATATGGAGACTTCAAGACAGGTGCCGAGATGATAACCTTTCTTCTTGTAAATGTAAAGAACTGTTCGTGTATTAGCATTATTGATGATTCATTCATGTACATTATGCTGTGTAAATATAAATAGTGAAATGCTAACTTGAAAATC
Source organism: Lamellibrachia columna (assembly GCA_963662155.1). NCBI lineage: Eukaryota > Metazoa > Annelida > Polychaeta > Sabellida > Siboglinidae > Lamellibrachia > Lamellibrachia columna. The sequence goes on along the minus strand of OY759273.1, from coordinate 22,725,037 downwards.
TTGTGGTGGGTTTACTCGGGGCCCACGAAAGTGCCGAGTGCCTAGGGCCCACGAATGTCTTAATCCGCCACTGGCCACATCCATTCTACCATGTAGCGGCGCAACGGGGAAAAATGAAGCCACATTAAGCCAAGGGGACATGGCCCAATGGCCTTACCCCTAAATGCGCCACTGATTTCTGCACCTCATCAATGTCACCTCCCGTCGCCCACCTATTTTTGAGATCAATTAACCTTCCACCTCCCACCATATTTTTTTTAGGACCAATTGACCTCCCTCCTTCCACTTCCTGCCCCCCCCCCCACCCCCCACCTCTAGAATAATTATTATCTATGATGAGGTTATGTACGTACCAGCAGTGGAGACTTGCGCATTCGGCTCCCAGGAGCTATCTGGCGGCCGTAGCTGAATGACACAAAAACTGCATACAGTATACACTACATTACTGCACTAGGCGCATCACACAGACCTGCATGTGCTATCACACCAAACCAGTGTGACAGTACTTGCAAGCATCGACAATACTGGGCGTCTTGTAAACCTTAAGTCTCGATCTCAGCCGCATCCCCAGTCACTGTTATAAAGGTGCAAGTGTAATGGCTGGAGATCGAGGTGTCCGATAAGTCATACAACAAAGACTGAACAAGGACATCCCGAAGATTCACTGCTTCAACCACCAGCTGCACTTATTTAATCGTTGTTCATGCTCTCGAGCACGAATTAACGAGCAGTAATCTAGACAGTTAATATAACTTACATCTGCTTTATACAATTTTACAAGAAGACCAACGATTGCCAACATCTACGTCGACAAACTGAAACGTTAGAAAAGTCTACGAAACTGTCAGTTATAATTGGCAACCATACAACGCTAGACCAGGAGACTAAGAGGAGACCAAATAGAAGTATTTAAAATAGTGAACGGTTATGAGGATGTTGATAGGAATATGTTCTTCAAACTTAAAGAAGGCAGTAGAACAAGAGGACACAAAGCAGCATTAGTTAAGGAGCAGTGTATGTTGGACATGAGAAAGTACTCTTTCTCACAGAGGGTGATAGATGAATGGAACAAACTGATTGTGTTAATGCTAGTAGTATGAATATGTTTAAAAATAGAATTGACAGATATTTGATAAGGGTGGGCTACACGTAGATGAGAAAAGTGTTGGACTCTCGATAAGCCAATGGCTTCCTTGTCCACTTGCCATCTGGAACTTGTTGTTTGGGATGGCAATCTTGTTAAATCTAGTTGACGTGCTTGAAGAGGCAACAAGCATCAGGTGTGGGGCTCTTTGAAGGCACCAGTTTGGCAGAAACGGCTTTAAGAACAGATCAGCGATCCTAAGACGTGCTGACCACAACAAGGGCAAAGCCAGCAATGCAGTCACATGGACTGGGAATGAGACAATGCAAAGTAAACACGAACTGTTCACTCAGGGTAGTGGGTATGACGGTTGGCTAGAGCGATGAAGTGATTGTACATCTCTGTGATTGACTGTACTTTGACTGAACTCGACAAACGGTTTGAACACTGTAAGCCGGGCATGAATTAAAGGGTGCATGTAATGATTTGATGTTACTATTGTCATAACAATACATTGTGTTATACACTACAATACATTGTGTTATACACTGCATTCGCCTATTTTGGTGCTCCGCCATGCGTAATCTCCTAACTAGGGCCCCGGACTTTCCCTTGGACTTGGAATTACCGCATATACCTGTTTTAAAAACATTTAATGACAACCTGCCGCGAATCCCAGAGGGAGTGTTTTCTTCCGATAAAAACACCAACTGCAGGTAAATGACGTAGATTTATTTTATTAACAACAGCGCTACGAACAACACATGTTATGCGAGTTTAGTTTTTCACCAAGCACCACACAGAAGACAATGGTGATGTGTTTGAACTCGTCACTGGCACTGAAGTATTGGAAGACCATGGAATGGCTGCACCGAATGGTCACATACAAGTCGATATGTATCAGTTGGCATTCGAATGTGTGCACATTGCATAGGCTAACTATTACGCGTTAGTAACATTCCCTTTAAAATCAGGTGATTTTTAACATATGCACCGAACCCTTTTTATTCACGATCCGTTGCCAGTTCAAACGATGCGTTCCATCCTTATCTTAACTTACAATTAAGCTCATATAGCTGTAATCACGATTAAAACAACGTGCAACTGGCGTTTTATTATTCACATAATATGTTAACGCATCAACCCAAAAACAAACGTGCACTATTCCAGTAACAAAATGCGGAATTTTAACAGGTAAAACATGAACATTAAACACACTTTTGGCACACAATTAAAAGGTGTGGAAAAAACTAACCACACCTGTTCATTTCGGTTGAAACAGATGAATTTGAAAAATAATAATAAACCCTTTGAAGATAATGGAAATGTTCCCATTAGAACGTTCTTTGCAACCAATAATCCCGTAAGCACCAACGTAAACAATATTATTTACGGTACACACAAATTCAATCTCGCACTGCTGGGGATACAGTTTAAAGAATCCGAAGCACGAGTAAACATCAGTTTTTACCAGGACGTTTCTTTGCGATGCGTCAACCTGTCGCAAGAGATGCAGTACGATTCTGCACCATTCTCACCTGTACACAATTCCATAGAGTACAGACATACAACATATTTGAATTTTCATTCCGAGACAACAGTGGACATACAACGGCGCAGACACAAGTTAACAACACCAAACCAATTAGTGCTGGTTCTTGTTTCGAATTTCTACCAGCAACGACGAACAACGTTAAACTAAATTTCAACCTGCTCGACCACGTGTACATCCTGTGCGATATCATTAATATTAGTAAAAGATCAGTGTAGATTGGACATGAGGAAGTACTCGTTTTCACAGAGGACAATAACTGAATGGAACAAATGATCTACATATTGTGTAAATGCTAGGAGCGTGAATGTTTAAAAACAAAGTTGACACTTATCTCAGGAGGGCGCGTTACATGTAGATGTAAAATTGTTGGACTCTCGATAAACCAATAGCTTCTTTGTCCACTTGCCACCTGGACATTTGCCTTGGATGGCAATCTTGTTAAATATTGTACAACAACTTGTTAAATATCGCACATTGTCAGGGTGGTTTAATAGTAGTAGTTAAACAATGCTCATGGGAAACGCTAAGATACAATACAATTACAATCAAATTCCATCTCGCAATGTAGGCGACCGTCTACAGAAACGGAGAAGCACATAATCCGAAGCACGAAAAAATCACTTTATACAGTTTACCAACACGTTGGAAATATATCATCACGGATGCGTTTACAAGAAAACATATACCAATAAACACAATGTAGCGCATTCACGATAACGTAATTGTACAAAACTCGTGGGCAGAATAAAGCAAAGCAAGGTTGGAAAGCACTTAAACAGAAATCCACCATGCTAGCGGTTTGCATCGTGGCGACACACAACACACGCCGGCTAATTCCCACCCCTGTCCTCCACGTTGCCTTGCAGGATGTCGAAGTGATGCTCCTCTCTACTCTCCGCCCGCTTCAGGTACCATGACATCTCTCGCTGAAACTCACGCTCGCTTGCCCGCTCAAACAGCCACTTGGGGTCGCTGTTGCGCAGACGACCGCTGTCGCCCGGTGGAGCATTTCGACGACTTCTCATCGAACGTAGGTACCAACTCGAGTCCTGGCGGTGACTTTCCCGGTCCCCTGCTTGATCCCAGTACCACTCAACGTTGTCTTCATGACCGTTTGCACCAATGTGACGCTTCATTCGTCTGAAATACCAGATCGATTTTTCGCCGCTTGACTCTCCACTGCCGGACATTTCAACCATTTCTAACACCGTGTCATTCGCTGTGGCGTCTACCGCGGCACCTGGCAACAATTCCTGTTTCACATCGTCGGTGACAACCTCAGTGGATAACTCCACCGGCTTTTGCACCATTATGTCTCTGGAATTTCTGTCAGCACGTTTCCTCCCCCTCTTGTCATCGTCTTCAGCCCACTTAATACCCATTGTCACCATCACAGCATGTGCTCTGCAAAAAGGTCCTCGTTTGAATTTGTGTTGACATTTTCTGTCACGATCGCCGTGACACCAAAGGCGATGACAGCAAAGCACACTCATCTGCCACGGCATCAGCTGGCGCTGGCAGCCATTGACGATCTTGTTCTCGTCGCGATGCTTGCGATGGAAGCGGCTCTTCCACCATCTCGACTGACACGTCAGCCACATCCGCAGGCGGTCTGGTTGCTCCTTCACGTCATCAAAGTCATCCTTGAGTTTGCGGAAGTCCTCCCACATTTCCTCGATGTCGTCGTCATCCGTAGAGTAGAGCAGCTCCTCGTTGAACTGTTGGATTCGCCCATGCATCTTGCGGAACCTTTGCTTTTGCTTGCGCTGCTCACGTCGGTTGCCCTCGAAGAAATCTTCTGGCACGATTTCGTCAGGTGTGAATGGCGCCAGTCGCCAGAAATCCTCATAGCTCTCTTCGTATTCCGATGACTGCCGCTGCTTATGGTGTGGCCGGTTCTTGAAGTGCCTCCTTTCTGATGCCTGACTATGAGTTCTGTCACGTTTTGTTGTATCAAAGTCTCTGCGTCTGGTCGAAGCAAACCTATGATGGTCCCCCTCACAGTGCTTGTTCTTCTTGCACCTGTGGCCTTTCTGCTTTCTACCTTTGTGTTTCAACGACCCATGTTTGAAGAGCATCTTCTTGCCACGGCGGATCTTCTGCTTTATTTCTTGTAGCTGTGTCTTGATAGTTTTTGTTAAACTCTTCAGACTGCCCTGCATCTTTTTGCCGACCTGCTCGATCTTCTTCATGGGCTCGTGCTTTGCAAGGAACTCACTGGAGAGGTTCTTCACACGACTCCACGTACTCTTTATCTTCTGCGTCAACTTATGCACTGTCTCTTTTGTCCTGTTCAAATACGTCTGAAACTTCGCCGACGAATTTGCACCCGTCTTTCCATCCTTATCCTTTGGCTTACTCGGCCTTGCATGGTACACAAACTCATCCCACTTCTGCTGCAGAAGTCCCCGAATCTTTTCCACCATACTCCTTACTTTGTCAACAGTTTCTGTCGACGCTGCTACACCGTCAATCTCTTCCCACTTGCGCCTAAGAGAGTTGGTGAATGCAGAATCAGTTACCATCATTTTCAAGAAAGCCCAGTTCTGTTGCAACAGCGACTCGTCATCACCGATGATATTGTCCGCAGTGTCTTTGATCCACTGTGACACGTCAGTTCGTCCCAAAACCAGAAGGTAGCTCGCGCAGGTAAAGAAGGTGGGACTGAACTGATCACTGCCTCCATGTTCTTTGTCATATGCCTTTTCCTTTACGTAGGATTTCAACAAATCTGTGCATCCGTGGTGACGCTGGAGCCATTCTTCAATCTCCGCAAGTCTCTCTTGCGGCTTGCTCCTTCGCTGTACCATAGGTATCTCTTCCTCTGGTTCGGTTGTCACCAACTCTGCAAATAACAAGCAGGTCAATGGGACGAACACACTTGCATGTGCGCACGCACACACACATGTGCATGTATATATATATATATATATACTATATATATATATATATATATATATATATATATATATATATATATATATATACATACAGTCGTTTCTCACGAAAATAACGTAATTTTTTTAAGATGAATTTATTAAATGGTTTTTGATTTATTGATAACTTTTCCCACATTATATATGCACATATCCTAAAAAAACGTGCCAACGGTTTCAATGAAAACCTTTCCTGTGGGAGGTCATTAAGAAAAACAAGTACAAATCCATCCAACCTTATCTTGGTCAGACATGTATGTAAGTAACTCCGTTTTATATTGGGGATAAATGACATTTAGCACATGTTAAGAACCCACTGCTACCCCCTACTAAACTTGAAATTGGGGGTTCAATTTGGACTTTATGTTAATGGGGCTACATTAATTATTCTGCATTTCTTTGAAACCTGTATGTAGGTTTTTCAACGTACAGAGCTTGTCAAAGCTTTTCACATGAATACTAAGGTACCTGTAAATTATGGTTAAGATGTAACAACAACTGGAATGTATGTACTTTGCAGCAATGTAACATACTGGTCTCAATCCTGTATATTAATATGTCATGACCATTTTATATTATGGATTCGTACTTGATGCATATCTAGAAGAGTGCAAAAACTATTGATTATTCCAATTGACATTACAAAATAGCAGAATTGCAGGTATTTAAAAAAATTTTCGTCAACACAAATGAGTGTGAAATGACCCACTGTTAAATGATCGGATAGGTACACTAACAGTTTTATATGTGTAGCTTTGAGTAGTTTGATTCATAATTTGCCATTGCATCTAAGGCAGAGTGAAAAAACACTGGCATTCCTGATTTTAGGGTTATTAATGAGGCCGTCATCTGGTCTTTCTGATTCGATGTAGTAAGACTACTAAGTCAATAATAATGATCAATACGACTTGATGTGTGGATCTGTACTTGATGTGTACATCAGTACTTCAGGTGTGTTATTTTAGGGTTATTAATGAGGCTGTCATCTGGTCTTTCTGATTCGATGTAGTAAGACTACTAAGTCAATAATAATGATCAATACGACTTGATGTGTGGATCTGTACTTGATGTGTACATCAGTACTTCAGGTGTGTTATTTTAGGGTTATTAATGAGGCCGTCATCTGGTCTTTCTGATTCGATGTAGTAAGACTACTAAGTCAATAATAATGATCAATACGACTTGATGTGTGGATCTGTACTTGATGTGTACATCAGTACTTCAGGTGTGTTATTTTAGGGTTATTAATGAGGCTGTCATCTGGTCTTTCTGATTCGATGTAGTAAGACTACTAAGTCAATAATAATGATCAATACGACTTGATGTGTGGATCTGTACTTGATGTGTACATCAGTACTTCAGGTGTGTTATTGCTGTATAATAATGATACAATTTTGTATAAAAACGAGTGGATTCATGATCAAATGTGTCTAATAAGAATGCAGTACCTTGATTTCTAATGGACACTTGCAAGTTCCCCCAAAATAATCCGACATACATTCCACATATTCCAAACTTTTACAATTACAATTTGAAGCAGTCTGTACTTCAATAACCACACAAATGTGCTATTCCCTATATCATGGCACCATATAATATTTTGTACATCATGAATTGGTGTTCCAGTATTGATATTAATGAGCGTCAAGTACGAATCCCATCAAGTACAAATCCATCCCACAGTACTGGTTTTGCCACAGGGAAGTCAATACTGGTGTTACACAATAGTGCATGCACACAGAAACACTGTTGATAAGCCCTCAATAAGGCAATTAAAATTAAATTAGCTCTAGTTGTTATTGTGTAGCAACAGAATCATTTAAGCACCTCAAATACATTTTATAGATATTGTGTACCACAAAACCTCAAATATGCCAAAATGACCTTGATTTTGTGAGAATCAACCAATATATTAGTAATATCAACACAAGACAGCTTCATTTGAGCTTATCAGTTTCTGTGTTGTCTGTCACTCCTTACCTACTATCAAATTAATGATTACAATCGTCACATTAGTGCCACTACAGAAGCATCTTCCTTCAAGAGCATTTCTGTATAGTTGCTACTAAGCCAAAAGTACTACCGGTAAAAAAAGAAAATTTTCTTCTTCTCTGACAGGTAACAATGAGAGTTTGAAACTAGACATGGTGAAATACTAGATTTGGGATAAAAAAGAGTGTATGTACATTCTTTGTGATACTCATTACATCAAACTTACATGCTTAGCTGTTTTACTGTGAAGATAACTTTACCTTCTACTTGTGGTGGGCCTTCCACACTGCCGACATCTGCAACTTCCGTCTCATCCTGTGAAGCTCTCATGCCTGTTCCGGAATCTGATGGTTGAGCAGTGTTTTCCATTACAGTTCCGTCCCTAGCCTGTTTATCAGCACAGCCAGAGCCATCTGGTGTGTTAAGGTATGGTCGATATCTCATCTTGCCGATGGCTGTTTTCAAATCATCATTTTCATTGGCCAAGAGGTTGACAGTATTTTTGAGTGCGATAGCTGCAACCTCTGGTGGATGATCACAGTTGGCTGGATGTTCAACATATCTCAGTTTCATCGACTTCTCCTGAAGGTCAAGGTGCTCAGTCTGCAACTGGTTGAGTCGGTTCTTCAACGTTGTGATCTCCTCCAAAGTACGGGCCTGGAACATACGGCTTATATGACAAATAAATCTGGTCAAATTCGAGCTTTAATACCAACTTAATATCTGCAGTGATTATATTATAAGATATCTGCATGGCACAGATGCAATGAAGACATTGTGTTTGGTTTTAGTGCATGAGATATATGATAAAATCATGGCTTAATCAGTCTATTTGTGCATTCTAATGTATCCTTTCAATCGTAAGAGGTGTGGTGTAAAGATAAGTGAAACATTAACTGACAAAACACTGTCAGTAAATATGGACACACAAAGGGTAGATGAGCAATTTGGTAATAAGCACAATGTGTAACCAGCTCAGTGCCTATTAAGTATCACTGCCTTGGATTATTTCCAAGATACAGCGTGAACATTATCTTCATAGCATACACCATGTTCTTTAAAAATCTGAATATAAATCTGGCACGATTCCAAACCACAATGATATCACCAGTTTCATGACGTGTCAAAAAGGAAATAATGATATATGAAACTTTATACACTGCATGTCCACCGACCATAGATTAATAAGAATTCTTAATAACAAACGTGATGCAGACCAAGTGTGTTGGCCCAAAGACCAAGAGATGTAAAGATATTCATACATGAGCATATTTCTCTGCATCCAGTTGGCCTTTCAATGATGTGATTTCCTTCATTGATGTTGGTTCTGCTGAGGAGAGTTCTTTCAATTGTCTCTCCAACTCTTCCGCCCGTCTCTTATGGTTGTTCCGTTCAGATTTCATTGCTGTGATACTCTGACGTAACTCGACTCCTTCGACGTGTTTGCATTGGATGAGTTCATCATGCCATAGGCTGAGATTTTTTTTCAACATGTCGGATTCCTCTTGACAAGTCTTGATCTAGTAAACATGAAGAAGTTAGTGTGTGTGTGTGTGTGTGTGTGCATGCGTGCGAGCGTGCATGTAAGGGTGTGTGTGAGGGTGTGTGTGTGTATTAGTGCCCTGCGCGGGCCTAGAATTTGATCCCGCAAGCCCGCGGCCCGCTAAGTTTAGAGAAGATAAACCTATAATTTTATAACAAAGACGAGGATGAGTTCTAAAAATCCAGCACCACCAACTTCTTCAAACTTACGAATATCCTGAAGAAAACTAAAGAAAATCTTCTTAGTGTCATTACTATTAAATATGATAACATTTGTTTATGGTTAGGGTAGTAGATTTGTTTATCTAACCCTGACTTAACCCATATGCCAGCCATAACCCCAATTTATATTGTTAATTGAATTAGTTCAACTAAGTTAACATAATTTAATATGATATTTCAATTAAATGTTACCCACTGGCACTGACACCCAGTGGCATTTCCAGCAGGCCTGCAGTCACTAGCTTGAGACAGACAAGTTCAGACATGTGTGAATTAGTACAAGTGTGAATGAATTAGGACTGGGAAGAAATACCAATTACAAACTGGGTTGGGTACTGGGTAGTGGGCTAGTGGCCTAGTGGGCACTTGGCAGTGGGCAGGTCATTCAGGTGGGCAATGTTTGGAGGGAAGACCTAGACAATATAATGTCCACTGGTAGGGTCAAAGGGTGATAAGTTGGCTTGATTGCCTCTGCAAATATTTCTAAAGTAAACATTTGGGGCTGGCTACTTCCAGCCAAGTGAACTTATGGGGCCATTATATTCCATGCAAGGTCTCAATTTGCAACTATATAATACTACAGAAATAATTTTAACCGGAATTACAATTTAAAATCAGTTTTTATTAAAAAATAAAGTAATAATCAGTGTTTTGTATGAATATTTTTATGATGTACAAGCCCAGCCCAGGCCCGGCCCGGCCCGGCCCGGCCCGGCCCGGCCCGGCCCGGCCCGCTCACACTAGGCCCAGGCCCGGCCCAAGCCCGATGTGTTTAAATTGTTTTCAGCCCAGGCCCGGCCCGGGCCCGCAGTATGTAGGCCCAGGCCCGGCCTGCGAAGTTATGTAGAGGCCCGGCCCGCGGGCTGGGCCGGGCTTGGACCCAAAGCCCGGCCCACGCAGGGCACTAGTGTGTATGCGTGTGTGTGACTGTGTGTGTAACTGCATGCGTGCATGTGTGTGTGTATATGTGTGCATGTATGTGTGCTTGCGTGCGTGAGGGTGTGTGTACATGTAATGTATTTTATGTACTCAATTAAAATTATCAAATTAGTATAAGGTAAATATCAAATCAGCATCATTGTATTGGAAGACATTCTATCAGCATTGCACTTGGCTTGAGGACAACATTCTGCATAAGGCTTGGTGTAGCCCCACAAGGCACAATTACATGGGGCAATATCTATCATAATTTAATTGATTACGATTGCTTAGATACGATTAAATAATTATGATTCGATAATTAAAATTGTGAATAAATATAATTACCGTCAGTGTCTACGGTAACCCTGTCAAACTCACCTTAATATCATCCCAAAGCACCCGATCATATTGGTGGCCAAGTTCTACCATCTTTTCATTAATAGTCGCACGTAACTTGTTTCCTTCGGCCACGAATTCCATATCGAGCTTATCAAGGTCATCTTTCAACTTCACGGTCTCTGATTGGCAGGTCTTGATCTTGTAGGAGAAGCACAACGTAAACAACTGGGTAACGAGTCACAACAACTAACCAATATTCTACACTGCAGCAGGGTATGCATGCCCTCGCGCTGATCAAATTTTAGGACCTATAATTTGAAAATTAAAGACTTTTTCCCCATGACAAATTCAAACATTTGGTTAAAGATGTATATATCGCTCACTAATGCTTCTACTCCTTACAAAAGCAGCACATCTCGTTTGGTGAAATCAAATTTAACACTTGTCTTTTAAAATTCCCATTTGTAAGACTTTTTCAAGACCTTACAAATACAATAACAAATTCAGATTTTTAAGACCCTGCTCACACAAAACAACGAAGGGGTAGCCTAGAATACCTTGTGATGTATTAAGCTCTGTCAGTGTACACAGAGCCAATGCAAAATCTCAATCAAACAGGCAGTTATGTCAGAAAGAGGACTAGTTTAGAAAACAAAGGCCAAACTTTTAGTTTGGATGCAAATGGCATGGTCATATCCAATAATATCCTATTGGCAAATACAGGAATAGGTGTATACAAATATATTTTCATTTGGCGAGTGAATATTAACAGACTACATCATGCGTGACGTAGAGTTATCTAACAGTATGTCGCAGCCTATGATATTAAAATGCTGTGTGTTCAACAAGGTTTTCCTAGCAAACCACTGGCATGATATTCTTAATTGTAGTTGCAACTGGTTATGTTTTAGTTACTGGTATAGGTGCATAGGTAAAAAAATTACTTATATTTCCCTTTAATACCTAGCTGCCAACAAAATTTTTTTTTAACTCAAAACTTGTTATGCACCAGGCTATCTTTCCGCCATTAAAACGTCTTACAAAGCAACTTTGCTTCAATCACCTTTGATACTACAACTTGAGAGCATTTTCTCCCAAGCTTATTTTAACTGCAGAAATATCTATCATAGCCATTCCACAGAATTACATAATATGCACCAAAGTTTAGGAACATTTCACAATAGGTTTCATTTGGTGGCATTATAATAACATATCTATACACTATAAACAAATATTGTATGTTACGGCATGAATAAGCACGTCTCATGAAAGACAAGGTATTTTCATATTGTACCCCTACTAAATATTGTGGACTTTAGCAAACTTAAAGAATTACTAAACTGTAAAGATGTATGTAGTTAGGGGCCATACACAATTGTTGACATTTATCTATTCATACAAAGCATACCAAAGGGAGGGGGTCAAGACCCACATACTAATACTAAATATGACCACCATTGTGTCATGAAGCAACGGGACTGTTTTTATAAAGTAACTGGTCATTGCACAGCGCTGTAGTCCGACATGTTCGAAATTCACCACTTTGTGAAAAACAACTGACACAATGACACCATGGAGTTGTTGGAAAAACACAAAGCTTTAACATAATTATTAGAGATAAATGTTTGTAAACATATTCTGATGGTTATTATAGTGTGGCCAACATGCACTGTGTCATTGTTACATCGGTATGTGTTTCAATCTGGAAAATAACTGACATTTTAAAGTATTAATTCGGGGAGCGGGCATGAGAATTAGTTCGCTTTGTACGAATAGGTAACTGTCAACAATTATGAATGGCGCCTTACAGTCATCTACCTTTCATAGTATAAATTGTGATTTAATTGAAGTACATTTACTCTATACCTGATCTCCCACCGTCTTCATTTCCTCATTCATTGTCATCATTTTCATTTCCAAATCTGCCTTTTCAAAGATCAACTCTTCATACTTTGTCTTCCACAGGGAAGTAACTGTTGAGATTTTCTTCTCGCTCTGGTGGAAAGAAAACAAAACACAATGTGTTTAACAAGATTTACCAAAATTAACATCCAAGGCAAACGCCCAGATGACAAGTAGACAAGGAAGCCATTAGCTTATCGAGAGTCCAACAATTTTTCATCTATGTGTAACCCACCTCCTGAGATATTTGTCAACCTTGAAACATATTCACGCTGCTAGCATCTACACAATCTGTAGATAATTTGTTCCATTCATTTACTGTCCTCTGTAAGAATGAGGACTTTCTGATATCTAATATACACTTATCCTTCACTAATGATATTTTGTGTCCCCTAGTTCTACTAACTACAATATTTTCATACCCATTCAATATCTACAAAAATTCAATTTGATCTCCTCTTAACCTCCTTGTCTATAGGGTTGCTAAACCACATTCTTTTAGACGTTCTTCATAACTAAGGCCACTCAGTTCTGGAATCAGCTTAGTTGAGCTCCTTTGTATTCATTCTAGCGTATCTATATCCTTCTTATGATATGGTGTTGTTTTCACTCAAAAGAAACACTTTCACATACAAATTAACTAACATTGTTCATACAATTTTTTTAATAAGTAAAAAAAATGCATACAATTATCTTTGCAATATTATAAAACAGAACAGGTGGTTTTGATACCTTATTATTATTAGACAGTGGCTCCACCTACCGGTGTGCTGGCAGCAAGTTGGGAGGTGAGACTATTCTGTTGCCGCAGACATCGCAAGTAGTCATCCTGCAGGGACTTCATGTGCACCACCTGGTCATCTCGCAGGCGAGATTCCTTCACCGAACCTTCAACAAGAATTAAAACTCCTTCCTCAACGGATTTAGTCCATCGCAAATCTGGTTTGTTGATGTCCAAATGTGTTGTGTGTGAATAGCTTAAGTAATATCTGCAGTCGATTTAATTCTGCAGAAGGGTCGATCCCCGAAGAGAAACATAACATGCTTTTTCACATGACAGTTTGTTTTGTTATTTGAATGCAGAAAGGGCCCGCATCATAAGCCGACTGGTGGTGCAGTGGGTTTTCATCGATTACCCATTATGTGGTGCCATTGTTTGTTGAGTTCACGAAGGCAGACGAAAGTTTGCTAAGCTCACAATATTGCTTGGTAAAGCAGCCAAATAGTATTTGTAACCAATAATTTTAATAGTACGCCATATCGAGTTCCCAAAAACTAAGGATTCTGATGGAATCACAAAATTTACAGTCTTATGCTTCCGAGTGAAAATCTGGGATCCTCGGAAGCACGGAATCGGGCTAAATTGGCAGCCTGGTGTAGCATAGCAATAACAATACTATACATGGCATGTATGAAACACCAATACTGATGCAGTTATCATAAAAGAATAACCCAACAATGCAATTATAAGAAGAAGCAAGGATAAACAAAATAACAGTATATGCTAATTATGATGTTTTGCCTTTTTTGCGCGAGCATAAAAAAAAAGTTAACATAAAAATATTTATGTTAACTGATAACGAGGTAAACGGATGGACCATAGCAAGCCATTGTGCTTCAAAACCGTTGTCTTCCATTTTATAAAAATACGTAGCAAAATGCATGCTGCAAAATCTTAATGTACTCACCGAAATAATGCCCAATACCAATGCCAATAGCAGCAAACATGGTCACCAAGGCAACTACGGTCAAGAACGTGTTCATCTTTGTGTTTGGACGATGCCTGTATGACCGTACAACATTGCCAACGGTCAGAGGAAGGTCAGCGATGTTGTAACTGACCGAGGATAGATCATCGTCATCGTCAGCAATGCCTGAAATATCGCTCTCGCATCGGTCATCGACGTCTAACGGGATCGATTCGTCGTCGTCATCATTGTCGCCCTCTGGTGGTGTTCCGGGGAAGCACACAGGGGCAGGGTGGGACAAAATGCAGATGTTAGTTGAAGCATGCAGAACACATAAAATTATATGATCACAAGCTAGATCATCCACACTGCATTGATTTTCTGTTATGCAATAAGGAATTTTGGAAGTACGTGGCCGTATCCTATTTTTTTTATAGATTTGTTTCCAATGGAAAAACCATAATTAAGAACATTCTTTCTTCTTCTTTCATAGCAAGGCAGGTTTAGGTAAAGCAGCCAAATCTCTGGTGAAGCCTAGCGGATTTAGTTTGCTGATTAACCATTGAAATATGCTATATGGATTTACATGGCTTTCCACATAATTAAAAGTCAAAAATATGGATTTCAACCAAAAAGTGACAGGTCTACAAAATGAGCAGACTATATACAGCAGTGTATTTACAATGGTGTCACACACTTTATACGGCATGTGTTCTTAGAGGTACAAAATCTGATAGCTTTTACTGTAATAAAATGTTATATAGTATAAACTATATATATTTTAACATCATGGTTGCATAAACTTGTCTTAATGAACCACATTTAAAGTATGTATGTTGATCGTTTGATCAGCTTAAGTTGAATATGTCAGGGCAACTATGATGATTACATTCCTTGTGGATGGAATGTCATTTTACAGGTGTTAATTATTAGTAGCTTACCCCCATCGTCCATGTAGCAAAAGGAGAAATGTTGGTGCTTTGTCATCGAATTAAAGATTTAATGAAGTAGTAAAAAAAATTAACTCTACTCCATTAACTCTACCAACGTATCCAGTGTGAAAGTACTCGGAAAAAATTAACTCATTAAACAACCATGAAGGTAGTCATTTAGAGTTATTTTCTACTTGAGACAGACACTGTGGGCGATTTGAGTGTTGAACCATGCTTTTGTTGGCCACAGAACACGTTTACGACTCGTCCGCCATAAAGAGTCTCTAGGACAGTGACGAATGCACATGATGAGTTGATAAATGAGATGCCACTGGTGCAAAGGAACGTAGAAAGAGATGTGAAGTAGAGATGCTGCCCGACGGCCCCCAAAGTTAGCATATAATTATAGATACAGAGATGGTGTATGCATAACTTACATACATACATACCTGTTATATTTAACTTGCAGTCTGACCAATAAATAATTAGCAACATGGTCAACAGTCTATGGGGGGGTCACTCTTCTATAGCAATGTGCCCATTGTATTATGACCCGCACTATTGTATTGTGACCCCCAATTTGAATTGTGATCCCCATTCTAAAAATTATATTACATTGGAACTGTGGTGTGTATGTGTGAACAGTAAATTCATAACAATTATTATTTAGTTATCCCCATTTATGTATTATGTAGTTATATATATATATATATATATATATATATATATATATATATATATATATATATATATATATATATATATATATGCTACTAATCAACCTAAATGTGTCACCAAACTCCTAAATATTTATTGTATTTGAACATATTTTTTTTGGATGGGGGTCACATTTCTATAGTGGGTGTCACAATTCAATGGGCATATTGTAATAGAAAAGTGACCCCGGAGTCACAATTCTATTCATAAAAGTGACCCGGGGTCACTTTTCTACATCACATTGATCAAATATATATTAACACAACTGTTGTTCATTAAACCACATTTTGGCAGTCAAGATGCTAGAATAGATATAGTAGGTAGTTTATACTAAATAGGTTTACTCAAACTCTTCACCATAAGGCCGAGCATGTTTGTAATGACTATAACAAGATGCTACACAATGTTACTCGCTAAAGTCGCACAAAAAATAACAACTACCAGGGAATGCATGCATGGCCATTTTTAAGAACGAACATATCACATTTCTAAGAGATAATGGCACATTTAAGATTTTCATGAAAGTAACAAATAAATATTGATGAGTAACTTCCAAAATATGACAAACTTTTGTTAGCTATATTGCAATTTGAGTAGCGGAAAATAAGCATTTCTAATTGTTTTTGTAAATGTAGAGGTTGAATATTGCAAAAGAATATAAATAAAGATTATGAATAAATAAATGTAGGCACTAATTTATTTAGTAAGTTATAAGAAGTGTGAGTGTTAAGCTTAATACAGATAATACACAAAATTATCACTAACATTTCTCACATTACAACTACAAGGAAGAATGCTAATATTGTTTGATTACTGCCACTGTTTAGTGCGCCTAGGGTAAATGCGTTCTTAAGTCAGGCACAGCCATGCTTTCTCACACGAGTGAACGCTAACAGCATTAGTCAAGCTGCAGCAAGAACATTTCCACTTCTATTAACTATGCTTAATTGCAACAAAACTTAAAATGTTAATGTCCACATCTTACTGTAGTCTTCTTTTGGAAACAGTTTGCCCTGTGTAGTGTTTATGTGGTGTTTATCATGTCAGAATAATTTGTTTACAATTGTTTACCTGTATAAATAAACCAATGTAGCACAAATTGTTTTCGTCATAACTTTTGCTAATTCTATACTATCAAATTAACACAATTTTACCTAATATTTTAAGCAGCATTGCTCAGAATAACCTATTAACTACAAGATGTTCAGTTAAAATTATTGTGAAAAGTGCACATCGTCGCCATGGATACTGACCAGCACCATCTGAGTAGCGGCCTGGTCGCCCAGCAACTGGATGGACAAAACGGAAATTGACACTGATGGATGATCCGGTGGATGATGCTGATGACTGCATGACATCCTGCCTGCCGGACAGCCCTGAAGGGCTAACAGCAGCTACAGGGTTACATAGGTTCACTTCCTCCACCATTTCTGGGTCAAGTCGCACAAAGTCCGAGTGATCTAGAGCAAACATAAGTGTTGACATTATTGCATGACGATGCACGTCACTACTGGGCAGTTAATGTGACTGAACTACCAAGTTACCCAGAATGCAACACTGAAAAAATATTAAACTGCTAAGTGGTCAAACTGATAAGATTCATGTTAAAAGCCTTTTCATATGCATGGGTAAATAAAAAATAAATGTCTGCACCATGGTAAATATGATAAAATAACAACCAAGTTGCAATTAAGTCAGGCCTCAGAGGCTGGGCTGGGCTGGGCATCATTTTTGATGTAATTCTATGTACGCAGATGTTTCCTTGAATCGTTTACTTGAAAGTCCAAGTGTGTATTATACATGGTAATAATGCTAACCATTTTACTTGGACCGAATGTGGAATTGGAATCCCACAAAATATTGTGCCAAAATGCTTGATCACACAGAAACGTGCGATAAAACCGACTATCCCTTACCAAACAGTGTTCGAACCGCCCGGGTGTGTGTGTGTGTGTGTGTGTGTGTGTGTGTGTGTGTGTGTGTGTGTGTGTGTGTGTGTGTGTGTGTGTGTGCACTAAATGCAATGCCAGTACGCAATCTTTGAGACAAATTCCACGTTTCATTGGTATGTTTTATGTGTCCAACAATGGGTTTGGAAAAGGGTCAATCCTCTCAACTTGAAACGTGTATCTTCTGACAGATGCCTAAAGCATGTTTGAGGGTGACAGTCAAATAAACTGTCAAGTATGTGTCATACACCCCCCGAGTTTTAACCTACGTTTTGTTATTCCAATTGTTTTTTTAATATCAACTTACATATATTTTCGTAACTACAAATTTCTAACGTAGTTATAGAAATCTTGCAAGATTTTCTCTGCGTTACAACGCCTGCAGTCAATAGTATTTAATCCTGTGATGTTTAACAAACCTGAGTTCTGCAATGTCTGAATAATATTCAATGATACTCGTTTTGTGTTAGCTTAGTCTAGATTATTAGCAGACATGTGGAGGAGTTAGACCAAAATGAATATTAGCAACAACAATTTTACACGTATGGGCAAAGACTGGAATTGTTTCTTATCACATACACGGGCTGCATTAACAAATCATAAAATAGCACACAAGATATGTTCCAATTGCGAGGACGAACTTGTCAGTGATACAGAGAGAACCGATCATAAATTTACTTTCAATCAAAGTCAGTAGTTAGACTGAAATATTCACCTGAATCAGTGTCACTAACTTGTTTGCAAGCACCACCTGGTGCTTGACGAAGACATGCCAATGACTGATTGATCCCAGCATCTCCTACTTCTCTGGATCTACAGACACAGAGAAAATGAGAAATGCCATTAGAAAAAGGTTTGCCTCAAAAAGGAGAATAATTTTTTTTAATGACTATCATATAAAAACATGTCTAATGACCATACTTTTCCCTCATCCATACTGTAACCATCTTCCTGTCAGTTGTGGCTTCCTGTCAGTTGTGGCTTCCTGTCAGTTGTTGTCATGCAATTATTACACCATTTACTACAACATTTACAGGGCACTAAATTATTTGATTTAATCATGTTTCGGAGGTAGATTGCGACTGAGCGAGTATCACAATCAAAGTGTGCTGTGCAAACAGTTTGTTGATTGTTGTACTGATTGACTAAACACTGACACGATGTCCGTGCTGGATCACAATTGCAATCCTAGTGGCTAACAATGCCATGTAACCACAACATTGCATTGCGATCATGACATTGTTATCGCGATTCCGATTGTGATCTATCAGGGCAATGTAAAATGGGTATTAGACAGCCAGTCACAGCCGCCCCGGTTCAGATTGCAGTAGTCCTCGCTGGGTTGGTCTTTCTTGAACAAACGAGTACCACTACTTGTAGTCTACACCATTCGTCTTCAAGTTTGACTTCATAACATCTTTGAACTAAGTTTTGGGCGACCTCTGTTTCTAGTCCCTTCCTACAGTTGGGAGTACAGAATTTAGGAAGTCTATCATCAACCATACAAGCCACATGACCTAGGCATCTGAGATATATTAAATTTTGCATCCGAAATTGTTCCAAACTTATAAAGTTAGGTATGCACCACAAATATGAAGAAACCTTTCTTGTGGTAATAACTTACAATTTTAACTATCAATCATTAAATAAATTTATTTATAACACAATAAACAATGCTTACAAGTAACCTTAATGATAAACAATTTAAACAATTTGAAATGGAGTGGATAAGATGTAAAAACTTACATATCTACCCCAAATCTCCACCTATGGTTTCACATCAATCAGTAATGTTTATTATAATACATGTAAACAAAAGTGTGCACTAATATGATACACGCATTACCTTGTAACACAGACATTACAATTTGTAACAGAAATACCTTTACTGAACGTATTTGCTTAACAACATATCGATGTAACATTGCTTAAGTGTAAATTTTGAAGTGGTACTGACAAGCGATGTATCCACGGTTTTACCCGAAATACGGGTAGGGACAATGCCCTTGTATGTATACGTACGTTTTCTTTCAAGAACTATGTATATTTTTGAAATTTATATCTTCATCTATCAGCTGATTATCCAGCAATATGTTCACTAACTGTAACAGACATTTTATCTTCCACGAAACATCTGCATCACCTAGGAATGCCTGCAGCCATGGGATTGGATTCATTAGCACCAACATACCTGTATACTTGCACTAATTATCATCCCTGCTAGTAATTACATTTATTATGCTCTAGGGAATATTGCTGAATTAGATAACTCAATGAGGTATGTTATTAGCTTGGCCTGTTTATATGCAAGATGTTGGCAAGTACCTGCCCGTGATTTACTTGGCCTGATGCAGAACCTTTCTCTTTCACCAAGTCAAATTTTTCAGTTAGTTTCTGTACAAACATGTTTTCGTGCAAAAGTATCGCTTTAAAAACACAAAATCAACTTTTCTAATATTCCTGCATATGAAGTTGTATAAAACGCGGGTCTAATCTCAATAATGTGTTCCTTTATACCTGCATAAAATTCTTTCTTAACTTTGTGCTTCCACCAAATATAATTACTTTCTCACACACCTGGCAAACCTGCAAAATCTACAAAATGTCACATGTGTGTCACATGATTGCTGGCACGGTGTTGTGTTGTTTCAAAACTTTGGTGGCAATTTCATTCACTCCACAATGCTTCAGTGCACTCAGCTGTATAAATGAGTAAGTTGTGGATGTGTGAATGGACATGTCTTCGCCCAGTAACTGCAGCGTGGCTGAATGCTTCCCTGAGAACTCAAGTTGGTTTGGAATGAACAGGTCTGCCAGGGGGTGAAGTGTAAAGCACTGTGTATATTCATATGAAATATAAAGTAGGGCTATTTCAAATAAGACACAGAAATTTATTATGGGTCAGGGAGACTCCTACAAAGACCAGGCTTGGTCGCTGTCATAGGAGCCACCCTGTTTATAATATCCATTTATTTAAATTACTTTATTATAATTATTCATTACTGCACTTTGAATAAAATAAAACTAATGTATATTATTCTAATATTAGGGAATATTTATAAAGCAGATTTGTGGAGAGTAAATAAAAATTCCGTGTCATTCCTGTTTACATCAAGCACAGAGTACATCTGTTGATTTAAACTACACAAGACTAGCACCAAACCATATGTTATAGACACTGAGACCACAAAACTCAACTACAACTATTATGTGGAGTTTAATATTGCTACCCATCCAACCTTTCAACATGTCAATAAATGTGCCCCAATGTCCTAATTCGTTCACTGCTGTTAGGCAGTGCTTGGTACACGCAGATCCACTGGGTAATCGAGGACCACACAAGTGCACTAACTCATTACATGCAATTTGGAGCAATTATGCACTGCTGGTTGTGTTTGCCATATAACTGTGTAACCATTCACAGCAATGATAAGTACTACTTTTTAAAATCGTGTTTTAAGTCCCAATCCTGCCAGCTTAATAGATAAATGAAAAAAACATGATAAATATATATCGCCATTGTTTGAATAATTTTTTATTTTATTTTAATTACACTGTCTAAGCTATTGTGTAAATTCAATAGTGGCATCTGTTAACTGAACATATTTATTTAAGAACGACATTTTATTACCACATTTTGAATTAAGTTGTTGGTAAATATTGATATTTAACATATAAACAAATTCTGCAAATGCGCTATTTAACGTTAATTGAAAAACTTATACATCAAGACATCATTATGTGATATCTGGATGGATTCGAATGGCAAAAAACACATCCCATTCATGTGAGGCGATACTCACATGGGATGGACGTCTTCAATGTCATCTTCCACCTTCTTGACCTCCGTTTCCTCTTGGTCACCTGACATCCCGGACTCAATCACGTGTGTGAGGAGCTCTTCGCTACTGGAGGAGGGCACGTCCAGGAGCTGCGATTCATCACTTTCGACAGAATCAGCTAAAAGAACACAGGATCTTATGAAGATATATGATGGCATTTTATGTTTTCTATGAATGGTTTTTATTCATATGTTGGTAGTTTTTATGAGTTTTAATGGAGGTGTAAAAATAAAATGTTACAAAAGATGTGATTACCTTGTGCCTCATGAGCTACCAACCCACTCAACCCCCAACAGGATGCACGCATCCACGCACGCGAAATAGGTGATCTGAGGGCTGAGAGGTATGAAGACATTTTAAGGACGTTAATTTGGCAATAAATAGAATAAGTGTGACACATGGTTTTACCCAATCAGTATAAAGTACGTGCAACGCCGTTGCTGACCTTACATAATTCATTAGTATTAGTCTTTTCAGAGAGGTTATAGGGCACAGCAGCCAAGAGGTTAGAATGTTGGACCCTCCATTTGAGAGGAAAATTATTCAAATCCCCTTTTCGAAGCTTAGACAATATTGTTCATTCACGTTGCCTCAGTTCATTCAGCTGTATAAATGAGTACCTCGCTATAGACTTGTGAATGGATAGGTTTGCACAGTAATTGTGAAATGGCTGAATGCTTCAGCATGACAACAAATGGTAGCGCAATATCAGAAACTTCATAATTATCGGTACTGGTATAGAGTCTGATATTTTTATCATATCATAAAAATCATCTTATATAGCATAACTATAATATCTATTCTAACACCACCCAGATGTGTTTCAATATACCACCATGTTTTAAATATAATTTGACAGTCATTCATTTAATTTTAATATTTCACCTCAAATATCATGTTTACATTGCTGGCTGAATGGCAAGGTCCATAAACAGATAACGGTCAAATTACATTTAAAAAATAAGGTTTATTAAAAGACATTGGGGCTGTTAATTGACCTATATATAGTTTATACTATAACATGATTTCATCATAAAAGCTACCAGACCGCATACCTTTAATAACATTTTACATAATACAGAGGAGTTGTTTGGCATGTTCCTGAAATGCCTCTTTTACGACCCTGGCGAAATCTATGTATATCACAAGACCTGGTTCCATGACAACTCTCTGAGTCCGCAGTAGTGACCATTGTCCAACATTTCTTCGCATATAGTACCACTACCAGGTGGAACACAAGAGGAGTAAAAGGTTACGTGTTTCACTTCCCAGTAACAGTAACACCAAAAATGTATTGTGTTACGTGAGGATGATCTCGAGATGTAAATGTATTGTGTTACGTGAGGATGATCTCGAGATGTAAATGTATTGTGTTACGTGAGGATGATCTCGAGATGTAAATGTATTGTGTTACGTGAGGATGATCTCGAGATGTAAATGTATTGTGTTACGTGAGGATGATCTCGAGATGTCACTGCACAACACAACACTTAATTGGTTTTCGGAGAAAGGTGGTTAGCAGATGGTTAGCTTAGTGTCGTAAAACAATATAATTTTTACTATTTTTCATTCACAGTTAATAAGGGTGTCAACGTCAATGTCGATGTAAGATGACATTTTCACTCTCCCTCGTGAATATTTCAAATAAAATAAACACCTCCGGGTGTGGATTACATAATGGAGTATTAACCCCTTAGTCACATATGCACCCTTTCATGCCATCAATTATCAAAATCAATTAATTGGAGAAATAGAGAACATTTGGAGAAGATAAAATGCTAGAATTCAAAATGTGTTTTAACTGGGCACCAGAGAGATGCCAGGAAAAGTGGGAAATGCTGAGGTTTTCCTGACAGACTGGAACTTGAAAGGAGGATGAATGCACATATCCAGATCGAGGTCTACAACGTGTCATCTTAATTGTTTTTCGCATGAGACATGTTTTTGGCACTGCATCCCACACAATGTGTCAAATGCAACTCCAAATATATGTTAAAACAGTTAAGCTATTTCTGACTAATCAGTTGAACTGGTACATTCCTAGGTCCCAACATGCTGGACTGAACGGGTCACGAACACAGAACTAAATCGGGCTGGAATAAAAAAGCAACTCTTCAACAAAATACAGAAACACAAACTAACATTTGGGGACATCAACAGGCAGGAAGGAATGCAGTGGGAAATATTGGAGGTGTGGAGGAGGGTGAAAGAGGCAGAGGAAGACCAAGAGCCTCATGGACAGACAACATCAAGGTGTGGATAGAGAACATGAAGTATGAAGATCTGATAGGAAAGGAAAACATCAGTGGAGATCAATTAGCTGACCTTCCCAGAGGAGATGCCAACCACCATATGGTGATGATGATATGCCATCCAGACCACCCTGGGAGATGCTGGCAAGGCCAAATTAACAGCATCAACAGCCTGGGTGGATCTGTCACAGCAATACAATCAACACCATGCAAATAATGGAAAGGAACTGTTTGCCACTCTCTCACCCAATCAATTATGTTTGGATGATCTTGTACAGTTTAGAGTTCCAGGAAACTTACAGCTGATAATCAAACTGTCAACAGTACATCAGTAATTACTATTGACCAATGCCCCCCCCCCCCCCCACTGAGTGTCCACTCCTGGACTTGGACAAGGCACTGATGAAGGGCCCAAGATATTATTGCAGACATCTCCTTCAGTTGGGACTAATCAGTACATTAGCATGAAGATAAAAAGCTGCTGTAGAAGAGGTTATGTATTAGACATAAAACCACAGAGGGAAGAACATACTTTTTATTATCGATAATTGCACTGAGGAATTAGAGCACAATATCAAATGAACCTGAAAGTCGTTCTTCTTTTGCATGGTTTTCATTAGTTTGGCAATGGTTTAAAATTTATGTTCAGATGTGATATCCAACCCAATGCTTCAGCGGTGAGCTGGTGGATATCTGTCAGGCAAACGAATGGGTTGGAACAGTCAGATAGGGTGTGCTCCATTGTTTGAGACTGATAACCACAGTCGCGTCCTGGTGTTGACTTCATAAACCATTTGAAGGGGCGATTTTCTGGTGCGGTTGAGCATGCATCAATCAATCTACAGTATTCGACCTATTTAGCTTACATGCCCTAATAAACACACACCAAAATTTATCGGCAAGGTTCAGTGACATCTATATCAGCTCTGGTTTGATCACATTACATGTGATTGTATAAAAGGCTGGTGACACCAACCCAGTGCCTTCCAACCCAGTGCCTTCATTTAATGTCTTGCCAGTCACTACTGAGTCTTCAGATGTGCACAAATTTTGGCAATCCCACGCAGAGCACTTATAACATGGTTGATCATAACTGTCTATATGACAGCCAGTCTTTTACTAAGTTTTAAAATGGATACTACACATCTGCCATGCTGATCGTTTGCCACTGCTATCATTTCTCCAATGTTTCACTCAAACTGCATGGTTATCACAAATAGTTGACCAAAATGTGTATGCTTCCAACTCAGAGCGATACACAGGTCTCAACGGATGCCACTGGCATGCTTTTGTTGTGGTTCTGACCATGGTGCCATTTCGTGGAACAATAAAAAACAGTGGTGGCACTTGGCAGAAGTAATTACATCATCGTTTCATAGTTTTTAGAACAAAACTCTGTAAAACTCTTTGTTGTGTGCTAATTAGAATACGATTTGTGACATTTTTCAGCATCTTAAAAATGTGTCAAGCATACTGTACGCTTAATAGGTCAGATATGAGTGGTTGAAACCAGGTAGTTAGAGACACAGTGAAATGTGCTAATTGTGGTCAAACACAGCCAGCATCAAGTGATAGAAACTAGAGTGAGATCACAAAACACATCAAGACTACACGGTAAGCATGTGCCATGCAAACACACATCAACTGGCACCATCTTGATTGAATGACACCAACATATGTAATCACACACAATCGAGCATAAAAATAGTGATAAAAATGTCAGATATAAAGCCACAAAGATCTAAATAAACATAATCGACTTCCATGTGGAATACGGACATTTATTTAGTGAATGGAATTTGTATAATTTTTGTATACTAAAAATGGCAAGACTGCTGGTAGTAAACTTGGAGTACAACATACATTTGGTACAACGAGAACAGGAATGGCCATATATTGATTGTATACTAACTGTTGTTTGTTACATTTTAAAAACAAAGATTCAATTTGCAGTAAAAAGTTGTAGATATTGTGTTATAAAAACAAATGTTCTCCAGATTACTTGAAATTGGAGTTAATGAAATGTTGTTCTTAATTGACAAAAATCTTAATGAAACTAATAAACTGATTTAGAGTACATGTGAAACTTGCCTGTGATATTATCAAAACACCACATAATTATAATTAACATAGGTATTAAATTGTTTAAACTTTTCTTGGTAAATACTTCTTTACTTTCTAGGATCTCATTTCCATGACTTTACGTCTTAGACGTGTTGAGCGCAACGAATGTGACACCACATGAACAAATACAACAGCACAACCAATGTGACACCACATGAACAAATGCAACAGCACAACCAATATGACATCACACAAACAGATGCTACAGCACAACCAATGTGACATCACACGAACAGCTCCAACAACACAACCAATATGACATCACACGAACAGATGCAACAGCACAACCAATGTGACATCACACGAACAGATGCAACAGTGCAACCACTGTGACATCACATGACCAGATGCAACAGCACAACCAATGTGACATTACACCAGTGGTGCTGATCATGTGGTACCATATCGGTGGTGCTGCATCACCTGAACATCACCACAATGTGAACAGTATCAAACGTGCAGTATCTACCTAACGCTACACCACTGTAAGCATGTCACTGAATCACAACATGAGCAGCACCAGTGTGCCTCCATGCTACACGGAACAGCCCACAAGCAAGGAGTCCAGGGCTTGGTTACCTTGTGGGATGCAATCATCATCCCAGTACCAGCAGCTATCCCAGGTGGTTAGGGAACGGCGGTGGGCTGAAAAAACTGAAACCCACAACACGACATGCAATCACACACAGACACAGAGGAGTTGGCCAGATGAAGGATTCATGTACAACCTCTCAGCACAACACCACCACACATAGGCTTGTTAACCACAGAGTCTGTTTTGTGGTACGGCAATGGCAGAAAGTGGCAAAAAGTGGGAGGTTGGTCCTGAAAATTGGTGGGAGATGTGAGATTTGCCCACAAACAGGTGGGAGATGCGAGGTTAAAGCGACTTTGTCTGCTCATTTTTAAGGTAAAATCATGTTATATACTATTGGCTATATATATATATTCTAATATAAAACTGACTGCCAAAATGCTTCTAGATGAAATAGAAGGAAATGTTGAAATCAACACTTTGATGTTTACAAAACTTGATCTCGCTGGAAGAGGTGAAACTTTGAAATGTCAAAACCTGTCACTTATAGATGAATTCCGTGGTAACTGACAATTCATCGAACCAGCATATCACCCGGCATGGAATTCAGTGGTGCTATATATAATCATGTTTAGATTGTCCTCTGCTAAGATACTTCAGAAGTAATTGTTAAGTTATTTGTAAACGAAAATTTCACCAGCAAATGACAATCGAAAATAATAACCTGGAGATGAGTACCCGAAAACGTATATCATCAGTTGACACATGCCGTACGAAAGTTGATCAAACAATAAAAACGACAATAGGTACAATTGTTAATTGTTTCACTTCGTTTTTCAACCAACTTCAAAGCATTAATTTGGGAATGCACATATCCCTTGCCACTTGATATTGCCATTTACCATACACCACTTTCAAATTTTCCATTACACAGCCGATGTGCTGGATCTGTCATAGGCAGAGACTACTGTAATCATCTTACTACGAACTGCTTCATGTATACGGCTAAAACATATATTAGTACTACCATATCTATGATACCATACAATTTTTCTATCTGTCATAATAGTTGTTTTTGAAGTTGTTGGCATCATTAAGTTTTGTATACATTAATGTGGTCGGAAGATTAAGCCCTGCCTCCTCTGTAGCCGGTAAACACAAGATTTTGCGGGGCCACCGATTTCGACCATTTCCGCCAAAACACAAAAACAAACGGGATTATTAAACATGTTTTGGTGGGCTGTATACATTGAACATGTTTATTCTAGTATCAAGAATATTATAATAAATAAAAAATAAACGAGGATCAGATCAACATATTTTTAAGACACCTGCCACGCACCCTCAGCAAATCCATCACAGTTACATTAATACTATTAATGAACTGACAATGGAAGGAATACCAATGTAATGGCTACACATTAGTTGCACACTACTGACACCTAGTGGAGGGTTCTTTCATGGACATTTTCAGCTATAAATTTGCCACTCCATTCTGTATACCAAAAAGTTTCTGAGAATGCAAAGTTTGTTGTTTCAGATACGTAATAAGATTCATGTTTAAAAGAATCACCTTTGGACGTAGAATTATTTTTAAGCAGCAGAATTCACGAGTGCTAATGACGCTTCAGAAAAGTTGAAACATCAGAAAAGTTGCAGCAAGTAAGAAAGGTTTTGACACATACGAAAAGTTGCAGCCCATATATTATGTGCAAAGTTACACCAAGAAAGTTATAACACATCAAGAAAGTTATAACACATCAGCAAAGTTGCAGCAACACAAGCAGAGTGGCAACATATAAGAAAAGTTGCAGCTCATCGAGAAAGTTGTAACATGAAGTCAGAACACAACATGTAATTGAAACATAGACACATTTGTTCTATAATGAGTGAAAGCTCAAGGGAAACTGAATGTCACGGTTGAATATGAAACAGGCATACATTGCGCAAGCCTAGCATTGGCATGACATAATATTCCAGGCCCATGACAGCAATAAAATACTTCTACTGCGCTAAAATCCTTGGGAGCCCCAAGCTCGGCAGTGCACCAAAACAAAAGGGGTTAAGTAGTTCATAATCGATAAGCAGTTCCAGTTGTAAACAGTTCGATTGGTACGCTGGGGAGCTATGGAGGATAAGCAAGTTTAAACAGGTGGGTTTTTAGTTTACGACAAAACGTTGTTATATTTCCTATAGACTTAACCCTAATAGTGAGTGATTACTGAACATTCTTCAGGATAGTTCATTTTCAAATCAGATAACTTTAATTTTTCATATCCAAGGTGTATGTGGACGATGTAATTTGCCTGGTACACATGGGAAAGGCAAAGAAATTACAACAACACATGAACACTGTAGACCCCACAGGGAGCATAATTTTTACGCGGGAATATGAAGAGAACAACAGCATGCCCTTCTTGGATGCGAAGTTCACCAGAAAGGAAGATGGCAGTGTGAAGTCTACAGTGTACAGGAAGAAGGCGCACACCGACCAATACTTGAACAAGTTGACAGAGAGCAGTAAGAAGAAAAAGAACAACAAAAAAACAAATGACAGAAATTACAGGAGCCAAGTAGTCATCCCATACATAGAGGGGGTCTCAGAGAGTACACCGAGTACTGAAGAAATATGGAGTAGCAACAGCCATGCGTTCCCACACCACCCTCAGGTGCTTGTTGGTACATCCCAAGGACAAAGTAGAGCTAGAAGAACAGGGCGAACTGGTGTACCAAATACCATGCAAGAACTGTGGTGCTGAGTACATTGGGGAGACAGGAAGACTACTAAAAACACAACTGGAGGAACACAGAAAGGATGTAGACAACACAAAAAAAGAGAAATACACAAGGAGCGGGAAAAAAAAGATAGATGTCTACCATCAATAAATCTGCCCTTACAGACCATGCGACAACTGAAAACCACATCATAGACTGGGAGGGAGTGAAAACTGTAGACAAGGAACCCAACTGAAGAATCCGGCACATCAAAGAAGCCATCTGGACCAGGAAAGCTAGAACACCCATCAACAGAGACGAGGGCAATTACGAACTGCCTCACGTGTACGATGACGTCATTCAGCGTCATCGGTACTGATGAAGTCAACGTGATACGTTGACGAAAGCCTCTACCAGGTAAATTAAACACACCTTGGATATGAAAAATGAAAGTTATCTGATTTAATAGTGAGTGAGTTCCACAGAATAGATGCAGCAACTGAAAAAGCTCTAGTTCCAATATTTGTCTTAACACTGTGAACAAAAATAGATCAGAATTACATGATCGATAATTATGATTTGATTATGAACATTATCATTGCTTGGAATTGTAATCAGAGATGAGGTAAATTATAAATACATTAGTAGCTCAGTTATACTTATAATGACTATAATTAACAAATGAGAATACGTTTTTGTCACTGGTATCCATAACATGAATGACTGATTTGCAACAATTTAAAAAAGAAGACACCAGTTACTCATAGAGTAATTAGTTATTGTAATAGTAGCATATGTAATATTTATTTAATAATAAATCAATGCTACTTATTACTATTATTATTATTTGGAGAATGAATTGGTCGTTATAAAAGTGACTGAAAACTGCATGTGAAGTGAAGTGGCTAGTTACATTAAACTATTACTCACCAACATGTAAACTTTATGACCAACAGGCTATAGCCTATGAGGCCATGTCAGAAACCTTGAATCCCTACGAATCCTCGGTAGCAAAGGCAATTCAGCCTCCTGCATAAAAAATCTGCAGTTTGCAGAATCTATTTACCGTTCCATGGTAGCCTTAGATTTATGACAACCCGTTGTGCGAGACTGGTCAGAGGAATGTGTACTTTATATAATGGATAACAAACTGTGTTATTTTGGGATGAAAACTAAGCACTTACTGCTAGCCACCCTCGCCACCAGGGTCTTCTGACTATATCAGTACCCTTGACATTTTGACCTGTTGAAGCACTGATTTTTCAGTTGCTATGTTGACCAATGAGATTGCAAGCTCAAATTTATGAGGGTCTACATACATGAACTTAACTTTAAATTGTTGTGGACCTGTCGTTACTGGTTGGACGGATAATGATAGGCATTTCCTAGAAATGTTCTTTGAAGTTTGGGCGTGGGTCCATCTGGTTCCGAGAAACACGTCAAACAAGACAGGAAGTGGGACAAAGTACAAATGATTCAGCGGTCATCCGCACAGGGTGTGGCATAAACTGACAAATCACCGTTTCAACAGGTCAATCTGCCAGGAGTACTGTAGTACTACTATATACAACCCCAGGCTAGCAAGGATGCTGTTAGCTATCAAAACCAGAACCTTTCAACATGTAACCTTCATGCAGTGAATTAAGGGCAGCCTAGGATCACTGAATACAAAACATCTGACTGATTGCATTAGATCTGGTTGAACAAACACCATTGGTACCTACTCCATGAGACTTAACTCCAGTACAAAACAATGGATAGTGTGCTTATGGAAGTATGCACTGTGACTGGTAATCCATGACCGCTGGGCAATAGTGTTAATACAAACTGCTGTATCGAGGAACATAAATTAGCAGGATTCGTGGAAAAAAAGTTGGTTATGTGCCCACATTTATACTAACGTAACTGTAACATCAAATTAACTTTCATTCTTACGGTTACATATCAATGCATACAGGGTTGCTGGCTAACGCAGTGAAGAAGGAGACATGAAGAAAATATGGGGTTGGAAGAGTTATTTTTAGTCGCTTTTAACCCTTAAGAACAGCCCTCTTTTCTGCAGCATATTGACCATGGCAAAAGATGCAGAATATAACTTTATCAAAGCAGAACTGCTATAAAAATCACATTAAACACATCAGCGCCCTGTGGCCCTTTCCACAGGCTTCATAAACAGCACTAAAAACCTTGAAGCACCAGCAGTATATCCATTAAAGAACACATCAGCTAATTAATGACTAGTGGTCAACAAGTGTTTGGCTCAATGGTGGTTAATGTCAATGGAGGTGACCTGATACAGCCGCTGAGGGGGACACTACCAGCAGGACATACAATTGACCTGGGTCATCAGGGCACACAATTGACCTGGGTCCCTACTGAGACTGACATCAAGTCATCTAGGCCACTATGACATAATGTTTACCTGGCTCAGTAGTGGAATACACAAAGTTCTGGTCTGTGTCAGCGGAACACATACAAATGACCAGGGTCAGTCAACGATACAATTGAATAACATTTCTTATTAAAATACAGTATTTTGTTTATAAAGAATGCAAGTCATAATGACTCAGTGCTATATTGTTTGCAGACGAAAAAATAATGGATTAGTTCCTTAAATTGTGCATCACAGATGTTGACAGCCAAGGATTCTTGTGGACGGTATTGCCGGAAACAAAAATGCATTTGTGCTGTACCAACTCATCATAATACACATTCTCCAATATATATATATATACATATATATATATATATATATATATATATATATATATATATATATATATATATATATATATATATATATGCAGCAAAACGTGTTATGCACTACATGCTAAAATCGTTATTGACTGATGAAACAACAGTTTAAATTCCTAAGTAAGGTACAACAAAAAATATGATTTATCTGAAAATGCACAAATGGATAAACACGTTTTACATATAAATGCTCAGTTTATTTCCTAAATTTTACATATCATACATATCATTACATTACATATCAGCAGAACCAGAATGACAAAGCAAGATGTTGACATGCATGCATCTGTTTATACTTCAAGTTGAGATGAAGTGCCATGCCTGACCAAAAGAAATGTTGCTCGCTGGGGATGAGTCATCAGCCAGAACACAGCAGGTAGTTCTTGTGGAATGCATGAAAATGCAATTTGTTTTACATTCCCTGGAATGTCTTGTGTTGTCTTGAACATTCGTGCTCCATTTGCCTGATATGATATTGTTAAAGTCTGCCATAGTTGACACAAAATTTGCTACATTTCCAAGATGTTGCAACATTTCATATTCCCCTGTATTATAAAACCAAGGGAATACGATGCTCTTTGGATAACCAAGCAGCCAGCAATTGTTTGATTTTGTGGCAAATGTGTCCTGTATCAGGCAGGTTTGACACATGTTTGTAGATATGTGGAATATTTTTAAACATGCATTTTAACTAAAATAAAATCATTCCCAAATATGCATCACGTACATCTGTTCACAAAAGAAGTTGAGACCAAAGACCAAAAGAAATGTTTGCCACACCTGGATGAGTCATTTGCCTTGAATGCCGCAGGTGGTCAGCTCTGAGCGAATACATGATCAATTGGCACATGGTCGACAACAATATTGTCAGCCTCCTGAGTGACATTTAATATTAATACGAGTTGTGCACGTATGCATGTGCGGGTATGCCTACATGCATGTATCACTTGCATGGGCACACAGATAATGCCAACAATACACTGGAGTTGTTTTTAAATTACACATATCTTTTTCGAATTTTCTAGAACGCACATTAATAATTAATTACTTCACCTTCACGCACTTGGTAAGAAATTCCAATTATCCAACCAGAGAAGAGAAAAAGCAATTGTGCGGTCTCCAAAAATATGTTAATACTGGTAATGGCAGGTCTCTTAGCTATTGCGCATTTCATGAAAATAGGAACACTGAACAATATCCATATCTTAAAAGTTTAACCACAGTAAAATAAGAACATTTCAATCATTTTATGCCCTCGGTGCACCTATTTTTGCCAACCCGAACCATTATTAGGCTGTCTAACAAAGAATTGTCAAAAGGCTGCATTTAAAAGTCTGCCTGCATGGTTTACTGTCTCCATATTGTTCCTGCAACAGATTTTGACATATCTGATATATCCTGGGTCAACTATTTGAAACTGGGTAACAGTTTCAAATGGCTAATCAGTTTTTTTTTTTTAAATATATGATTGAGATTTTGGAAGAAATGTAACACGTAAGGTAACATTTTCAAAACCATAATTTTCCATATTTCTACAAATATTTTTCAACCCTGCCTGACACATCAGAATTAGAGAGACTATTAATAGTTGCCACAAAAACAAGCAATTGCTGGCTTCTTCGTGGCACCTAGTTTCATAAACTAAGTTTAAGATTAAATATCAGACATCTTGCAGATTTAGGTAAATCATGGCTTTACAATATTAGATCAAACATACGGAGCATGAATGCTGAAGCAAGACAGCATATGGCTAAAAACATAGCAATTTCTAGGAAAATAGGAATTTGAACCCACCTAAATACTACATGAACACATTATTCCACAACACTGAAAAGGAAACATGCTGGGAGTAGCAATGGCAACAGCCTCTCACAGGAAACACTCAGGCGCTTGTCTCAAATCTGGGCCCATCTCCTTTTCGTAATAAAGATACAATATATTGTATTTTTATCATGAAAATTGGTCCAAATTATATACTTCAACCATGCACAATACACAGTTATCTGTGAAATGTATAAATTACTGAACATCACCTTTTCCAATGCTCGAATGTGCAGATGGCTATGGAAATTCATCAGTGATGTTAGATAAATAAGTAATGTTTTACCATTTGTCTTGTAACTAATGCTTGACAACACCTCAAGGTGACTATTTTATAAATATTTTTATCTGGCAACAAAATATTACTTTGAAGGTTTGTTAGCAATTTTGTAAGCAATATGTTATTTAATATGACAACGTAAAATGGTAAGATGGCGCTTGAAGCAAGTCGAATCTGCACACTTGAGTGTCAGAAAAGGTGATGAAATATATTCTTTACACATAAAATGTGTAATAATTTATACATTCCAAAGATAACCATTACAGTGCACCTTTGGTGTACACATGGTATGTTAATAATAATGGCAAAGATAAGGTGGGCCTGGATTCTAGACAAGTGTCAAAACTAGAACTGGAAAACCCAGGATTCAAAACTTGCTTGTTACTATTAAAACCTTGGCCAGGTAATTTCAGCCATCCGTGCCTCAGTTCAACCAGTTGTGTAAACAAGTTTCCTGCTGGGTTTCTATGGGGTCTAACTGGTGAATGTAAATTCTATGTGCCTGTTCCAGTGAAAATAGTTCTCGAAATGCTCTGGCTGACATATATATATATGATCCACTAGCTGAGTTATCCGGCATTGCACAAGGAGAAAAGGCAGCCATAAGCCTTTTCTACTAAAAGCCACATCTATGGACATCTATCACCTTGAGCTACACATTTTCTCAATGCACACTCATGACCCAAGTCATGTTTTTAGGGGGCATGTGTGCTTAGTAGGGGGATGGTTTCACAAAGTGTTTGTACCATACAAAGGAACTTAAGCGGACTTTTGATGCAAAATACATAATTCCGAACAATCATAGAAAAAATTCATATCTTTGCGAATAATTGCACATAATTATGAACTACCCTTTGTATGAAGGTTCTTGTGGTACGAACCACTAAGATCCCAACCCCCTGGTGAATTTTTTATTATTTTAATGTACGAATCATTATCATGGGCCCCAGGGCATGCCAAAAAAATATATATAATGAGGAAACAAACAAATACAGCCAGAAACTGTTTTATAGCATAGAACTGATGTCATGGCCAAGGCATCAAACACAACACAGATAACACCCGTACATATATAACATCTTCTCTTGATGTATCATAGTAAGGATAATCTAAGGACAATAACGGAAGCAGTGAAAATCTGGTTTCAGGATAAACATTCCAATTGCACGGTAAATGTGCGAGAGCTGACAACATGGTCATTCAGCTTGGACAAACGGGACACCAGTCAAAAAAAAAAATCAATATACATGCAGCAACACCAAAGGAGCCAACTGTTACATTTAACCCATATAGTCTTAAGGAATTTTAATTTGAGTCTTCCCGAAAAAAACTGTCTTGTGCATTTTAAACAGGATGTTTTTTCTATTATGGGAGACGCATTTGTGAAATGGCATGCTAAACACCAACAATCAGTTCAAAATGTGTCCGAATGTTTAAATTGTGTGCAGTCAGCTGCGCCAGTCTTGTGAAATTTGATCAGTGTCCAAATTTGCACGAGAGTGTTTTGAGCATGCCAGGCAAACCAGAGGACATAAATAATCGTACGGTTTTGCTTGCAATCTTATGGATTTCACATTTTTCGCTTGTCTCGTTTTAAAATCATTTCCACAAAAAATCAAACCAGGTGATTTCACCAGAATCAACCAACAATCTGGCACAAACAAGCTGGCATGTCATATTGAACACTAAATCGGTTTGATTCTCACTATTAAAAGATTTTGAAATGAGATGAGTGAAAAAAATGTATGACCTTTTTTGATCAATGATTGTGTTTTGGACAGGCTTTAAACAATACTGTAATAATAATTCTGTTTTTGTTCCAAAACCTTCCAACGCAGCAGGTGATATGTCTACATAACAACACACAATCAGAAACATTGACATTGACAGATCCACCAATCCTGCCTCATCACAGGTGAGATTGCATAATTTATAATAAAAATTCTATAATTGACCCAAACACATCAAGTGAAGTGCGCTTACCTGCGAGGCTGTCAGGTTCTCCAGGTGGCGCCACAGTGCATGTCGCTGTCACCAAGTCGTCAATGCCCATCGATGCTATTGCGTCACTGGCGTCAAAGCCACCTTCGGCATCGTTCTGCTGCAATCCACTGCCGCTAGGTGATGCCACTGTCTCTTTATGATGGTAGCTCACTACGTCTTCATCTTCCAAGTGGACAAAGTCGGAACTACTTCCAGACGTGGTTCCATCGTCACTTCCCTGTGATGAATGCATGTCAGGCATTACGCAACAACTAATAACTTGCATGTAATACTACGACAAAGCATTTTAATGTTTTGAGTCAAACAAAGATAAATAAAAATTATTAATTTCATATGTAAATTAATTAGTGGTATTAAAACTACTATAGTACAATACAAATGCAAGCATCCAACCACACACACAAACACAATAAAAACAACTGATAAAAATATTGTACAGTACCAAATAGAGCCGTCCAAAAAATTTGGATAATATCTAATATGCTTCTTCTCACTTCCATCTTTGGGAAGTGATAAAAGCTACAGGTGTGACCCTCAACATGGTGTTTGCAGTCGAGGACAAAACATAACATAACACCATTAAAAAAGCCTAATAAAAATGTTTTTGAGAACCAACGAGCTGGTTGTCATGCCAACGTGACTTCACACTTTGGTGCTCTATGGAGTTTGCACACTTTTAATATGATATGCCACTGTGTAAGATACATGTAACACTGCTTTCTTACCTCAATCTCTCCATGTGGATTGACCAGTGCCCACTTATTCCTGCCTCTCTTCTTCCTACTAGTGTCTCCGGTCAAGTCAGACATCTTTCATATCTGTGCCTTGACAACTCAATAAACGAGATGTATTTACTACGATAATCTACTGTGATATCTGCAATCAGAAACAACACTAATGTTCATTGTTCACACACACACACATGAACAGAAAACACCCAGAATAATCAAGTAAAATCATAGTAGTGTGGACAAGGAAGCCATTGGCTTATAGAGACCAACGATTATTAATATATTTACAACCTGCCCTCCTGAGACATTATGTTAATTTTGTCTTTAAACATATTCACACTGCTAGCACTAACAGTCAGTAGATAATTGGTTCCATCCATTTATATCCTCCACTATATATTTTCTGATACCCAATCAGGTAATCTAGACACTGTTCCTTTGTCTTAAAAGTACTTTGTGTTCTCTTGTTCTTCTATATCTATATTCCTTAAGAAAGAAAAAAAGAAAACTTCTATCTGACTTCCTCTTGTCTCAAGGCCCAGGGTTCAGATATTTTTCATAACTAATGTATCTCAGTAGTCTTCAATATTAACAATCATAAATGTCAGTTCTGTGTAAACATTTACCTCCAGTTGTAATAATCTGGAAATTGAAAAATTATACATACCTACATACATGTATACATACTCTTCCGCTCTTCTAGGCTAGTAACCTTTTAACTGGTCTTGACAATTGTTTGTATGCATGGGTGGAAAGTTGTCATTTTGTTCAAAACTGTAAGCACACCAGAATTTGTCTAGTCTTGATTTGAAAGTATTTAATGAGGGTGCTGAAACACACATGAAACAGTGAATCGATGTTAAGTGGTACCGGAGATGTGTGTCGTGAATTTATGTGTTCAGAGCGGTTGAAAGATGAAGTGGAACAATTATTAAAATTGTCGTTTTCAATGTTTAATCAACTTTTACACTCCTTGTCAACTCATATGCGTGTTCGGCAGCTCGGATCCAGGATATTATTTTCGATTTCCATTACAGCCTAGCTGGTCAATCAGATCGTAACGAAATATTGTTGATACCTTATCTATTCCATAACTGTATGTATGTATTTTATTCAGTTCGACATACAACAGTATGTGACATTTAAAGATAATACACATTGATGCTAGACCACTCATTTCATAACTTCTTTATAAACCGCAGGGCCAGCACATTGTGGCTTCAATGGCGGTTTTGCAATCTTGGTGCAACGGGCTGCGATTGCCATTCCCGGTGACGGATGAATTCTGACTATTGGAGTCCGACGAACACTTGCAGGCAGGGAGCGATTTTAGCAATAGACGCGAGCGACAAATCGTTCCCTAGATTATTGATTTGCGCGAGTGATCACTCGCCTAAAAAATTATGCCCTGTACGCGTCCATGCACAAAGCCATGCTGAAGACTTGACAGTAGGTTGTTTCTTGTCATGTGCACCATCACTTTGTTTCTCACTAACTTCTCCATCAATACAATACTGTGATGCCACAGAATTGCGCAATACACAAATTTCAGGTATGCAATGATACTATAGTACAGCCTGAAGACCTATATAGTTAGGCACTTCAAACAAAAATGAGATCTCATGGTAGGATATTGGCTATTGATTTAAATGAAAGGTGACATGTAAAGGAACCCAAAACTGTTTATTTTATCAATATATCTTTGTTAGATCCAAAGATATTGCGATTTTAATGCGGTTAAAATCCAAACATTTTGTGTATCTTGTATACAGGCAAAAGTCTCTCATTTTTGTGTTATTTTTCAGTAAATGTATGATTAAAATGGCATAACTTTTTTGTTTGTATATATATCTTAATAATTTCTTCAGGAGTTGCAAGCACATTAAGTAGGGTCATAAATATATATATATAGTCCAGTCATGTGTCATTAATAGTAACTCAGTTAATGCAATTAATAAGTCAATATTGGCTAATTAGTGCGTGAAGTCAACTGACTGACACATTTTGATAAAAGGCCACATCTTCCATGATTATGAAGATATTTGTATAATTTGTTCAGGGTTTACAAACTCATTAACAACGGTCATACATATACATCACACACACTTGTAACTCATTTGATGCAATTAATAAGTCAATATTGGCTAATTAATGCGCAGCCTCAATAGGCCAACACCTTTTAATAAAAGGCCATAACTTCCATGATTATGAAGATATTTGCATAATTTGTTCAGGGTTTACAAACTCATTAAACAGGGTCATAAAATATACATAACTCAATTGATGCAATTAATAAATCAATATTGGCTAATTAATGCGCAAACGCAACAGGTCAACACCTTTTTATAAAAGGCCATAACTTCCATCATTATGAATATATTTGTATAATTTCAAAACACATTAAGTAGGGTCATAAATATACATTAGTCATCATTAATAGTAACTCAATTAATAAGTCAACAATGGCTAATTAGCATGCTATTTCATCAGACCAATACATTTCAATAAAAAGCCATAACTTCCATGATTATGAAGATATTTGTATAACTTTTGGCAGAGCCTGGACTTTCATTCCCTGCATATATATATATATACATATATACATATGCACGCACGCACGCACGCACACACATAAAGAATACCAAAATAATCTTGCATAGTGACAATGATGAAATAATTATTTGAGAAATATATACTAATTGGTGTTCCACATAGAGTGCTAAATGTTTTTTTGTGAAGAAAAACAATGCCATTGCATAAATATAACATAATTTATTACATATTCTGGGACTGCACAGTACACTGCGGGTTCAGTACAGCAATATTTATATTTCAGTCACTGCTTCATAAAATAATGTTGACTTTACGTTGTGCAATTCAACATGATGTAATGTTTATAAATTTTTTTTACAGTATTTTACTGTTGAAGCCGACATTTCTTGTGTTGAATGGACGACAGCTGCATGATTCTACATTATTCCATCTGGGAGCCAAGTGCATGATGATTGTTCACAGTACACTGTATGCTGTGTAGCAATATTTAGTTTCATAAATCCATGCCGGTGAAGCGTGTCAATCTTCAAAGTACACCGTATGCTGAGTGTAGCAATATTCACAGTTTACTGTCTCATATATCCTGGAATAAAAAAGTCCTATATCATCAATCATCATCAACCAATAAAGTATATATATTTAAAAAAATTATATGTTAATATAATGTTACTAATATAAATATATATATACATATATACACGTGTTTTACATGCTACGTGAAGCCCCTACACAGCTGGCCATAGACCAATATTTCACACCCACTGACATTGCTGGCTGGCGAGGGCGACCATGAACAACACTCCCAACTGCCCTCGACAAAGATCTGCTGGAAGTTCAAAGCCAGCATAGATTTAAACTGGCTGAGATCGCATAACCGAAATCAATGGAAGAACTTCAGCCAGAACATCTTGAAATAAAATTTGTCTAAATGATTTATACATTTCTTGCTGCAGTTATGATTTGGTCTAATTATCTTGATTATGCGTGTAAATATTGTTAAATTGTTTTTTATACAGTCTTCCCCCATTAAGTTAATTGTGAAAATTCACACAATATATTAGGTCAGAAAACAAAATCTTGAAATTTGGTCTTGAGAGGTGTATCTATATTCAGCAATTTTGCCCACCGGCACTGGCAGCTTGTCGCAAAACGTCTTGTTGTAATTCAATAATTAATTGTAACTGTTTTACAAGTATTTTAACTAAAAAATGGCTTAACAATTAGTTTGCACTCAATGAATAAAATAATTAATAACAGTCAGTTTGCACTGAATGAATAAAATTAATTGTTCTTGTAATTGAGAATATAAATCTTTTGCACAGTTTTTTACGAATTTTAAAATCATTGAAAAAATGTATTATTATTTTTATTCTTTTATTTTTCTAGGCTTTATCCAAGGCCCACACAACATAAACAGTAATAATAATATCATGTAAAACAGATTGTATTGGCTTTGAAATTGTAG
Source organism: Lamellibrachia columna (assembly GCA_963662155.1). Taxonomy (NCBI): domain Eukaryota; kingdom Metazoa; phylum Annelida; class Polychaeta; order Sabellida; family Siboglinidae; genus Lamellibrachia; species Lamellibrachia columna. The sequence goes on along the minus strand of OY759273.1, from coordinate 22,684,182 downwards.
TGAATTAAATTCAGAGAAATGTAAATAAGCCATAATTTCGTTCTGGAGACTCGGTCTCACTGTCACAGATCCGTAAAACTTCACAATGTTGCGGTTGACTAAAACCACAATTCGCGTTCGTGCGGAAACAAGATATTTCCCCTACATACTAACTTCGACCTATAGAAGGCAACCACAACATTGAAATAGTCTGAGGAATTCGATGAAGTTGTGCTACTTGCATTTGAAATATACCTATGAAGTCTAACTGACATTTTGTAAGCTTTATCTTGGTCCAATTTCGATAAGAAAAACACGACACGAAAGTTAACTTACCGCTTTCAAAGGTGCCGTCAAAGCTGATGAAAATGAACGCAAGCAGCTGATAAAACACGCGTCGAAACAAAACGTTAACGAGATTTCGGTAATCGTAACAGCGTTAAATCGTGAACGGATTTTCGTGCGCGCGGAACGACCGAGGCAGCGCATTTTGTTGAAGTGCCTAATATAGTTACTATATAATAACTAGGTCTAGCTACTATAGTAACCACGTCTAGGCCTGCCCTAGGCTAGGGTGGCAGTAGCCTAGGCCAAGCCCTAGACTTGGCCCTACTGTCACGGACACGGGGTCAGTAGACTGTAGTACTGACTTTCACTTTGAATGGCAGTTACCCACAATTTCCTGCAGTCTCGCAGAGCGTCTAAGTATGCAGTACCTTTCAAGAACCAATGCATACACACAGACAAAGTGAAGCGTGCATGCACGCAGCCACTTACAATGTCGGCCTTGAAACCATGGCCTGGGCGCGACCTGGATGGCCGAGTCGTGAATACGTCACTCACTGCCACTGTCACTGAGTGTCAGCTATATTTATATCCCCACTGCGTTATGGCTAAAGAAATTTAGGCTTTCTAAGAACACAAAACAGCCCTATAGCACATGCTATCAGTTATACTACGATGGTCTAACGACATTATGGTTTTTTATTAAGTCTGACCAATAACACGTTCTTCGCTTTACTTACGCTATAACATTCACGCGAAGCGAGTCTTCTCTCAACCTAGCATCGACGTATCCATCGAGTTCTTTCTGCTGCACTGCGCATACTCGATGAGCTGTACATTTAATATGAAGCTACGCAGTATGATTAGGGAAATGTTTTCTTACAAATTTTATTTAACTAAATGCTAAAACGACAAGAATCTACCAGGTTAGAAAAGTTGACACATTTCTTGCGTAAGCATAGTTGTATTTATTTTTCAAAAATATTACAAATATTTAAGTATGATGGGAGCAGACTGAATACGAAACTACATAATGAATATTTATAGATATAGACTCTAGAAAACCACGTGACAATAATATTTATATCTGGGCCTATTGGTATATTTACCTCACTAGAAGTTGAGACATGACCTTACCAAGAAAAATTCCCTAGATGTTCTTTCGTTTTAATAATGTGTGTACAAAGATTAAACATGTTATTTAGTGTTATCTAAGTAATTGTATAAGACAGGCAATTAAACTGTGGGCGCCATTGGGTTGAAGTCACTATAAACACTGCCGTTAATTAACATTCTCGATTTCCGCGCCCTTGACCCCTTGTCTGGGTCCAAGCTCTGAATGATCTGGTGTGTGCTACAAGCGGTGACGCCACATCCCGGAGCTTGGATAATTGCGGCTACTCATGAACGGCGTATTTTGAAATATGAATTTGTTGTCATCGTGTAAACAATTACGAGATTACATATGTTAATGATGAACTAAAATTTTCAATACAGTTTGAATGTATAATTATATATTTGATTTATTATATAGCGTGCGTGCGTGCGTAGATTCATTAACATTGATTTAATCATCCTGTAATCTCTTATACTTAATCTCTAGAAACGCTGCATTATTTTAAACATACTCCTGGTCCTTCTTTAGCTGCAAGCAGTGCAGACATATTTATAAATAGATAGATTTACAGTGTGTGTATATATATATATATATATATATATATATATATATATAATATATATATATATATATATATATATATATATATATACATATATACATATATACATATATATATATATATATATATATATATATACTATATATATATATATATATATATATATATATATATATATATATATATATATATATATATATATATATATATACTATATATATATATATATATACTATATATATACACTAACTAGCCGAGTTACCCAGCATTGAACGGAAAAAAGAGGCTGTCATCAGTATTTTCCACTGATCTACATTATTATATAGGTCAGTGGTCTTTTCTAGTTAAAGCTGTGTCAATGGACAGCCACAATGCTACTACAATGTAGCAAGTCTTTTCTAGTTAAAACAGTTTCTCTGTAGCTACAATATTGTATATAACCATATTCTGCAGGTCCAGTTCAAATTACTGCAGACAATTAATGATTGAGTCTTATGAATAATACATTTGTATAACTTTTCAGCATGTGAAAAGGAAGATGCTGAAGACAGTTAAGCAAAAAGCAACAGACAGCCTGATGAAAGCAGTGTTATCAAAGAAAGACAAAACAGAGAAATGCAGCCGTGCTAAAGAGGTACATCGTGGTCATGCGTTGTATTGACATGATCTTTGATTTTAGCCCAGTAATATTGCAATAGTACTAAACAACTGCAAATGTCATTTAAAAACCTGGCATATATATTATCACAGCAAAAGTAAGAGTAAGTTCAATGACAGAAAGATTGTCCTCACAGAACTTTTTTTAACACTATTTGTTCAGCATCCATCTTGCTGAAGATCTTAATATTTTTATATCCAATTCAGGAAATTATTACTTATGTACAATGTGTTTAATGATTTGCAATTGTTATCAGGATGATGTAAAGAGTATTTATGCAGTTGCCTAATTCTAATTTCAATTTGTTAAGAGTTGTTTCTAAACTTTTACCTTGCAATATGTTTTGGTTGTATTAAAATTGAAGACCTTTTTTGTGCATATGGTGAGCACTGTCCATATAGATCAGTGAACATAATTAATATAATAACTGCCCATTTTTTCCAGCAAATAGCCTATTGTGGGAATGATTCGCTGGACACTGATAACTCAGATGAAGAGGAGTACATTCCAAGACATATGTCCTCCTCAGTCAGATTTGCTAACTGAAGCAGAAACTGAGAAAGGAAACGGCAGAAAAGCAAGCTTTGGTGCAGACGTTGGCTACATTGACAGGTTTGCAGCCTATTTGGCTAAAATAGTAAAAAATATACGTTTGAACTTATTTTTGGTTTGCATATTGGAAGCACCATGCTTGTTATGTTAACCCTAGTAATTTAACATGTATGTATGGGAGGCCACGCTCAAAATGAAGGGACATATCAATGTCTTCGACCTTTGCGTAACAGACTTATGCATGGTCATTGTCAACTCTATTGCTACCCTAAAATTCCCACTTTAGGTTTGTTTGACACATATATGAAATTCGCAGGAAGATGGGTATGTGACTTGATAAATCACAGCTATAGTTGCAAGTCCACATAGGCCATCTAATATTGTGTCAGTATATTTGCTTATTTGTAGAAAATTCTCCCTCTTTACATACTCTGTTTCCTCCACAGAGCTGCCAAATTTTACCACTGAGATGAAAAGGTTGAAAGCACCGACAACACATCAGATCTCCAAAGATCAAGTTCCAGGCACATGTGCACCTAGCATAGCCATGTCTGGTGCTTCTAAGAACGTGATTGTGACGACTGCAAGACCGCCAACAGACAGACCAAGGGAGCCCGAAAACATTGTAGATGTAAGTTAAACTTATAGTTTTATGAGGAATTCTAAGAACGAAATAGCATGTGTAGAATTTTATAGATATGAACATATACTTAGTCTTACCAGGTACTATAGTTGTGAAGAAAGGATACGTGAACTGTTCAGTTAATCACTGCATTTGCAAATTATTCGTTGAAAAGACAAGTATAATTATTGCAGGTGTGTACTGCACAAAATATATACCACAATATACATTGATCTGTTTGGTTGTTATTTAACATGACTAATGGTCTAATCTTAGATGAGTAAGCATGAAGAGTGCTTACTGGAAGTTGTGCTTGCCCTGGAACTGGGACTTAGGGTACAAAGTCTTTAAGAATCATTGAGGCAGATATCTACTAAGTCTTTTTAAAGGACAAAAAGATTACATTAAAAAAATTTCTGGTTTGCATTTTACCCACTTGCCATTTCAAACTACAAACAGGGCAGTTTTCTTTTCAACGTACTATAATTTTATGCAGAGCACAGTTTTCAGGATGTGATAAACGTTAAAATCAGTTTAAAAGTATTCTAAGGTCTTTAAATAATATATTTTATTGGTACACATAGTCAAACATAGTCAGGTGGTGGAACTGTTTTATTAATGAAACATAAAATGTGGTAAACAATTTATTTTCAGCTTTGCGACAATGGTGGAAATATACTGGTGACAAGCAAGAGAATGGCACGGTGCAACCATTCAACTGCCAGTAAATTGATCAATGATTTGATATCATGCCTGTTTGCCGTTGAAGAAATGGTCACCTCCAGCATGTATGGCCAAGACTGTAACATCCACAAAAAGATGGCCAGACTACAAACGCTTTGGACCCAGACAAATTGTGTGCCATGAAAGGCAAGTACAAAGCACTGCTATATAAAATTAGAAATGGTAAATAAAATACAGCTAAAAGTGAATTGACCATTAACAAATTAATAAAAAAAAAAAAAAGTTCAAAAAACAGTGGGACAATACAGACACAGTTGGTTGATTGTTATAAAAAATACCACCAAATTAAAACAATGCTAAGTTCATTTATATAGTAAAAACATAATTATTCATACATTATTATACATTCTAGGTTATTAAAATGTTGTTGCATTAAAACAAATATTTTGCGATTTAATAATAAAAAACGTTATAGTATCATTTAACATTTCAATTAAAACTGAACAAGAGTGATTAGGATTTAAAATTTATATGGCTCCAACTGGGACATATGTGAACAAGACATGTGGGAACAAGACATATGGGAACAAGACTTGTGGGAACAAGACATGTGGGAACAAGACAGGTGGGAACAAGACATGTGGGAACAAGACATGTGGGAACAAGACATGTGGGAACAAGACATATGGGAACAAGAAGAAAACAAAGAAACATATAAATTTTAATTAGAGGAAGAACAACTGACATCTTACTACATATATGGGATACAGTGGGTCTATTCTAATTGGTCAATGTTCACACGTTGCAATATTATCAAGGCAAAGTTTATGATGTTTATAAAGGTACAAAGTCTGATAGTTTGTATCGAAAGGTGATGTTATATAGTATAAACTTTATTCTGACATATTGACTGCCCAAATGTGTTTTAATGAATCACAATTTTGTTTGAATAATTTCACTGTTATCTGTTTAGGAAATTAACTTTGCCATTCAGCATGCAGTGTAAACATGATATTAACCTTGCCATTCAGCATGCAGTGTAAACATGATATTAACCTTGCCATTCAGCATGCAGTGTAAACATGATATTAACCTTGCCATTCAGCATGCAGTGTAAACCTGATATTAACCTTGCCATTCAGCATGCAGTGTAAACATGATATTAACCTTGCCATTCAGCATGCAGTGTAAACCTGATATTAACCTTGCCATTCAGCATGCAGTGTAAACATGATATTAACCTTGCCATTCAGCATGCAGTGTAAACATGATATTAACCTTGCCATTCAGCATGCAGTGTAAACATGATATTAACCTTGCCATTCAGCATGCAGTGTAAACATGATATTAACCTTGCCATTCAGCATGCAGTGTAAACATGATATTAACCTTGCCATTCAGGATGCAGTGTAAACATGATATTAACCTTGCCATTCAGCATGCAGTGTAAACATGATATTAACCTTGCCATTCAGCATGCAGTGTAAACATGATATTAACCTTGCCATTCAGCATGCAGTGTAAACATGATATTAACCTTGCCATTCAGCATGCAGTTTAAACATGATATTAACCTTGCCATTCAGCATGCAGTGAAAACATGATATTAACCTTTCCATTCAGCATGCAGTGTAAACATGATATTAACCTTGCCATTCAGCATGCAGTGTAAACATGATATTAACCTTGCCATTCAGCATGCAGTGTAAACATGATATTAACCTTGCCATTCAGCATGCAGTGTAAACATGATATTAACCTTGCCATTCAGCATGCAATGTAAACATGATATTCGCCACAAAACATTCAAATTAAACAGATAACAGTCACATTATATTAAAAAAAATTGCGGTTCATTAAAACACATTTGGTCAGTCAAGATGTTAGAATAAATATAATAATAGGCAGAGCGTAGTCTCGAAGAGACGATGCTGATGCACCCCGAATAAATATAGTTTATACTATATATCATAAATTTCGCAATAAAGAAGATAAATTTTCCTTTAAGGGCATTGGGAATGTTTTTCGTTTTACCATTTGGCCATAAATATACGTTTCATGTGAATGCTGTAATAAATAGCCAAACGTAATGTCTTGTATGCACTAAATAAATAGCCAAACGTAATGTCTTGTATGCACTAAATAAATAGCCAAACGTAATGTCTTGTATGCACTAAATAAATAGCCAAACGTAATGTCTTGTATGCACTAAATAAATAGCCAAACATAATGTCTTGTATGCACTAAATAAATAGCCAAACGTAATGTCTTGTATGCACTAAATAAATAGCCAAACGTAATGTCTTGTATGCACTAAATAAATAGCCAAACGTAATGTCTTGTATGCACTAAATAAATAGCCAAACGTAATGTCTTGTATGCACTAAATAAATAGCCAAACGTAATGTCTTGTATGCACTAAATAAATAGCCAAACGTAATGTCTTGTATGCACTAAATAAATAGCCAAACATAATGTCTTGTATGCACTAAATAAATAGCCAAACGTAATGTCTTGTATGCACTAAATAAATAGCCAAACGTAATGTCTTGTATGCACTAAATAAATAGCCAAACGTAATGTCTTGTATGCACTAAATAAATAGCCAAACGTAATGTCTTGTATGCACTAAATAAATAGCCAAACGTAATGTCTTGTATGCACTAAATAAATAGCCAAACGTAATGTCTTGTATGCAGTAAATAAATAGCCAAACGTAATGTCTTGTATGCAAATGGTGAACTAAATATTGTTGATATTTTTTGACTAGCATTGGCAGCATAAAATTGATAACATGTTTTTTTGTTTGTCAGAATATGTTCGGAAACAATTCTCAGCTCTTGGCAAAGAACAAGGCAAGGGATTTGAGGTGATGTTTAACAACCTGTCCCTGTGCCAAACCAAGCTGTCCAATGTCAAGAAGCAGATGCGCAAGGATGTGTGACTTTGTGAACTTTGCATGTGTATATAGATACCAGAACGTTTCAAATTTGGTTTTACATGTAGAATAAATAGTGTTTATTGAAAATAGTTGTGTCTTTCTGGTAATTGCTACAACACTGTAGCTGGTAAATTATCTGGTCAATGTTAGCACTGCTGGGAAATTTACTGTAATGTCAAAATCAGGTGTATTATAATTATATTATTTTGTTATACCAATGTGGATGTTTCCATAACATGATGCCTTTCCTGATTCAGATATTTCAAAGCAGTCTGTTTGGTAATGAATGGTCAAATTATACATGAACAACAGAAGCACCATTTTATGATTCCATTAGAGAGGTGTGAGGTATCGGTGTAAACCAGTCCAAGTTCGAGTTCGAGAAATAAGTCAGAGAATTACAGACCAGTGAGTTTAACGTCAGTGATTTGTAAATTATTAGAAAGGTTAATTAAAGACCATATGGTGGACTTCCTCGTTAAGCATAAATTATTAAATTCATCTCAACATGGATTCCTTAAAGCGAGGTCATGCTTAACAAATATGTTATGTTTTTTGGAAGAAATCACTAAGTGGATAGACATGGGATCGCCAGTAGATATTATCTACTTAGATTTTCAGAAAGCTTTTGACAAAGTGCCACATCAAAGATTGCTACTTAAATTAAAAGCCCATGGTATCGGGGATAGCATAACTGACTGGATAGAACAATGGCTGACTGACAGAAGACAACGAGTTGTAGTAGATGGCGAAGTTTCAAATTGGAAATCGGTTTTGAGTGGGGTACCTCAAGGATCAGTATTAGGACCTATATTATTCTTAATTTATATCAATGACTTGGACGAGAGTATAACAAGTAACGTACTGAAATTTGCGGACGACACAAAACTGTTTAGAAAGGTTAATACTGATGGTGATAAACAACATTTACAAAACGATCTAGACAGATTAGTGAAATGGTCTGAGAAATGGCAGATGCTGTTCAATTTTGGGAAATGTAAATGCCTACATACAGGACATGGGAACTTGAATGTAAACTATAAAATGGGAGCTACTGTTCTTGGTACTACTGTAAAAGAAAAGGACTTAGGAGTTACAATAAGCGCTGATATGAAAGTTTCAGAGCAGTGTGGTATTGCAGCTTCAAAGGGTAATCAAATTCTTGGATTGATTAGAAGAAACATAACATATAAGGGAAAAAAGTTAATTATACCTCTTTATAAAGCAATAGTTAGACCTCATTTAGAATACTGTATACAAGCATGGAGACCATATCGTAAGAAGGATATAGATACGCTTGAACGCATACAAAGGAGAGCAACTAAAATGATTCCAGAACTTAGAGACCTTAGTTATGAAGAACGCCTGAAAGAATGTGGTTTAACAACTCTAGAGACAAGGAGGTTAAGAGGAGATCAGATTGAAGTTTTTAAGATATTGAATGGGTATGAAAATATTGATAGAAATATGTTTTTCTCACTCAAGAAGGATAGCAGAACTAGAGGACATGAGGTAAAATTACTAAAGGATCAATGTAGATTGGACATCAGGAAGCACTCGTTCTCACAGAGGACAATAAATGAATGGAACAAACTGTCTACAGATTGTGTAACTGCTAGCAGCGTGAATATGTTTAAAAACAAGGTTGACACATATATCAGGAGGGCGGGTTATAAGTAGGTGAACATTGTTGGACTCTCGATAAGCCAATGGCTTCCTTGTCCACTTGCCATCTGGGCCTTTGGCTTGGATGGCAAATCTTGTTAAATCTTGTTAAAGTTCAATTGAATGGCTTATCTTTGAACATTACTGTTCAATGATATCTTGGGCACAAAATGGTGTTTCAAAATATACCATTCTGTGCTAAAAATATGGTATATCAAAAATAAACCATTCAAAATACCATTGAAGAAAATATATACCTTTCAGAATACCATTGAAGACCACTGGACGATATATATCATGGGTAAACCGCACAATACCATTTAGTCATACCAGTGGTATTCCAAAAGGTTTACCCTTGATTTACCATTCAGTGGTATCATGATGAATGGTATTTGGTGGTATTATGGCCAATGGTATTTTGTTACCATTCAATGGTATACCATTCGGTGGTGTCCAGTGATATTCCAAAAGGTTTACCCTTGATATATCATTCAATGGTATCATGGCCAATGATATTTAATACCATTGGCCTTGATACCTTTGCATGGTATATCAAGGGTAAACCTTTTGGGATACCACTGGATGGAATACCATTGAACGATAACTAAATACCATTGGCCATAATACCACCAAATATCATTGAATGGTATTCAAAGGGTAAACCTTTCAGAATACCATTCAATACCATTGAATGGTATACTATTCAAATACAATTGGCCATAATACTACAAAATACCATTGAATGGTATTCCAAGGGCAAACCTTTCAGAATACCATTCAATACCACTGAATGGTATATCATTCAAATACCATTAGCCATAATACTACCAAATACCATTCAATGGTATTTCAGTGGTATTTTCATTACTTTTTTTGTAAGGGATAGTTATTTTCCACTATCTACATTATTATACAGGTCAGTGGTCTTTTCTAGTTAAAGCTGTGTCTATGAACAGCCACAATGCTACTATAATGTAGTAAATCTTTTCTAGTTAAAGCAGTGTCTCTGTATAGCTACAATGTTACTATGATGTAGCTAGTGTATGTATGTTCTGTTCATATAGGCCTCTGTGGGGGTACAGGCAAACTCTGATAACTTGAAAAGTATTCAAAATTACATGCAGCAACAAATGTGTACAATAATGTTAACTTGACAACATAGAAAACAAAATAATTCCATGGTTGCAACTTCCACAAGACTTGGAAATTTTGACCCCACCCCCGGGCACCCTTTTTTTCTTGGCTAATATATATATATATATAAATAATAATATACACTGTATGTCTATCTATTTATAAATATGTCTGCACTGTTTGCAGATAAAAAAGGACCAGGAGTGTTTAAAATAATGCAGCGTTTCTAGAGACTAAGAGATTACAGGATGATTAAATATTGATGCGTTTGCTCCTGGACTAAAGCAAGAATCAGACAAACACTTAGAAATCTGTACACTTCCTACGAGAGACCCTTTTAATAAAATGCAGTTTCTTTCGATCCTATAATATTATAATATGTAAGCAAATAACCACACACGTTCACAGTGACATTTCAAGCGAGTACACAGGTACAACAACAGTTAAATCTGCAGTATTAATGCGAGTGTATGGATATTTATATATACATATATTTATTTGTACATACATGCATGCACATGGCCACATGTAACAACCACACACTTTCACAGTAACATTTCAAGCGAGTACACAGGTACAACAACAGTTAAATCAGCAGTATTAATGTGAGTGTATGGATATTTATATATACATATATTTATTTGTACATACATGCATGCACATGGCCACATGTAACAATAAAAAAATTATTGTAAACATTATGTAAACAACAACATACTCTCCCACCTAGCAACATATCACACATTTTCATTCAATAAATACATATTAAATCCATGTAAAATTAAATGCATTATGGAATAACAAACACGATACAACAATAAAATCAGTTGTCACAGATTATAGGATTAATCGTTTTAACCAGAGTACGGACACATTTAGACAGAATTTATTTGTTGTTTGTAAGAAGCCATTACACCAGCCCTTCATATTTTTGCTGTAGCTTATTTAAAATGTCGGTTTAATTTATTGTAAAATCCTTCAAACAGAGAAGGACGTACGACTAGAAAGCAATATACACAGCTGTGATATGACACTCATGGAACTGTCCGAGCAAGGCCCAGCAATTAAACATTATGGCAGTTTTAATAAACAATGATTTCTTACAACAAATACATCCACAAAAGAAAAATCATTTGTCTGCACACATACACACACAATGCCACACATGCACACACAATGCCACACATGCACACACAATGCCACACATGCACACACAATGCCACACATGCACACACAATGCCATATATGTAAACTGTAACCAGCATATTTTTGTCTTCAGTATGTTCTGGTAGCAATATAAGATATGAGAAGTTTCACTCCTGGTGAATGTGGTATGTCATCCACCTAGTTGTCTTTCTTCCCAGTAATGACACCAAAACAGAAACACGTCCTCTGTTCCATTCAACATCAACAACATCTACTCAGCCAACTGAGAAATGATATTGCCGTTATAGAGAAACCAATCATTAATATTATGCATAACTTTCAGGAGTCGGAGGCTGTCGGAGAATCTTCTATACAAAGTGCTAATATTGCCTTATACAGCACAAGTAACTTGGATACAAACACTACTACTACCATGCGATCAGTACTATTTACACGACATTGACAAAGAAGTGATTTTACAGACATTCTATAAATACATATCTGGCATAAGTTTTGCTGAAATACCTTCAGTAACACAATATCACATTTTAAGCAGATTTAAGCAGATTCCACCGAACAGGCATATACAGTCAGACCTAACATATCGCATCGATTTCCGACAATGCAATTTTGGGAGGAACATGGCCACATCCTGTTTTAATATGGATTTGCTTCAAATGGAAAAATTACAAAGTACACATTTTCTTGAGTTCATCAGACAAATATAAAATCAAACGACAAACTCATAACGGCGGTCGAAGAGCAAATACCTTTGATGCTAGGCAGATATCCGACAAAGCCTAGTGGATTTTGTTTGATGTAGGTACATTTTGAAGCCCAGTGGATGGCGACACTCAATCAGAATAGGAATGGTCAGTTAACCAATGCACAAAAAATTTGATACGATTTATACTTTATATACAATTTCAAGTAAAAAATACGGATTTCTACAAAAAAAGTGGGCGTTCTGTATTTTGTTTTCGTTGTCAACAACATTTATTATTATTATTTAGTTCAGTCGGCATCCTGAATCAGTCTGCATCCAGAATCTATCAACATCCTGAATCAGTCGGAATCCTGAATCAGTCGGAATCCTGAAACAGTCGGCATCCTGAATCAGTCGGAATCCTGACACAGCCTCCAATGCTCATGCATCCAACAGAGAATATACGTCAATGACTTGTCTACTTTCAACTGGTGCCTGCCAAGAAATCGTCCAAACATCTCACGGTAACCTTTGCCAATTGTAACAATGCCACTGTTTGTGAAGACATCGGTGTCCTGACCAGGGAGTAAGTCCTGGTCCTCCTCCGTCTGATGCGGTCGAGGCAGCGGTAGGATGGCACGGATGTATGGTGTGTCGTCGCCATGGCAATGCAGCATCGTGACTGTCGTCATGGCAACCTTGTCCAAGATGAAGACACGTCCGCCCGTTGTGCCAACGTAGAGGTCATCTCCGGAGACCAGCAGTGCTGTCACCTGGCTGCTGTTGGCTGCATCAGAGGATTGAGACACATGCAGAGATAACATTCAATATATTGTCTTACCATTATAATTAACCACAATGCTTTTGTTTAACGTTACAAGGACACGCTGGTTGAAAATACTGAGTCAAATCAATCTCAGAAACTATGCAACAGATCATTGACAACATGTTATTTGTGTGAAATTAAGGCAAAATTATAAACTCATTATAAACTCATTTGCATATTGGTAACCATGGTAACTATTATTAATAAAGTTTTGGGTCACCAGTTGTTTGTGACAGTATGTTGTGTGTGATGAGTGATTTAAAATATGCTACTATACATACATATATGGTGGATGATGTTAAATAAGTTTTTGAAAAAAAATTCTGTTCGTGTTCAGGGTCACCATGGGAACTCAAATATAAGATTATCTGGAATATTCACAACGCACAATAACATGCCACAATCTATACAACGGAAGAGAAAAAGAAATTAATAGTATATTTTGATGTACGACATCCCCCCCTTTTATGCACGACATGGTAAATGGTTACCATGGTTACCATGTGTAGACTTACAGTGCGGTTGGGCCGATTGTGTACAGTAGGTGGACGGCTGGCTACTTGGTGGAGGCACCAGTTGTGAGAGGTCAGTCTGACCGTCCAGCTTCATACTGTTCGTGTTCCATCGGTAGATGACCGAGCCTACAAGCAGACAATACGGCTTGAGTCACCACAGAGCATCAACATAGTGCGACGCTTCTAAGTTCCTTCTTCAATAACATTTTTTTCTCTTCTCCTTTTAGAATCATTTAGAATCATTGCAAATGCGTTATTTATAATTTTGATGATTTTATTTAAAAAAATATTATTACCGGGTATTATTTTTGACCGGATCGTAGTAATAATTTGACCAGAAAAGGGCAAATGTAGTTCGTCTCTATAAACTATGACATAATGTTATTTACACGTTTGCAAGTTACCAGATATAGCAATCAAAGTCAATTAAATCAAATAAAATTTATTTTGACACCGTATATCTCTAAAAATAGAATCAGGGGTGTTAACAATAAATAAATAAATATTTAAATAATAAATTACTGCAATATATTACTGTGTGAAGACTATTCGTTCATATATATCCCCCACTGTCTATATAGCCAGGTACTCGTTTGTCTTAGTGAATTGAGGCAATGTGGAGCGAACAAAATTGCCCAAGCATCGAAACAGCAGCACGAAGATTTGAACACAGGTCCCCACAATTGTGAGTCCTGCATTCTAACCACTGCGCCACTGCCATCCATTGAAAGAGAACCACGTGACACTGTCACTTTGACCCACCTGGGTAGATGTAGGACCACACGGAGGAGCTGTCCTGTGGACACGTGACAACAAAGACAACGTCCGAAGGGACGGACTTGGCCTGGGGGAGCGGGTGCTGTAGTCTCTGTACACTGCCCCTGGTGCTGTGGAGGTTCCACACACTGATGCACCCCCTGCTCTGTCCACACCATAGCTCACAGCAGCTGGCAACAAACAATGCCCCACCTTAGTATTTCTAGCTAACTTGAAACTCCATAATCAATTCAGTATGCACAGCAGGTTTAATAAAAGAGTGCATAATTTTGTTAAAACCATAGAAAGAATTGACTCCGATCATTAAATTAACAAGTAACTTTGCCATAGTATATAGACCCAGATAATTTTTTCTTAATTTTAACCAGATCTAGTAAAAAATAACTGACTAATTTGTCCAATGATTTCACCAAAATTAAATGACAAATTTATACAATCGAGTTAGTGTGTTGACAGGTTTGATGATTTGCTAAATAAGCCTGAAACAAAGAAGACGAGGGAAAAAACAGAATTACGATGGGACCCTTAAACATCGCGACATGTGTACTGACCTGGGAGTCCTCATGAGAACACTGACATGTGTACTAACCTGGGAGTCCTCATGAGAACACTGACATGTGTACTGACCTGGGAGTCCTCATGAGAACACTGACATGTGTATTGACCTGGGAGTCCTCATGAGAACACCGACATGTGTACTAACCTGGGAGTCCTCATGAGAACACTGACATGTGTACTAACCTGGGAGTCCTCATGAGAACACCGACACGTGTACTGACCTGGGAGTCCTCATGAGAACACCGACACGTGTACTGACCTGGGAGTCCTCATGAGAACACCGACACGTGTACTGACCTGGGAGTCCTCATGAGAACACCGACACGTGTACTGACCTGGGAGTCCTCATGAGAACACCGACACGTGTACTGACCTGGGAGTCCTCATGAGAACACTGACACGTGTACTAACCTGGGAGTCCTCATGAGAACACTGACACGTGTACTAACCTGGGAGTCCTCATGAGAACACTGACACGTGTACTGACCTGGGAGTCCTCATGAGAACACTGACACGTGTACTGACCTGGGAGTCCTCATGAGAACACTGACATGTGTACTGACCTGGGAGTCCTCATGAGAACACCGACATGTGTACTAACCTGGGAGTCCTCATGAGAACACCGACATGTGTACTGACCTGGGAGTCCGCATGAGAACACTGACATGTGTACTGACCTGGGAGTCCTCATGAGAACACTGACATGTGTAGTGACCTGGAAGTCCTCATGAGAACACTGACATGTGTACTGACCTGGGAGTCCTCATGAGAACACTGACATGTGTACTGACCTGGGAGTCCTCATGAGAACACTGACATGTGTACTGACCTGGGAGTCCTCATGAGAACACTGACACGTGTACTAACCTGGGAGTCCTCATGAGAACACTGACACGTGTACTAACCTGGGAGTCCTCATGAGAACACCGACACGTGTACTGACCTGGGAGTCCTCATGAGAACACCAACACGTGTACTGACCTGGGAGTCCTCATGAGAACACCGACACGTGTACTGACCTGGGAGTCCTCATGAGAACACCGACACGTGTACTGACCTGGGAGTCCTCATGAGAACACCGACACGTGTAGTGACCTGGGAGTCCTCATGAGAACACTGACACGTGTACTGACCTGGGAGTCCTCATGAGAACACCGACACGTGTACTGACCTGGGAGTCCTCATGAGAACACTGACACGTGTACTGACCTGGGAGTCCTCATGAGAACACTGACACGTGTACTGACCTGGGAGTCCTCATGAGAACACTGACACGTGTACTGACCTGGGAGTCCTCATGAGAACACTGACACGTGTACTAACCTGGGAGTCCTCATGAGAACACTGACACGTGTACTAACTTGGGAGTCCTCATGAGAACACTGACACGTGTACTGACCTGGGAGTCCTCATGAGAACACTGACACATGTACTGACCTGGGAGTCCTCATGAGAACACTGACATGTGTACTAACCTGGGAGTCCTCATGAGAACACCAACATGTGTACTGACCTGGGAGTCCTCATGAGAACACTGACATGTGTACTGACCTGGGAGTCCTCATGAGAACACTGACACAGTGGATCGGCTTGCCATTGCCTGGACACTCTGTCTTCACCGGCGAGTAGTTGGGCTCCACCCCAAACATCGGGATGTTAGCGGTACATATGATGAAGTGACCATTGTCCAAAACAATGTAGAGTTGTGCCTCGGGTCGGCCGTACGATATGCCCTTGATGTGGACGTTGGCGCAAGATGTCGCTGGGAATGTAAGCATCTCTGTGTAGTCTTGTAGACTGTTGGCGACAAACAATGTTGTCATCAGTGAATATAAACAGAACACAGCCCATCAGTGTTCAACAAAGGATGTGAGAATATTGGACCATTAGGAAAACTGGGTTAATAGGAAACTCAAAGATGCAACCATCAGTTGAAACCTGCCCTGAACCGAGATATCAGACTGGAGTTCCCACAAATCCTTCTCCTGCTTGTGTCACATGACGTTGATATGCCTGTAGTGAAGTTAATCTGCCAACCGAAAGCTGAGTAAGTCGGCCAAAATATTTGGAGAATACAACAGTTTCTTGAGAGGTAAATAACATGTCAAATGAAAGTTGGCGTAGACTTAATTGTTTTACCATAAACTTTGGTTGACTAATTTGTTCATACAATGACCAAACTTCTATGGGAAGTACACTCAGACTATGGAATTAGTGCATGAAAAGTTCATCATTCATCATTTCAATCATGTCTATAGCCAATGACCTGTACATACAGCTAAGTCGACTACAACTGGTGTGGTACTTCATTGTAATGCAATGAGACTACCATTGTCTCTGCTGTCAACAGCAGGCTACCATTTCAGTTCAAGTTTTGAGGTCTTATTTCCCAGTCACTTATAAGCAACAATGACACCGGTGACAAGCACAGGACAAGGTGACACCGTCAGGTTTCTGTCAGTAATGGACTGTGTCAAAGTTGACAGGTGAACAATTGAACAACCAAATCTGTCAAGTATTGTTTCTGTTCCAACATGTCCAAGGACTCAAGCAGTAACAGGACTGATGGTTTATTTCTAAGTGTTCCCCTGCCATGGACACCAGGTAGAAGGGACCAACAGTTTTTACTGTCTCTTCCGAAAGACACGGGCAAAGTGGGGTGAACGAAATTGCCCAAGTTTTGAAATGGCCGCAGGTGGTTTTGATCCCTGTTTCCCTCTACCAAAAGCCCGATGCTCTATCTCTGTCAGAATGAGGCACATCAACACAGCTGGGAAACAACTTCACTGAACCTGCAACCACAGTCAAAACATCTATGAACTGATCTAATTCCTCTGTGGGATGAGGTACTACCTGAAGACATGTATGACGGCGTCAATGTCCCCGCACCACATCCAGTCATCTGTCACACACATGCAGGTGACGACTGGAATCTCCAATGGCAATGACTGGAACACAAGTCAACAAAGTCAACAGCCAGAGATACAGAATGACAGGTGTCAGAAATGTGTCTCTCTGTCTTACTGCTTTATCCTGACAAGTTCAGATAAAGAATTATACATTAATTAGCATAGCTGGGGTGGGTAGTTTTGTAATAATTTCTAGCACTCTTTTTAACTACCTCCTTGGGGAACCCGGGTCATCCCCTGGGGATACACATTACAAGTGCATTATTTGCAGAAGTGATTCCAGGGCATTGTAAACCACTGATGCACTTTAAGCCTGGCTTCAAATGTCACGCACTGACCTTAGCCTGCACACACTCCATCTGGTGGTAGGTGTAGACATGAATGCGACCCTGCGACATTGCCGACTCGTTTGATGTGCGTAGTGCAATCCACACATCAGTAAATGGTGACGCATCTTCTAGTGCAAACGGACTGCCTGTAGAAACAACTCTCATGTGACTGCAGAATAAACTATAGGATACACTACATGATACATTATATGATACAGTACATGATACACTATAGGATAATCCACAATGGCAAATGGCACAACCATATATAATAAAACGTTCGACTCATGAGAAGTAGTAGAATTGTGTGTGGACACCTTTGACACATTCTGAACAGGCATTGATTTTCATGGGAAATTGGTGGGAGTCCACCAGACTCCAACTCGACTCCCATCCGACACCCACCCGTCACCCACCCACTCCCACTCTGGTCATACCTGGGAGTCCACAGACAAATTTGGGAGTCAGTACTTTTCAATAAAAACAAGTCCATCGTGTGGCGCCACTGTTGTATCAACTTCCTGGCCCGTAATCTAAGATGGCGCCCATGTCGGATCGCATGCGCCGTGCTCAGGTGTATTTTCGAACAAACACAATTACAACTGTCCAATACAACCTAGACCCGGTTCAAGATGGCAGCGTACACGCATATTTACAGACCATCATCGTTGTTGAAATCGACCAGTTTAACACTGGATTCTTCTAAAGTAGGGAGTCACACAAACTCCTACCAAAAGCTGTATAAGGAGTTTGGAGGGTAAAACAAGGAGTTTCAAACTTACAAGAAAATCAAAGCCTGCAGAACATGTAATGCTGTGCTCCATATGAGTCCACAGTATTGCAGAACTGTAAGAAGACATAAATAAACGTGTTTCTGTTGTGTCCTGAATGTTGTCAATTTTGGTGTCTTCATGTTTGTTATAATTCCCAGGTACCTCATTTTGTCCTTCCTACTACCCACTGATGATAATGATAGTAATGTGTGGCAGCAAGGATTCCACATTAACCTGGATTCTCTCAATAGAGAGCCTAATGTTTTAACTACCACATCACTGCGGCTTACAACTAACACTTCAACAGGACATCGTCACTGTACATTGTCCACTCACTGACCCACCTGGTTTGACGAGCAGTTGCCAGATGGGGGCAGCACCAGCACAGCTGACCTCTAGCTGACCGTCGAGACTGATGACGTTCTGCAGGTGGCTGAACTCGGGGGCGCTGGCTAGTGATACTATCTCTGATGCTGACGGTCGGTCAGAGGGGTCTTGGGACCAGCAGAGGGTCATCAGATCAAGGAAGGGGGTTGGTAGCGAGAGATCCTACAACATCACAATGTGTTCATCGTAATCGAAAGTCATTATTTGACCCAAAATTTCATGATCTTCATGATCTAAATAATAATAATAATGAACTTCTATAGCGCTTATATACTCAGGAACCTGAGCACAGAGGCTCAACAAGTCTTTTCTAGTTAAAACAGTTTCTCTGTAGCTACAATATTGTATATAACCATATTCTGCAGGTCCAGTTCAAATTACTGCAGACAATTAATGATTGAGTCTTATGAATAATACATTTGTATAACTTTTCAGCATGTGAAAAGGAAGATGCTGAAGACAGTTAAGCAAAAAGCAACAGACAGCCTGATGAAAGCAGTGTTATCAAAGAAAGACAAAACAGAGAAATGCAGCCGTGCTAAAGAGGTACATCGTGGTCATGCGTTGTATTGACATGATCTTTGATTTTAGCCCAGTAATATTGCAATAGTACTAAACAACTGCAAATGTCATTTAAAAACCTGGCATATATATTATCACAGCAAAAGTAAGAGTAAGTTCAATGACAGAAAGATTGTCCTCACAGAACTTTTTTTAACACTATTTGTTCAGCATCCATCTTGCTGAAGATCTTAATATTTTTATATCCAATTCAGGAAATTATTACTTATGTACAATGTGTTTTATGATTTGCAATTGTTATCAGGATGATGTAAAGAGTATTTATGCAGTTGCCTAATTCTAATTTCAATTTGTTAAGAGTTGTTTCTAAACTTTTACCTTGCAATATGTTTTGGTTGTATTAAAATTGAAGACCTTTTTTGTGCATATGGTGAGCACTGTCCATATAGATCAGTGAACATAATTAATATAATAACTGCCCATTTTTTCCAGCAAATAGCCTATTGTGGGAATGATTCGCTGGACACTGATAACTCAGATGAAGAGGAGTACATTCCAAGACATATGTCCTCCTCAGTCAGATTTGCTAACTGAAGCAGAAACTGAGAAAGGAAATGGCAGAAAAGCAAGCTTTGGTGCAGACGTTGGCTACATTGACAGGTTTGCAGCCTATTTGGCTAAAATAGTAAAAAATATACGTTTGAACTTATTTTTGGTTTGCATATTGGAAGCACCATGCTTGTTATGTTAACCCTAGTAATTTAACATGTATGTATGGGAGGCCACGCTCAAAATGAAGGGACATATCAATGTCTTTGACCTTTGCGTAACAGACTTATGCATGGTCATTGTCAACTCTATTGCTACCCTAAAATTCCCACTTTAGGTTTGTTTGACACAGATATGAAATTCGCAGGAAGATGGGTATGTGACTTGATAAATCACAGCTATAGTTGCAAGTCCACATAGGCCATCTAATATTGTGTCAGTATATTTGCTTATTTGTAGAAAATTCTCCCTCTTTACATACTCTGTTTCCTCCACAGAGCTGCCAAATTTTACCACTGAGATGAAAAGGTTGAAAGCACCGACAACACATCAGATCTCCAAAGATCAAGTTCCAGGCACATGTGCACCTAACATAGCCATGTCTGGTGCTTCTAAGAACATGATTGTGACGACTGCAAGACCGCCAACAGACAGACCAAGGGAGCCCGAAAACATTGTAGATGTAAGTTAAACTTATAGTTTTATGAGGAATTCTAAGAATGAAATAGCATGTGTAGAATTTTATTTTATAGATATGAACATATACTTAGTCTTACCAGGTACTATAGTTGTGAAGAAAGGGTTCGTGAACTGTTCAGTTAATCACTGCATTTGCAAATTATTCGTTGAAAAGACAAGTATAATTATTGCAGGTGTGTACTGCACAAAATATATACCACAATATACATTGATCTGTTTGGTTGTTATTTAACATGACTAATGGTCTAATCTTAGATGAGTAAGCATGAAGACTGCTTACTGGAAGTTGTGCTTGCCCTGGAACTGGGACCAGGGTACAAAGTCTTTAAGAATCATTGAGGCAGATATCTACTAAGTCTTTTTAAAGGACAAAAAGATGACATTAAAAATTTTCTGGTTTGCATTTTACCCACTTGCCATTTCAAACTACAAACAGGGCAGTTTTTTTTTCAACGTACTATAATTTTATACAGAGCACAGTTTTCAGGATGTGATAAACGTTAAAATCAGTTTAAAAGTATTCTAAGGTCTTTAAATAATATATTTTATTGGTACACGTAGTCAAACATAGTCAGGTGGTGGAACTGTTTTATTAATTAAACATAAAATGTGGTAAACAATTTATTTTCAGCTTTGCGACAATGGTGGAAATATACTGGTGACAAGCAAGAGAATGGCACGGTGCAACCATTCAACTGCCAGTAAATTGATCAATGATTTGATATCATGCCTGTTTGCCGTTGAAGAAATGGTCACCTCCAGCATGTATGGCCAAGACTGTAACATCCACAAAAAGATGGCCAGACTACAAACGCTTTGGACCCAGACAAATTGTGTGCCATGAAAGGCAAGTACAAAGCACTGCTATATAAAATTAGAAATGGTAAATAAAATACAGCTAAAAGTGAATTGACCATTAACAAATTAATAAAAAAAAAAAAAAGTTCAAAAAACAGTGGGACAATACAGACACAGTTGGTTGATTGTTATAAAAAATACCACCAAATTAAAACAATGCTAAGTTCATTTATATAGTAAAAACATAATTATTCATACATTATTATACATTCTAGGTTATTAAAATGTTGTTGCATTAAAACAAATATTTTGCGATTTAATAATAAAAAACGATATAGTATCATTTAACATTTCAATTAAAACTGAACAAGAGTGATTAGGATTTAAAATTTATATGGCTCCAACTGGGACATATGTGAACAAGACATGTGGGAACAAGACATATGGGAACAAGAAGAAAACAAAGAAACATATAAATTTTAATTAGAGGAAGAACAACTGACATCTTACTACATATATGGGATACAGTGGGTCTATTCTAATTGGTCAATGTTCACACGTTGTAAAAGAAAGCAATATTATCAAGGCAAAGTTTATGATGTTTAAAGGTACAAAGTCTGATAGTTTGTATCGAAAGGTGATGTTATATAGTATAAACTTTATTCTGACATATTGACTGCCCAAATGTGTTTTAATGAATCACAATTTTGTTTGAATAATTTCACTGTTATCTGTTTAGGAAATTAACTTTGCCATTCAGCATGCAGTGTAAACATGATATTAACCTTGCCATTCAGCATGCAGTGTAAACATGATATTAACCTTACCATTCAGCATGCAGTGTAAACATGATATTAACCTTGCCATTCAGCATGCAGTGTAAACATGATATTAACCTTGCCATTCAGCATGCAGTGTAAACATGATATTAACCTTGCCATTCAGCATGCAGTGTAAACATGATATTAACCTTGCCATTCAGCATGCAGTGTAAACATGATATTAACCTTGCCATTCAGCATGCAGTGTAAACATGATATTAACCTTGCCATTCAGGATGCAGTGTAAACCTGATATTAACCTTGCCATTCAGCATGCAGTGTAAACATGATATTAACCTTGCCATTCAGCATGCAGTGTAAACATGATATTAACCTTGCCATTCAGCATGCAGTGTAAACATGATATTAACCTTGCCATTCAGCATGCAGTTTAAACATGATATTAACCTTGCCATTCAGCATGCAGTGTAAACATGATATTAACCTTGCCATTCAGCATGCAGTGTAAACATGATATTAACCTTGCCATTCAGCATGCAGTGTAAACATGATATTAACCTTGCCATTCAGCATGCAGTGTAAACATGATATTAACCTTGCCATTCAGCATGCAGTGTAAACATGATATTAACCTTGCCATTCAGGATGCAGTGTAAACCTGATATTAACCTTGCCATTCAGCATGCAGTGTAAACATGATATTAACCTTGCCATTCAGCATGCAGTGTAAACATGATATTAACCTTGCCATTCAGCATGCAGTGTAAACATGATATTAACCTTGCCATTCAGCATGCAGTTTAAACATGATATTAACCTTGCCATTCAGCATGCAGTGTAAACATGATATTAACCTTGCCATTCAGCATGCAGTGTAAACATGATATTAACCTTGCCATTCAGCATGCAGTGTAAACATGATATTAACCTTGCCATTCAGCATGCAGTGTAAACATGATATTAACCTTGCCATTCAGCATGCAGTGTAAACACGATATTAACCTTGCCATTCAGCATGCAATGTAAACATGATATTCGCCACAAAACATTCAAATTAAACAGATAACAGTCACATTATATTAAAAAAAATTGTGGTTCATTAAAACACATTTGGTCAGTCAAGATGTTAGAATAAATATAATAATAGGCAGAGCGTAGTCTCGAAGAGATGATGCTGATGCACCCCGAATAAATATAGTTTATACTATATATCATAAATTTCGCAATAAAGAAGATAAATTTTCCTTTAAGGGCATTGGGAATGTTTTTCGTTTTACCATTTGGCCATAAATATACGTTTTATGTGAATGCTGTAATAAATAGCCAAACGTAATGTCTTGTATGCACTAAATAAATAGCCAAACGTAATGTCTTGAATGCACTAAATAAATAGCCAAACGTAATGTCTTGTATGCACTAAATAAATAGCCAAACGTAATGTCTTGTATGCACTAAATAAATAGCCAAACGTAATGTCTTGTATGCACTAAATAAATAGCCAAACGTAATGTCTTGTATGCACTAAATAAATAGCCAAACGTAATGTCTTGTATGCACTAAATAAATAGCCAAACGTAATGTCTTGTATGCACTAAATAAATAGCCAAACGTAATGTCTTGTATGCACTAAATAAATAGCCAAACGTAATGTCTTGTATGCAAATGGTGAACTAAATATTGTTGATATTTTTTGACTAGCATTGGCAGCATAAAATTGATAACATGTTTTTTTGTTTGTCAGAATATGTTCGGAAACAATTCTCAGCTCTTGGCAAAGAACAAGGCAAGGGATTTGAGGTGATGTTTAACAACCTGTCCCTGTGCCAAACCAAGCTGTCCAATGTCAAGAAGCAGATGCGCAAGGATGTGTGACTTTGTGAACTTTGCATGTGTATATAGATACCAGAACGTTTCAAATTTGGTTTTACATGTAGAATAAATAGTGTTTATTGAAAATAGTTGTGTCTTTCTGGTAATTGCTACAACACTGTAGCTGGTAAATTATCTGGTCAATGTTAGCACTGCTGGGAAATTTACTGTAATGTCAAAATCAGGTGTATTATAATTATATTATTTTGTTATACCAATGTGGATGTTTCCATAACATGATGCCTTTCCTGATTCAGATATTTCAAAGCAGCCTGTTTGGTAATGAATGGTCAAATTATACATGAACAACAGAAGCACCATTTTATGATTCCATTAGAGAGGTGTGAGGTATCGGTGTAAACCAGTCCAAGTTCAATTGAATGGCTTATCTTTGAACATTACTGTTCAATGATATCTTGGGCACAAAATGGTGTTTCAAAATATACCATTCTGTGCTAAAAATATGGTATATCAAAAATAAACCATTCAAAATACCATTGAAGAAAATATATACCTTTCAGAATACCATTGAAGACCACTGGACGATATATATCACGGGTAAACCGCACAATACCATTTAGTCATACCAGTGGTATTCCAAAAGGTTTACCCTTGATTTACCATTCAGTGGTATCATGATGAATGGTATTTGGTGGTATTATGGCCAATGGTATTTTGTTACCATTCAATGGTATACCATTCGGTGGTGTCCAGTGATATTCCAAAAGGTTTACCCTTGATATATCATTCAATGGTATCATGGCCAATGATATTTAATACCATTGGCCTTGATACCTTTGCATGGTATATCAAGGGTAAACCTTTTGGGATACCACTGGATGGAATACCATTGAATGATAACTAAATACCATTGGCCATAATACCACCAAATATCATTGAATGGTATTCAAAGGGTAAACCTTTCAGAATACCATTCAATACCATTGAATGGTATACTATTCAAATACAATTGGCCATAATACTACAAAATACCATTGAATGGTATTCCAAGGGCAAACCTTTCAGAATACCATTCAATACCACTGAATGGTATATCATTCAAATACCATTAGCCATAATACTACCAAATACCATTCAATGGTATTTCAGTGGTATTTTCATTACTTTTTTTGTAAGGGATAGTTATTTTCCACTATCTACATTATTATACAGGTCAGTGGTCTTTTCTAGTTAAAGCTGTGTCTATGAACAGCCACAATGCTACTATAATGTAGTAAATCTTTTCTAGTTAAAGCAGTGTCTCTGTATAGCTACAATGTTACTATGATGTAGCTAGTGTATGTATGTTATGCTATGTATAGACGTGTTCTGTTCATATAGACCTCTATGGGGGTACAGGCAAACTCTGATAACTTGAAAAGTATTCAAAATTACATGCAGCAACAAATGTGTACAATAATGTTAACTTGACAACATAGAAAACAAAATAGTTCCATGGTTGCAACTTCCACAAGACTTGGAAATTTTGACCCCACCCCCAGGCACCCTTTTTTTCTTGGCTAATATATATATATATAAATAATAATATACACTGTATGTCTATCTATTTATAAATATGTCTGCACTGCTTGCAGCTAAAGAAGGACCAGGAGTATGTTTAAAATAATGCAGCGTTTCTAGAGACTAAGAGATTACAGGATGATTAAATATTGATGAGTTTGCTCCTGGACTAAAGCAAGAATCAGACAAACACTTAGAAATCTGTACACTTCCTACGAGAGACCCTTTTAATAAAATGCAGTTTCTTTCGATCCTATAATATTATAATATGTAAGCAAATAACCACACACTTTCACAGTAACATTTCAAGCGAGTACACAGGTACAACAACAGTTAAATCAGCAGTATTAATGTGAGTGTATGGATATTTATATATATACATATATTTATTTGTACATACATGCATGCACATGGCCACATGTAACAATAAAAAAATTATTGTAAAAATTATGTAAACAACAACATACTCTCCCACCTAGCAACATATCACACATTTTCATTCAATAAATACATATTAAATCCATGTAAAATTAAATGCATTATGGAATAACAAACACGATACAACAATAAAATCAGTTGTCACAGATTATAGGATTAATCGTTTTAACCAGAGTACGGACACATTTAGACAGAATTTATTTGTTGTTTGTAAGAAGCCATTACACCAGCCCTTCATATTTTTGCTGTAGCTTATTTAAAATGTCGGTTTAATTTATTGTAAAATCCTTCAAACAGAGAAGGACGTACGACTAGAAAGCAATATACACAGCCGTGATATGACACTCATGGAACTGTCCGAGCAAGGCTCAGCAATTAAACATTATGGCAGTTTTAATAAACAATGATTTCTTACAACAAATACATCCACAAAAGAAAAATCATTTGTCTGCACACATGCACACACAATGCCACACATGCACACACAATGCCACACATGCACACACAATGCCACACATGCACAAACAGTGCCACACATGCACACACAATGCCATATATGTAAACTGTAACCGGCATATTTTTGTCTTCAGTATGTTCTGGTAGCAATATAAGATATGAGAAGTTTCACTCCTGGTGAATGTGGTATGTCATCCACCTAGTTGTCTTTCTTCCCAGTAATGACACCAAAACAGAAACACGTCCTCTGTTCCATTCAACATCAACAACATCTACTCAGCCAACTGAGAAATGATATTGCTGTTATAGAGAAACCAATCATTAATATTATGCATAACTTTCAGGAGTCTAGCATGGTTTCACGGTATTAAGTTCAGAGTCTGTCGGAGAATCTTCTATACAAAGCACTAATATTGCCTTATACAGCACAAGTGACTTGGATACAAACACTACTACTACCATGCGATCAGTACTATTTACACGACATTGACAAAGAAGTGATTTTACAGACATTCTATAAATACATCTGGCATAAGTTTTGCTGAAATACCTTCAGTAACACAATAACACATTCACGGGAAATGTTTAAGCAGATTCCACCGAACAGGCATATACAGTCAGACCTAATATATCGCATCGATTTCCGACAATGCAATTTTGGGAGGAACATGGCCACATCCTGTTTTAATATGAATTTGCTTCAAATGAAAAAAATTACAAAGTACACATTTTCTTGAGTTCATCAGACAAATATAAAATGAAACGACAAACTCATAGCGGCGGTCGAAGAGCAAATACCTTTGATGCTAGGCAGATTTCCGACAAAGCCTAGTGGATTTTGTTTGATGTAGGTACATTTCGAAGCCCAGTGGATGGCGACACTCAATCAGAATAGGAATGGTATGGGCCAGTTAACCAATGCACAAAAAATTTGATAGGATTTATACTGCTTTATATACAATTTCAAGTAAAAAAATATGGATTTCTACCAAAAAAGTGGGCGTTCTGTATTTTGTTTTCGTTGTCAACAACATTTATTATTATTATTTAGTTCAGTTGGCATCCTGAATCAGTCGGCATCCAGAATCTATCGACATCCTGAATCAGTCGGAATCCTGAATCAGTCGGAATCCTGAAACAGTCGGCATCCTGAATCAGTCAGAACCCTGACACAGCCTCCAATGCTCATGCATCCAACAGAGAATATACGTCAATGACTTGTCTACTTTCAACTGGTGCCTGCCAAGAAATCGTCCAAACATCTCACGGTAACCTTTGCCAATTGTAACAACGCCACTGTTTGTGAAGACATCGGTGTCTTGACCAGGGAGCAAGTCCTGGTCCTCCTCCGTCTGATGCGGTCGCGGCAGTGGTAGGATGGCACGGATGTACGGTGTGTCGTCGCCATGGCAATGCAACACAGTGACTGGCGTCATGGCAACCTTGTCCAAGATAAAGACACGTCCGCCCGTTGTGCCAACGTAGAGGTCATCTCCGGAGACCAGCAGTGCTGTCACCTGGCTGCTGTTGGCTGCATCAGAGGATTGAGACACGTGCAGAGATAACATTCAATATATTATCTTAGCATTACAATTAACCACAATGCTTTTGTTTAACGTTACAAGGACACGCTCGTTAAAAATACTGTGAGTCAAATCAATCTCAGAAACTACGCAACAGATCATTGCCAAATGTTCAACATGTTATTTGTGTGAAATTAAGGCAAAATTATAAAGTTAAACTCATTTGCATATTGGTAACCATGGTAACTATTATTAATAAAGTTTTGGGTCACCAGTTGTTTGTGACAGTATGTTGTGTGTGATGAGTGATTTTAAATATGGTACTAAACATACATATAAATTATAAGGTGGATGATGTTAAATAAGTTTTTGAAAAAAAGTCTGTTCGTGTTCAGGCCCACCATGGGAACTCAAATATCAGATTATCTGGAATGTTCACAATGCACAATAACATGGCACAATCTATACAACGGAAGAGAAAAAGAAATTAATAATATATTTTGATGTACGACATCCCCCTTTTATGCACGACATGGTAAATGGTTACCATGGTTACCATGTGTAGACTTACAGTGGGGTTGGGCCGATTGTGTACAGTAGGTGGACGGCTGGCTACTTGGTGGAGGCACCAGTTGTGAGAGGTCAGTCTGACCGTCCAGTTTCATACTGTTCGTGTTCCATCGGTAGATGACCGAGCCTACAAGCAGACAATACGGCTGGAGTCACCACAGAGCATCAACATAGTGCGACGCTTCTAAGTTCCTTCTTCAATAAAATTTTGTTTCTTCTTTTAGAATCATTTCACATTTAGCACGTTTGTGCAAACGTGTTATTTATAGTTTTGATAATTTTATTTGAAAAAATATTATTACCGGGTATTATTTTTGACCGGATTGTAGTCATAATTTGACGAGAAAAGGGCAAATGTAGTTCGTCTCTATAAACTGTGACATAATGTTATTTACATTTTTGCAAGTTACCAGTCAATTAAATCAAATAAAATTTATTTTGACACCGTATATCTAAAAATAGAATCAGGGGTGTTAACAATAATAAATAAATAAATATTTAAATAATAAATTACTGCAATTAATTACTGTGTGAAGAACTGTGTGAAGACTATTCGTTCATATACATCCCCCACTGTCTATATAGCCAGG
Source organism: Lamellibrachia columna (assembly GCA_963662155.1). Lineage (NCBI taxonomy): Eukaryota > Metazoa > Annelida > Polychaeta > Sabellida > Siboglinidae > Lamellibrachia > Lamellibrachia columna. The sequence continues at coordinate 22,654,740 of OY759273.1, read as the reverse complement.
TACTCGTTTGTCTTAGTGAATTGAGGCAAGGTGGAGCAAAAAAAATTGCCCAAGCATCGAAACAGCAGCACGAAGATTTGAACACCGGTCCCCACAATTGTGTGTCCTGCATTCTAACCACTGCGCCACTGCCATCCATTGAAAGAGAACCATGTGACACTGTCACTTTGACCCACCTGGGTAGATGTAGGACCACACGGAGGAGCTGTCCTGTGGACACGTGACAACAAAGACAACGTCTGAAGGGACGGACTTGGCCTGGGGGAGTGGGTGCTGTAGTCTCTGTAGACTGCCCCTGGTGCTGTGGAGGTTCCACACACTGATGCACCCCCTGGTCTGTCCACACCATAGCTCACAGCAGCTGGCAACAAACAATGCCCCACCTTAGTATTTCTAGCTAACTTGAAACTCCATAATCAATTCAGTATGCACAGCAGGTTTAATAAAAGAGTGCATAATTTTGTTAAAACCATAGAAAGAATTGACTCCGATCATTAAATTAACAAGTAACTTTGCCATAGTATATAGAGCCAGATAATTTTGTCTTAATTTTAACCAGATCTAGTAAAAAATAACTGAATAATTTGTCCAATGATTTCACCAAAATTAAATGACAAATTTATACAATCGAGTTAGTGTGTTGACAGGTTTGATGTTTTGCTAAATAAGCCTGAAACAAAGAAGACGAGGGAAAAAACAGAATTACGATGGGACCCTTAAACATCGCGACATGTGTACTGACCTGGGAGTCCTCATGAGAACACTGACATGTGTACTAACCTGGGAGTCCTCATGAGAACACTGACATGTGTACTGACCTGGGAGTCCTCATGAGAACACTGACATGTGTACTGACCTGGGAGTCCGCATGAGAACACTGACATGTGTACTGACCTGGGAGTCCTCATGAGAACACTGACATGTGTACTGACCTGGGAGTCCGCATGAGAACACTGACATGTGTACTGACCTGGGAGTCCTCATGAGAACACTGACATGTGTACTGACCTGGGAGTCCTCATGAGAACACTGACATGTGTACTGACCTGGGAGTCCGCATGAGAACACTGACATGTGTACTGACCTGGGAGTCCTCATGAGAACACTGACATGTGTACTGACCTGGGAGTCCGCATGAGAACATTGACATGTGTACTGACCTGGGAGTGTACTGACCTGGGAGTCCTCATGAGAACACTGACATGTGTACTGACCTGGGAGTCCTCATGAGAACACTGACATGTGTACTGACCTGGGAGTCCTCATGAGAACACTGACATGTGTACTGACCTGGGAGTCCTCATGAGAACACTGACAGGTGTACTGACCTGGGAGTCCTCATGAGAACACTGACACGTGTACTAAACTGGGAGTCCTCATGAGAACACTGACACGTGTACTAACCTGGGAGTCCTCATGAGAACACTGACACGTGTACTGACCTGGGAGTCCTCTTGAGAACACTGACACGTGTACTGACCTGGGAGTCCTCATGAGAACACTGACACGTGTACTGACCTGGGAGTCCTCATGAGAACACTGACACGTGTACTGACCTGGGAGTCCTCATGAGAACACTGACACGTGTAATAAACTGGGAGTCCTCATGAGAACACTGACATGTGTACTAACCTGGGAGTCCTCATGAGAACACTGACATGTGTACTAACCTGGGAGTCCTCATGAGAACACTGACATGTGTACTAATCTGGGAGTCCTCATGAGAACACTGACATGTGTACTAACCTGGGAGTCCTCATGAGAACACTGACATGTGTACTAATCTGGGAGTCCTCATGAGAACACCAACATGTGTACTGACCTGGGAGTCCTCATGAGAACACCAACATGTGTACTGACCTGGGAGTCCTCATGAGAACACTGACATGTGTACTGACCTGGGAGTCCTCATGAGAACACTGACATGTGTACTGACCTGGGAGTCCTCATGAGAACACCAACATGTGTACTGACCTGGGAGTCCTCATGAGAACACTGACACAGTGGATCGGCTTGCCATTGCCTGGACACTCTGTCTTCAACGGCGAGTAGTTGGGCTCCACCCCAAACATCGGGATGTTAGCGGTACATATGATGAAGTGACCATTGTCCAAAACAATGTAGAGTTGTGCCTCGGGTCGGCCGTACGATATGCCCTTGATGTGGACGTTGGCGCAAGATGTCGCTGGGAATGTAAGCATCTCTGTGTAGTCTTGTAGACTGTTGGCAACAAACAATGTTGTCATCAGTGAATATAAACAGAACACAGCCCATCAGTGTTCAACAAAGGATGTGAGAATATTGGACCATTAGGAAAACTGGGTTAATAGGAAACTCAAAGATGCAACCATCAGTTGAAACCTGCCCTAAACCGAGATGTCAGACTGGAGTTCCCACAAATCCTTCTCCTGCTTGTGTCACATGACATTGATATGCCTGTAGTGAAGTTAATCTGCCAACCGAAAGCTGAGTAAGTCGGCCAAAATATTTGGAGAATACAACAGTTTCTTGAGAGGTAAATAACATGTCAAATGAAAGTTGGCGTAGACTTAATTGTTTTACCATAAACTTTGGTTGACCAATTTGTTCATACAATGACCAAACTTCTATGGGAAGTACACTCAGACATATGGAATTAGTGCATGAAAAGTTCATCATTCATCATTTCAATCATGTCTATAGCCAATGACCTGTACATACAGCTAAGTCGACTACAACTGGTGTGGTACTTCATTGTAATGCAATGAGACTACCATTGTCTCTGCTGTCAACAGCAGGCTACCATTTCAGTTCAAGTTTTGAGGTCTTATTTCCCAGTCACTTATAAGCAACAATGACACCGGTGACAAGCACAGGACAAGGTGACACCGTCAGGTTTCTGTCAGTAATGGACTGTGTCAAAGTTGACAGGTGAACAATTGAACAACCAAATCTGTCAAGTATTGTTTCTGTTCCAACATGTCCAAGGACTCAAGCAGTAACAGGACTGATGGTTTATTTCTAAGTGTTCCCCTGCCATGGACACCAGGTAGAAGGGACCAACAGTTTTTACTGTCTCTTCCGAAAGACACGGGCAAAGTGGGGTGAACGAAATTGCCCAAGTTTTGAAATGGCCGCAGGTGGTTTTGATCCCTGTTTCCCTCTACCAAAAGCCCGATGCTCTATCTCTGTCAGAATGAGGCACATCAACACAGCTGGGAAACAACTTCACTGAACCTGCAACCACAGTCAAAACATCTATGAACTGATCTAATTCCTCTGTGGGATGAGGTACTACCTGAAGACATGTATGACGGCGTCAATGTCCCCGCACCACATCCAGTCATCTGTCACACACATGCAGGTGACGACTGGAATCTCCAATGGCAATGACTGGAACACAAGTCAACAAAGTCAACAGCCAGAGATACAGAATGACAGGTGTCAGAAATGTGTCTCTCTGTCTTACTGCTTTATCCTGACAAGTTCAGATAAAGAATTATACATTAATTAGCGTAGCTGGGGTGGGTAGTTTTGTAATAATTTCTAGCACTCTTTTTAACTACCTCCTTGGGGAACCCGGGTCATCCCCTGGGGATACACATTACAAGTGCATTATTTGCAGAAGTGATTCCAGGGCATTGTAAACCACTGATGCACTTTAAGCCTGGCTTCAAATGTCACGCACTGACCTTAGCCTGCACACACTCCATCTGGTGGTAGGTGTAGACATGAATGCGACCCTGCGACATTGCCGACTCGTTTGATGTGCGTAGTGCAATCCACACATCAGTACATGGTGACGCATCTTCTAGTGCAAACGGACTGCCTGTAGAAACAACTCTCATGTGACTGCAGAATAAACTATAGGATACACTACATGATACATTATATGATACACTACATGATACACTATAGGATAATCCACAATGGCAAATGGCACAACCATATATAATAAAACGTTCGACTCATGAGAAGTAGTAGAATTGTGTGTGGACACCTTTGACACATTCTGAACAGGCATTGATTTTCATGGGAAATTGGTGGGAGTCCACCAGACTCCAATTAACTCGACTCCCATCCGACACCCACCCGACACCCACCCGACTCCCACCTGACTCCCACTCTGGTCATACCTGGGAGTCCACAGACAAATTTGGGAGTCAGTACTTTTCAATAAAAACAAGTCCATCATGTGGCGCCACTGTTGTATCAACTTCCTGGCCCGTAATCTAAGATGGCGCCCATGTCGGATCGCATGCGCCGTGCTCAGGTGTATTTTCGAACAAACACAATTACAACTGTCCAATACAACCTAGACCCGGTTCAAGATGGCAGCGTACACGCATATTTACAGACCATCATCGTTGTTGAAATCGACCAGTTTAACACTGGATTCTTCTAAAGTAGGGAGTCACACAAACTCCTACCAAAAGCTGTATAAGGAGTTTGGAGGGTAAAACAAGGAGTTTCAAACTTACAAGAAAATCAAAGCCTGCAGAACATGTAATGCTGTGCTCCATATAAGTCCACAGTATTGCAGAACTGTAAGAAGACATAAATAAACGTGTTTCTGTTGTGTCCTGAATGTTGTCATTTTTGGTGTCTTCATGTTTGTTATAATTCCCAGGTACCTCATTTTGTCCTTCCTACTACCCACTGATGATAATGATAGTAATGTGTGGCAGCAAGGATTCCACATTAACCTGGATTCTCTCAATAGAGAGCCTAATGTTTTAACTACCACATCACTGCGGCTTACAACTCACACTTCAACAGGACATCGTCACTGTACATTGTCCACTCACTGACCCACCTGGTTTGATGAGCAGTTGCCAGATGGGGGCAGCACCAGCACAGCTTACCTCTAGCTGACCGTCGAGACTGATGACGTTCTGCAGGTGGCTGAACTCGGGGGCGCTGGCTAGTGACACTATCTCTGATGCTGACGGTCGGTCAGAGGGGTCTTGGGACCAGCAGAGGGTCATCAGATCAAGGAAGGGGGTTGGTAGCGAGAGATCCTACAACATCACAATGTGTTCATCGTAATCGAAAGTCATTATTTGACCCAAAATTTCATGATCTTCATGATCTAAATAATAATAATAATGAACTTCTATAGCGCTTATATACTCAGGAACCTGAGCACAGAGGCTCAACAAGTCTTTTCTAGTTAAAACAGTTTCTCTGTAGCTACAATATTGTATATAACCATATTCTGCAGGTCCAGTTCAAATTACTGCAGACAATTAATGATTGAGTCTTATGAATAATACATTTGTATAACTTTTCAGCATGTGAAAAGGAAGATGCTGAAGACAGTTAAGCAAAAAGCAACAGACAGCCTGATGAAAGCAGTGTTATCAAAGAAAGACAAAACAGAGAAATGCAGCCGTGCTAAAGAGGTACATCGTGGTCATGCGTTGTATTGACATGATCTTTGATTTTAGCCCAGTAATATTGCAATAGTACTAAACAACTGCAAATGTCATTTAAAAACCTGGCATATATATTATCACAGCAAAAGTAAGAGTAAGTTCAATGACAGAAAGATTGTCCTCACAGAACTTTTTTTAACACTATTTGTTCAGCATCCATCTTGCTGAAGATCTTAATATTTTTATATCCAATTCAGGAAATTATTACTTATGTACAATGTGTTTTATGATTTGCAATTGTTATCAGGATGATGTAAAGAGTATTTATGCAGTTGCCTAATTCTAATTTCAATTTGTTAAGAGTTGTTTCTAAACTTTTACCTTGCAATATGTTTTGGTTGTATTAAAATTGAAGACCTTTTTTGTGCATATGGTGAGCACTGTCCATATAGATCAGTGAACATAATTAATATAATAACTGCCCATTTTTTCCAGCAAATAGCCTATTGTGGGAATGATTCGCTGGACACTGATAACTCAGATGAAGAGGAGTACATTCCAAGACATATGTCCTCCTCAGTCAGATTTGCTAACTGAAGCAGAAACTGAGAAAGGAAATGGCAGAAAAGCAAGCTTTGGTGCAGACGTTGGCTACATTGACAGGTTTGCAGCCTATTTGGCTAAAATAGTAAAAAATATACGTTTGAACTTATTTTTGGTTTGCATATTGGAAGCACCATGCTTGTTATGTTAACCCTAGTAATTTAACATGTATGTATGGGAGGCCACGCTCAAAATGAAGGGACATATCAATGTCTTTGACCTTTGCGTAACAGACTTATGCATGGTCATTGTCAACTCTATTGCTACCCTAAAATTCCCACTTTAGGTTTGTTTGACACAGATATGAAATTCGCAGGAAGATGGGTATGTGACTTGATAAATCACAGCTATAGTTGCAAGTCCACATAGGCCATCTAATATTGTGTCAGTATATTTGCTTATTTGTAGAAAATTCTCCCTCTTTACATACTCTGTTTCCTCCACAGAGCTGCCAAATTTTACCACTGAGATGAAAAGGTTGAAAGCACCGACAACACATCAGATCTCCAAAGATCAAGTTCCAGGCACCAACAGACAGACCAAGGGAGCCCGAAAACATTGTAGATGTAAGTTAAACTTATAGTTTTATGAGGAATTCTAAGAATGAAATAGCATGTGTAGAATTTTATTTTATAGATATGAACATATACTTAGTCTTACCAGGTACTATAGTTGTGAAGAAAGGGTTCGTGAACTGTTCAGTTAATCACTGCATTTGCAAATTATTCGTTGAAAAGATAAGTATAATTATTGCAGGTGTGTACTGCACAAAATATATACCACAATATACATTGATCTGTTTGGTTGTTATTTAACATGACTAATGGTCTAATCTTAGATGAGTAAGCATGAAGAGTGCTTACTGGAAGTTGTGCTTGCCCTGGAACTGGGACCAGGGTACAAAGTCTTTAAGAATCATTGAGGCAGATATCTACTAAGTCTTTTTAAAGGACAAAAAGATTACATTAAAAATTTTCTGGTTTGCATTTTACCCACTTGCCATTTCAAACTACAAACAGGGCAGTTTTTTTTTCAACGTACTATAATTTTATACAGAGCACAGTTTTCAGGATGTGATAAACGTTAAAATCAGTTTAAAAGTATTCTAAGGTCTTTAAATAATATATTTTATTGGTACACGTAGTCAAACATAGTCAGGTGGTGTAACTGTTTTATTAATGAAACATAAAATGTGGTAAACAATTTATTTTCAGCTTTGCGACAATGGTGGAAATATACTGGTGACAAGCAAGAGAATGGCACGGTGCAACCATTCAACTGCCAGTAAATTGATCAATGATTTGATATCATGCCTGTTTGCCGTTGAAGAAATGGTCACCTCCAGCATGTATGGCCAAGACTGTAACATCCACAAAAAGATGGCCAGACTACAAACGCTTTGGACCCAGACAAATTGTGTGCCATGAAAGGCAAGTACAAAGCACTGCTATATAAAATTAGAAATGGTAAATAAAATACAGCTAAAAGTGAATTGACCATTAACAAATTAATAAAAAAAAAAAAAAGTTCAAAAAACAGTGGGACAATACAGACACAGTTGGTTGATTGTTATAAAAAATACCACCAAATTAAAACAATGCTAAGTTCATTTATATAGTAAAAACATAATTATTCATACATTATTATACATTCTAGGTTATTAAAATGTTGTTGCATTAAAACAAATATTTTGCGATTTAATAATAAAAAACGTTATAGTATCATTTAACATTTCAATTAAAACTGAACAAGAGTGATTAGGATTTAAAATTTATATGGCTCCAACTGGGACATATGGGAACAAGACATGTGGGAACAAGACATGTGGGAACAAGACATATGGGAACAAGAAGAAAACAAAGAAACATATAAATTTTAATTAGAGGAAGAACAACTGACATCTTACTACATATATGGGATACAGTGGGTCTATTCTAATTGGTCAATGTTCACACGTTGTAAAAGAAAGCAATATTATCAAGGCAAAGTTTATGATGTTTAAAGGTACAAAGTCTGATAGTTTGTATCGAAAGGTGATGTTATATAGTATAAACTTTATTCTGACATATTGACTGCCCAAATGTGTTTTAATGAATCACAATTTTGTTTGAATAATTTCACTGTTATCTGTTTAGGAAATTAACTTTGCCATTCAGCATGCAGTGTAAACATGATATTAACCTTGCCATTCAGCATGCAGTGTAAACATGATATTTACCTTGCCATTCAGCATGCAGTGTAAACATGATATTAACCTTGCCATTCAGCATGCAATGTAAACATGATATTCGCCACAAAACATTCAAATTAAACAGATAACAGTCACATTATATTAAAAAAAATTGCGGTTCATTAAAACACATTTGGTCAGTCAAGATGTTAGAATAAATATAATAATAGGCAGAGCATAGTCTCGAAGAGACGATGCTGATGCACCCCGAATAAATATAGTTTATACTATATATCATAAATTTCGCAATAAAGAAGATAAATTTTCCTTTAAGGGCATTGGGAATGTTTTTCGTTTTACCATTTGGCCATAAATATACGTTTCATGTGAATGCTGTAATAAATAGCCAAACGTAATGTCTTGTATGCACTAAATAAATAGCCAAACGTAATGTCTTGTATGCACTAAATAAATAGCCAAACGTAATGTCTTGTATGCACTAAATAAATAGCCAAACGTAATGTCTTGTATGCACTAAATAAATAGCCAAACGTAATGTCTTGTATGCACTAAATAAATAGCCAAACGTAATGTCTTGTATGCACTAAATAAATAGCCAAACGTAATGTCTTGTATGCACTAAATAAATAGCCAAACGTAATGTCTTGTATGCACTAAATAAATAGCCAAACGTAATGTCTTGTATGCACTAAATAAATAGCCAAACGTAATGTCTTGTATGCACTAAATAAATAGCCAAACGTAATGTCTTGTATGCACTAAATAAATAGCCAAACGTAATGTCTTGTATGCACTAAATAAATAGCCAAACGTAATGTCTTGTATGCACTAAATAAATAGCCAAACGTAATGTCTTGTATGCACTAAATAAATAGCCAAACGTAATGTCTTGTATGCACTAAATAAATAGCCAAACGTAATGTCTTGTATGCAAATGGTGAACTAAATATTGTTGATATTTTTTGACTAGCATTGGCAGCATAAAATTGATAACATGTTTTTTTGTTTGTCAGAATATGTTCGGAAACAATTCTCAGCTCTTGGCAAAGAACAAGGCAAGGGATTTGAGGTGATGTTTAACAACCTGTCCCTGTGCCAAACCAATCTGTCCAATGTCAAGAAGCAGATGCGCAAGGATGTGTGACTTTGTGAACTTTGCATGTGTATATAGATACCAGAACGTTTCAAATTTGGTTTTACATGTAGAATAAATAGTGTTTATTGAAAATAGTTGTGTCTTTCTGGTAATTGCTACAACACTGTAGCTGGTAAATTATCTGGTCAATGTTAGCACTGCTGGGAAATTTACTGTAATGTCAAAATCAGGTGTATTATAATTATATTATTTTGTTATACCAATGTGGATGTTTCCATAACATGATGCCTTTCCTGATTCAGATATTTCAAAGCAGCCTGTTTGGTAATGAATGGTCAAATTATACATGAACAACAGAAGCACCATTTTATGATTCCATTAGAGAGGTGTGAGGTATCGGTGTAAACCAGTCCAAGTTCGAGTTCGAGAAATAAGTCAGAGAATTACAGACCAGTGAGTTTAACGTCAGTGATTTGTAAATTATTAGAAAGGTTAATTAAAGACCATATGGTGGACTTCCTCGTTAAGCATAAATTATTAAATTCATCTCAACATGGATTCCTTAAAGCGAGGTCATGCTTAACAAATATGTTATGTTTTTTGGAAGAAATCACTAAGTGGATAGACATGGGATCGCCAGTAGATATTATCTACTTAGATTTTCAGAAAGCTTTTGACAAAGTGCCACATCAAAGATTGCTACTTAAATTAAAAGCCCATGGTATCGGGGATAGCATAACTGACTGGATAGAACAATGGCTGACTGACAGAAGACAACGAGTTGTAGTAGATGGCGAAGTTTCAAATTGGAAATCGGTTTTGAGTGGGGTACCTCAAGGATCAGTATTAGGACCTATATTATTCTTAATTTATATCAATGACTTGGACGAGAGTATAACAAGTAACGTACTGAAATTTGCGGACGACACAAAACTGTTTAGAAAGGTTAATACTGATGGTGATAAACAACATTTACAAAACGATCTAGACAGATTAGTGAAATGGTCTGAGAAATGGCAGATGCTGTTCAATTTTGGGAAATGTAAATGCCTACATACAGGACATGGGAACTTGAATGTAAACTATAAAATTGGAGCTACTGTTCTTGGTACTACTGTAAAAGAAAAGGACTTAGGAGTTACAATAAGCGCTGATATGAAAGTTTCAGAGCAGTGTGGTATTGCAGCTTCAAAGGGTAATCAAATTCTTGGATTGATTAGAAGAAACATAACATATAAGGGAAAAAAGTTAATTATACCTCTTTATAAAGCAATAGTTAGACCTCATTTAGAATACTGTATACAAGCATGGAGACCATATCGTAAGAAGGATATAGATACGCTTGAACGCATACAAAGGAGAGCAACTAAAATGATTCCAGAACTTAGAGACCTTAGTTATGAAGAACGCCTGAAAGAATGTGGTTTAACAACTCTAGAGACAAGGAGGTTAAGAGGAGATCAGATTGAAGTTTTTAAGATATTGAATGGGTATGAAAATATTGATAGAAATATGTTTTTCTCACTCAAGAAGGATAGCAGAACTAGAGGACATGAGGTAAAATTAGTAAAGGATCAATGTAGATTGGACATCAGGAAGCACTCGTTCTCACAGAGGACAATAAATGAATGGAACAAACTGTCTACAGATTGTGTAACTGCTAGCAGCGTGAATATGTTTAAAAACAAGGTTGACACATATATCAGGAGGGCGGGTTATAAGTAGGTGAACATTGTTGGACTCTCGATAAGCCAATGGCTTCCTTGTCCACTTGCCATCTGGGCCTTTGGCTTGGATGGCAAATCTTGTTAAATCTTGTTAAAGTTCAATTGAATGGCTTATCTTTGAACATTACTGTTCAATGATATCTTGGGCACAAAATGGTGTTTCAAAATATACCATTCTGTGCTAAAAATATGGTATATCAAAAATAAACCATTCAAAATACCATTGAAGAAAATATATACCTTTCAGAATACCATTGAAGACCACTGGACGATATATATCACGGGTAAACCGCACAATACCATTTAGTCATACCAGTGGTATTCCAAAAGGTTTACCCTTGATTTACCATTCAGTGGTATCATGATGAATGGTATTTGGTGGTATTATGGCCAATGGTATTTTGTTACCATTCAATGGTATACCATTCGGTGGTGTCCAGTGATATTCCAAAAGGTTTACCCTTGATATATCATTCAATGGTATCATGGCCAATGATATTTAATACCATTGGCCTTGATACCTTTGCATGGTATATCAAGGGTAAACCTTTTGGGATACCACTGGATGGAATACCATTGAACGATAACTAAATACCATTGGCCATAATACCACCAAATATCATTGAATGGTATTCAAAGGGTAAACCTTTCAGAATACCATTCAATACCATTGAATGGTATACTATTCAAATACAATTGGCCATAATACTACAAAATACCATTGAATGGTATTCCAAGGGCAAACCTTTCAGAATACCATTCAATACCACTGAATGGTATATCATTCAAATACCATTAGCCATAATACTACCAAATACCATTCAATGGTATTTCAGTGGTATTTTCATTACTTTTTTTGTAAGGGATAGTTATTTTCCACTATCTACATTATTATACAGGTCAGTGGTCTTTTCTAGTTAAAGCTGTGTCTATGAACAGCCACAATGCTACTATAATGTAGTAAATCTTTTCTAGTTAAAGCAGTGTCTCTGTATAGCTACAATGTTACTATGATGTAGCTAGTGTATGTATGTTCTGTTCATATAGGCCTCTGTGGGGGTACAGGCAAACTCTGATAACTTGAAAAGTATTCAAAATTACATGCAGCAACAAATGTGTACAATAATGTTAACTGACAACATAGAAAACAAAATAATTCCATGGTTGCAACTTCCACAAGACTTGGAAATTTTGACCCCACCCCCAGGCACCCTTTTTTTCTTGGCTAATATATATATATATAAATAATAATATACACTGTATGTCTATCTATTTATAAATATGTCTGCACTGCTTGCAGCTAAAGAAGGACCAGGAGTATGTTTAAAATAATGCAGCGTTTCTAGAGACTAAGAGATTACAGTATGATTAAATATTGATGAGTTTGCTCCTGGACTAAAGCAAGAATCAGACAAACACTTAGAAATCTGTACACTTCCTACGAGAGACCCTTTTAATAAAATGCAGTTTCTTTCGATCCTATAATATTATAATATGTAAGCAAATAACCACACACGTTCACAGTGACATTTCAAGCGAGTACACAGGTACAACAACAGTTAAATCAGCAATATTAATGTGAGTGTATGGATATTTATATATACATATATTTATTTGTACATACATGCATGCACATGGCCACATGTAACAACCACACACTTTCACAGTAACATTTCAAGCGAGTACACAGGTACAACAACAGTTAAATCAGCAGTATTAATGTGAGTGTATGGATATTTATATATACATATATTTATTTGTACATACATGCATGCACATGGCCACATGTAACAATAAAAAAATTATTGTAAAAATTATGTAAACAACAACATACTCTCCCACCTAGCAACATATCACACATTTTCATTCAATAAATACATATTAAATCCATGTAAAATTAAATGCATTATGGAATAACAAACACGATACAACAATAAAATCAGTTGTCACAGATTATAGGATTAATCGTTTTAACCAGAGTACGGACACATTTAGACAGAATTTATTTGTTGTTTGTAAGAAGCCATTACACCAGCCCTTCATATTTTTGCTGTAGCTTATTTAAAATGTCAGTTTAATTTATTGTAAAATCCTTCAAACAGAGAAGGACGTACGACTAGAAAGCAATATACACAGCCGTGATATGACACTCATGGAACTGTCCGAGCAAGGCCCAGCAATTAAACATTATGGCAGTTTTAATAAACAATGATTTCTTACAACAAATACATCCACAAAAGAAAAATCATTGGTCTGCACACATGCACACACAATGCCACACATGCACACACAATGCCACACATGCACACACAATGCCACACATGCACACACAATGCCATATATGTAAACTGTAACCAGCATATTTTTGTCTTCAGTATGTTCTGGTAGCAATATAAGATATGAGAAGTTTCACTCCTGGTGAATGTGGTATGTCATCCACCTAGTTGTCTTTCTTCCCAGTAATGACACCAAAACAGAAACACGTCCTCTGTTCCATTCAACATCAACAACATCTACTCAGCCAACTGAGAAATGATATTGCCGTTATAGAGAAACCAATCATTAATATTATGCATAACTTTCAGGAGTCAGAGGCTGTCGGAGAATCTTCTATACAAAGTGCTAATATTGCCTTATACAGCACAAGTAACTTGGATACAAACACTACTACTACCATGCGATCAGTACTATTTACACGACATTGACAAAGAAGTGATTTTACAGACATTCTATAAATACATATCTGGCATAAGTTTTGCGGAAATACCTTCAGTAACACAATATCACATTTTAAGCAGATTTAAGCAGATTCCACCGAACAGGCATATACAGTCAGACCTAAAATATCGCATCGATTTCCGACAATGCAATTTTGGGAGGAACATGGCCACATCCTGTTTTAATATGGATTTGCTTCAAATGGAAAAATTACAAAGTACACATTTTCTTGAGTTCATCAGACAAATATAAAATCAAACGACAAACTCATAGCGGCGGTCGAAGAGCAAATACCTTTGATACTAGGCAGATATCCGACAAAGCCTAGTGGATTTTGTTTGATGTAGGTACATTTTGAAGCCCAGTGGATGGCGACACTCAATCAGAATAGGAATGGTCAGTTAACCAATGCACAAAAAATTTGATACGATTTATACTTTATATACAATTTCAAGTAAAAAATACGGATTTCTACAAAAAAAGTGGGCGTTCTGTATTTTATTTTCGTTGTCAACAACATTTATTATTATTATTTAGTTCAGTCGGCATCCTGAATCAGTCTGCATCCAGAATCTATCAACATCCTGAATCAGTCGGAATCCTGAATCAGTCGGAATCCTGAAACAGTCGGCATCCTGAATCAGTCGGAATCCTGACACAGCCTCCAATGCTCATGCATCCAACAGAGAATATACGTCAATGACTTGTCTACTTTCAACTGGTGCCTGCCAAGAAATCGTCCAAACATCTCACGGTAACCTTTGCCAATTGTAACAACGCCACTGTTTGTGAAGACATCGGTGTCCTGACCAGGGAGTAAGTCCTGGTCCTCCTCCGTCTGATGCGGTCGAGGCAGCGGTAGGATGGCACGGATGTACGGTGTGTCGTCGCCATGGCAATGCAGCATCGTGACTGTCGTCATGGCAACCTTGTCCAAGATGAAGACACGTCCGCCCGTTGTGCCAACGTAGAGGTCATCTCCGGAGACGAGCAGTGCTGTCACCTGGCTGCTGTTGGCTGCATCAGAGGATTGAGACACATGCAGAGATAACATTCAATATATTGTCTTACCATTATAATTAACCACAATGCTTTTGTTTAACGTTACAAGGACACGCTGGTTGAAAATACTGAGTCAAATCAATCTCAGAAACTACGCAACAGATCATTGACAACATGTTATTTGTGTGAAATTAAGGCAAAATTATAAAGTTAAACTCATTTGCATATTGGTAACCATGGTAACTATTATTAATAAAGTTTTGGGTCACCAGTTGTTTGTGACAGTATGTTGTGTGTGACGAGTGATTTTAAATATGCTACTATACATACATATATGGTGGATGATGTTAAATAAGTTTTTGAAAAAAAATTCTGTTCGTGTTCAGGGTCACCATGGGAACTCAAATATAAGATTATCTGGAATATTCACAACGCACAATAACATGCCACAATCTATACAACGGAAGAGAAAAAGAAATTAATAGTATATTTTGATGTACGACATCCCCCCCTTTTATGCACGACATGGTAAATGGTTACCATGGTTACCATGTGTAGACTTACAGTGGGGTTGGGCCGATTGTGTACAGTAGGTGGACGGCTGGCTACTTGGTGGAGGCACCAGTTGTGAGAGGTCAGTCTGACCGTCCAGCTTCATACTGTTCGTGTTCCATCGGTAGATGACCGACCCTACAAGCAGACAATACGGCTGGAGTCACCACAGAGCATCAACATAGTGCGACGCTTCTAAGTTCCTTCTTCAATAAAATTTTTTTCTCTTTTCCTTTTAGAATCATTTAGAATCATTGCAAATGCGTTATTTATAATTTTGATGATTTTATTTAAAAAAATATTATTACCGGGTATTATTTTTGACCGGATCGTAGTAATAATTTGACCATAAAAGGGCAAATGTAGTTCGTCTCTATAAATTATGACATAATGTTATTTACACGTTTGCAAGTTACCAGATATAGCAATCAAAGTCAATTAAATCAAATAAAATTTATTTTGACACCGTATATCTCTAAAAATAGAATCAGGGGTGTTAACAATAAATAAATAAATATTTAAATAATAAATTACTGCAATATATTACTGTGTGAAGACTATTCGTTCATATATATCCCCCACTGTCTATATAGCCAGGTACTCGTTTGTCTTAGTGAATTGAGGCAATGTGGAGCGAACAAAATTGCCCAAGCATCGAAACAGCAGCACGAAGATTTGAACACCGGTCCCCACAATTGTGAGTCCTGCATTTTAACCACTGCGCCACTGCCATCCATTGAAAGAGAACCACGTGACACTGTCACTTTGACCCACCTGGGTAGATGTAGGACCACACGGAGGAGCTGTCCTGTGGACACGTGACAACAAAGACAACGTCCGAAGGGACGGACTTGGCCTGGGGGAGCGGGTGCTGTAGTCTCTGTCGACTGCCCCTGGTGCTGTGGAGGTTCCACACACTGATGAACCCCCTGCTCTGTCCACACCATAGCTCACAGCAGCTGGCAACAAACAATGCCCCACCTTAGTATTTCTAGCTAACTTGAAACTCCATAATCAATTCAGTATGCACAGCAGGTTTAATAAGAGTGCATAATTTTGTTAAAACCATAGAAAGAATTGACTCCGATCATTAAATTAACAAGTAACTTTGCCATAGTATATAGAGCCAGATAATTTTTTCTTAATTTTAACCAGATCTAGTAAAAAATAACTGAATAATTTGTCCAATGATTTCACCAAAATTAAATGACAAATTTATACAATCGAGTTAGTGTGTTGACAGGTTTGATGTTTTGCTAAATAAGCCTGAAACAAAGAAGACGAGGGAAAAAACAGAATTACGATGGGACCCTTAAACATCGCGACTTGTGTACTGACCTGGGAGTCCTCATGAGAACACTGACATGTGTACTAACCTGGGAGTCCTCATGAGAACACTGACATGTGTACTAACCTGGGAGTCCTCATGAGAACACTGACATGTGTACTGACCTGGGAGTCCTCATGAGAACACTGACATGTGTACTGACCTGGGAGTCCGCATGAGAACACTGACATGTGTACTGACCTGGGAGTCCTCATGAGAACACTGACATGTGTACTGACCTGGGAGTCCGCATGAGAACACTGACATGTGTACTGACCTGGGAGTCCTCATGAGAACACTGACATGTGTACTGACCTGGGAGTCCTCATGAGAACACTGACATGTGTACTGACCTGGGAGTCCGCATGAGAACACTGACATGTGTACTGACCTGGGAGTCCTCATGAGAACACTGACATGTGTACTGACCTGGGAGTCCGCATGAGAACACTGACATGTGTACTGACCTGGGAGTCCTCATGAGAACACTGACATGTGTACTGACCTGGGAGTCCTCATGAGAACACTGACATGTGTACTGACCTGGGAGTCCTCATGAGAACACTGACATGTGTACTGACCTGGGAGTCCTCATGAGAACACTGACATGTGTACTGACCTGGGAGTCCTCATGAGAACACTGACAGGTGTACTGTCCTGGGAGTCCTCATGAGAACACTGACACGTGTACTAAACTGGGAGTCCTCATGAGAGCACTGACACGTGTACTGACCTGGGAGTCCTCATGAGAACACTGACACGTGTACTAACCTGGGAGTCCTCATGAGAACACTGACATGTGTACTAACCTGGGAGTCCTCATGAGAACACTGACATGTGTACTAATCTGGGAGTCCTCATGAGAACACTGACATGTGTACTAATCTGGGAGTCCTCATGAGAACACCAACATGTGTACTGACCTGGGAGTCCTCATGAGAACACTGACATGTGTACTGACCTGGGAGTCCTCATGAGAACACTGACATGTGTACTGACCTGGGAGTCCTCATGAGAACACCAACATGTGTACTGACCTGGGAGTCCTCATGAGAACACTGACACAGTGGATCGGCTTGCCATTGCCTGGACACTCTGTCTTCACCGGCGAGTAGTTGGGCTCCACCGCAAACATCGGGATGTTAGCGGTACATATGATGAAGTGACCATTGTCCAAAACAATGTAGAGTTGTGCCTCGGGTCGGCCGTACGATATGCCCTTGATGTGGACGTTGGCGCAAGATGTCGCTGGGAATGTAAGCATCTCTGTGTAGTCTTGTAGACTGTTGGCAACAAACAATGTTGTCATCAGTGAATATAAACAGAACACAGCCCATCAGTGTTCAACAAAGGATGTGAGAATATTGGACCATTAGGAAAACTGGGTTAATAGGAAACTCAAAGATGCAACCATCAGTTGAAACCTGCCCTGAACCAAGATGTCAGACTGGAGTTCCCACAAATCCTTCTCCTGCTTGTGTCACATGACATTGATATGCCTGTAGTGAAGTTAATCTGCCAACCGAAAGCTGAGTAAGTCGGCCAAAATATTTGGAGAATACAACAGTTTCTTGAGAGGTAAATAACATGTCAAATGAAAGTTGGCGTAGACTTAATTGTTTTACCATAAACTTTGGTTGACCAATTTGTTCATACAATGACCAAACTTCTATGGGAAGTACACTCAGACATATGGAATTAGTGCATGAAAAGTTCATCATTCATCATTTCAATCATGTCTATAGCCAATGACCTGTACATACAGCTAAGTCGACTACAACTGGTGTGGTACTTCATTGTAATGCAATGAGACTACCATTGTCTCTGCTGTCAACAGCAGGCTACCATTTCAGTTCAAGTTTTGAGGTCTTATTTCCCAGTCACTTATAAGCAACAATGACACCGGTGACAAGCACAGGACAAGGTGACACCGTCAGGTTTCTGTCAGTAATGGACTGTGTCAAAGTTGACAGGTGAACAATTGAACAACCAAATCTGTCAAGTATTGTTTCTGTTCCAACATGTCCAAGGACTCAAGCAGTAACAGGACTGATGGTTTATTTCTAAGTGTTCCCCTGCCATGGACACCAGGTAGAAGGGACCAACAGTTTTTACTGTCTCTTCCGAAAGACACGGGCAAAGTGGGGTGAACGAAATTGCCCAAGTTTTGAAATGGCCGCAGGTGGTTTTGATCCCTGTTTCCCTCTACCAAAAGCCCGATGCTCTATCTCTGTCAGAATGAGGCACATCAACACAGCTGGGAAACAACTTCACTGAACCTGCAACCACAGTCAAAACATCTATGAACTGATCTAATTCCTCTGTGGGATGAGGTACTACCTGAAGACATGTATGACGGCGTCAATGTCCCCGCACCACATCCAGTCATCTGTCACACACATGCAGGTGACGACTGGAATCTCCAATGGCAATGACTGGAACACAAGTCAACAAAGTTAACAGCCAGAGATACAGAATGACAGGTGTCAGAAATGTGTCTCTCTGTCTTACTGCTTTATCCTGACAAGTTCAGATAAAGAATTATACATTAATTAGCATAGCTGGGGTGGGTAGTTTTGTAATAATTTCTAGCACTCTTTTTAACTACCTCCTTGGGGAACCCGGGTCATCCCCTGGGGATACACATTACAAGTGCATTATTTGCAGAAGTGATTCCAGGGCATTGTAAACCACTGATGCACTTTAAGCCTGGCTTCAAATGTCACGCACTGACCTTAGCCTGCACACACTCCATCTGGTGGTAGGTGTAGACATGAATGCGACCCTGCGACATTGCCGACTCGTTTGATGTGCGTAGTGCAATCCACACATCAGTACATGGTGACGCATCTTCTAGTGCAAACGGACTGCCTGTAGAAACAACTCTCATGTGACTGCAGAATAAACTATAGGATACACTACATGATACATTATATGATACAGTACATGATACACTATAGGATAATCCACAATGGCAAATGGCACAACCATATATAATAAAACGTTCGACTCATGAGAAGTAGTAGAATTGTGTGTGGACACCTTTGACACATTCTGAACAGGCATTGATTTTCATGGGAAATTGGTGGGAGTCCACCAGACTCCAACTCGACTCCCATCCGACACCCACCCGACACCCACCCACTCTCACTCTGGTCATACCTGGGAGTCCACAGACAAATTTGGGAGTCAGTACTTTTCAATAAAAACAAGTCCATCGTGTGGCGCCACTGTTGTATCAACTTCCTGGCCCGTAATCTAAGATGGCGCCCATGTCGGATCGCATGCGCCGTGCTCAGGTGTATTTTCGAACAAACACAATTACAACTTTCCAATACAACCTAGACCCGGTTCAAGATGGCAGCGTACACGCATATTTACAGACCATCATCGTTGTTGAAATCGACCAGTTTCACACTGGATTCTTCTAAAGTAGGGAGTCACACAAACTCCTACCAAAAGCTGTATAAGGAGTTTGGAGGGTAAAACAAGGAGTTTCAAACTTACAAGAAAATCAAAGCCTGCAGAACATGTAATGCTGTGCTCCATATGAGTCCACAGTATTGCAGAACTGTAAGAAGACATAAATAAACGTGTTTCTGTTGTGTCCTGAATGTTGTAATTTTTGGTGTCTTCATATTTGTTATAATTCCCAGGTACCTCATTTTGTCCTTCCTACTACCCACTGATGATAATGATAATAATGTGTGGCAGCAAGGATTCCACATTAACCTGGATTCTCTCAATAGAGAGCCTAATGTTTTAACTACCACGTCACTGCGGCTTACAACACTTCAACAGGACATCGTCACTGATACATCGTCCACTCACTGACCCACCTGGTTTGTCGAGCAGTTGCCAGATGGGGGCAGCACCAGCACAGCTGACCTCTAGCTGACCGTCGAGACTGATGACGTTCTGCAGGTGGCTGAACTCGGGGGCGCTGGCCAGTGACACTATCTCTGATGCTGACGGTCGGTCAGAGGGGTCTTGGGACCAGCAGAGGGTCATCAGATCAAGGAAGGGGGTTGGTAGCGAGAGATCCTACAACATCACAATATGTTCATCGTAATCGAAAGTCATTATTTGACCCAAAATTTCATGATCTAAATAATAATAATAATAAACTTCTATAGCGCTTATATACTCAGGAACCTGAGCACAGAGGCTCAACAAGACAGAATTATTAAGCATAATCATGAACAGGGATGTGCCATTATCAGAACGAGGGACCACCGAATATTTATGCAAATGGAATAAATGGAGTTTTTTCCGGAATGTAGAATGATAGTTTCAGATGATGTCAAAGTGATGGGGAGTTCCAGATTGTGTGGTCACCTACACTGTGGATGATGGTGGGTCTACCCCCTGACTGTGGTCACTTACCCTGTAGATGATGGTGGGTCTACCCCTGAATGTGGTCAATTATCCTGTGTGTGATGCTGGGTTTACCCCCTGAATGTGGTCACTTACCCTGTGGGTGATGGTTGGTCTACCCCCTCACCGTGGTCACTTATCCTGTGGGTGATGATGTGTCTACCCCCTGAATGTGGTCACTTACCCCATGGGTGATGGTGGATTTACCCCCTGACTGTGGTCACTTACCCTGTGCATGGTGGGTTTACCCCCTGACTGTGGTCACTTACCCTGTGGGTGATGGTGGGTCTACCCCCTGCCATAATGTGCCCTTTGAGGTTGGCGCCACCTAGTGCAGAACCTTCCCCGTCAAACGGCAGCTTCAGCATCATCATTTCGTACATGAACATCCCAAATGAGAAGCAGTCAACCTGAGGAAGAAAAGACAGATATTATAAAGGTAAAATGTACATAGCCTGGAAAACTTAATCTTGTCCTATATAGCATCAGACCCTTGGGACTGTTCAAACACTTTACACTTCACCCCCTGGCAGACCTGTTCATTCCAGTGCCATATCGACTTCTCTGGGAAGCATTCAGCCACGCTGCAATTACTGTGCAGACTATTCATTCACATATCCACCACTGTCTACAGCCAGGTACTGTCTATATACAGCTGAGTGAATTGAGGCAATGTGGGGCAAATGAAACTGCCAAAGCTTCGAAATGGCAGCAAGAGGATTTGAACCCGGGTTCCACCTTTTTGTTTGTATTTATTTATGCATTCTATGTTTTAAATAAATATAGTAGTAACTAACGTAACAACAACAATTTGATCTTAACTCTTCCATTCAATTACGTGTTTATTTATATACTGTATTCGACCTATTAAAGGGAATAAAAACCAAACATGATTACTTGAAATCATATTATATTTTATCTAGCAGTAAATTTCCATTTCCACACAACTGAAAATGTAATTAGAATTCAATTAATTAATAATTCCAAATAATGTGATGCCAAGGAAGCCCAACCAAGCATGATAAGATTCCTGCCACCAGGTGGCGCTTACCTTCTCTGTGTACGGTTCCTCTCCGTTGTATTGTATTATCTCCGGTGCAATGAATGGCGGGGTTCCGGCAAGGCCTTTCACGCCAGATGGCAGCACTGTTCTACTGATGCCATAATCAGCGAGGCAGACTTTGACAGAGTAGGGCGTATGCGCCACGTAGTGGGGTGGGGGCAGAGACCACACAAGAATATTCTCGGCCTTGAGATCTCGGTAGATTATCTGATGTGAATGAAGGTATGCCAATGCTGAGGCCACCTGCAACATCAACAAATGTTTATTTGTTGTCGTTATGTTACATATAGTTCACTCAGTTACAAAACACATGTCATAATGAATTATCTTATATTTCTGAATATACAGCAGGGTGTTAACAACGTAAGTGTTCATCATGCTATTAAAAAGTGTTTTTTAAGAATTGCACTACAAAATTCTGATAACTGTTATAATTTCCGTTGTTTGTTTTGGCGTGCTGCCCAGCTTGGGGGTCTCCCGAGGGAGTTGGCACAATAGAAGCGTTTTGTATTGTATTGTATTAAGTGATCATCACTGAGTTATTTTCAAAGAAATGTTGACCTGTTTAAATTAAATTTTGAACACATACATATTATTATTATTTTTAAAAGGTGATCTTCCGTCACATCTTTGAATCCACTTGCTACCGTTTTTAAATTTTTTATTTTTTTCATTCCACGTTACTCCAGTTTACTTAGCTGTATCAGTTTACTCAGCTGTATCAGTTCACTCAGCTGCATCAGGGCAAGATACTTAATAAGTAGTTACCAGTGTATTTTGAACGTGGTATGGTATATCAAATTATGTGAATAAATAGTGCAGCAATTTTTGCATGGCTGAATGCTTCCCAGAGAAGTTGGCATTGGAATGAACAGGTCTGCCAGGGGGTGAAGTGTAAAACCCTTTGAATGGTCCTGGATACAGTGTAATATAGGAACTTTCTATAACAAACAAAAGAGCAATTAAATAAATACCTGTGCAACAACAGCGTGGACAGTGAGGGGTGACAGTCGCGCCCCCGCCCTCCGATAGTCTTGCAGCTTCTCTGAGAGGGCGCCATGGGGGGCCAGACTGAGGATGAGACATAGAGGGTGCAGACAGATACCAAGAAGGGGTACAATGTTGTCATGGCGAAGGGTGAGTAGGATACTCAGCTCCTTGCGTACATTCAGGTACGACTGACAACAGTTCTTGAGAGGCTCTTTCTTCCACCGATCATACTCCTTCTACAAATAGTCACCATTAATAATAATTTTTATTTGGTGTTACGCCTGATAAAAAAATTTGGTGGCATTTCACTGGGCATATTAAAAATTAAGAAGTGGTCTAGAATTACTAAATCATAATAATTCTTAAAGGGAAACAAAACTCATAATGTTCAGCCTATGCACCTACAAGAGTTACTAAACCGTAATGATTTGCAAATACATTTAAGAATATCACGACAGTGGTTGACTAGGAAAACCTTGTTGAACACAAATCATTTTAATTTCAAGGACTGTGCCATACTGTAAGATAACCCTACGTCACGAGGACTGTGCCATACTGTAAGATAACCCTACGTCACGAGGACCGTGCCATACTGTAAGATAACCCTACGTCACGAGGACCGTGCCATACTGTAAGATAACCCTACGTCACGAGGACCGTGCCATACTGTAAGATAACCCTACGTCACGAGGACCGTGCCATACTGTAAGATAACCCTACGTCACGAGGACCGTGCCATACTGTAAGATAACCCTACGTCACGAGGACCGTGCCATACTGTAAGATAACCCTACGTCACGAGGACCGTGCCATACTGTAAGATAACCCTACGTCACGAGGACTGTGCCATACTGTAAGATAACCCTACGTCACGAGGACCGTGCCATACTGTAAGATAACCCTACGTCACGAGGACTGTGCCATACTGTAAGATAACCCTACGTCACGAGGACCGTGCCGTGGTAAGATAACCCTACGTCACGAGGACCGTGCCATACTGTAAGATAACCCTACGTCACGAGGACCGTGCCGTGGTAAGATAACCCTACGTCACGAGGACCGTGCCATACTGTAAGATAACCCTACGTCACGAGGACCGTGCCGTGGTAAGATAACCCTACGTCACGAGGACCGTGCCGTGGTAAGATAACCCTACGTCACGAGGACCGTGCCGTGGTAAGATAACCCTACGTCACGAGGACCGTGCCGTGGTAAGATAACCCTACGTCACGAGGACCGTGCCGTGGTAAGATAACCCTACGTCACGAGTGTCAAAGTGTAGCAAAATTTGCACACAAAGTGAAAACATATTTGTATACACCTATTCCTATATTTGTCAATATGATATGGCTATGCTGTTTGCGTTCAAAAGTAATTTATGTAACATATTTTGGCCTTTATTTACTAAACTAGTCCTCTTTCTGGCAAAATAACACATTTATTTGAGACTGCGTTTGTTTTGTGTATGCCGGCCTCCCTTAATTTGTCACAATAGTTTTCGTTACCCTGATTTTTACAGATATGTGCATGCGCTTATCGGTCGTGCCGGTTAACATATCAACCCTCAGTCACCTGGAGAAGTGACTGAAATCTCCCATTTTAGAAAACATTCTGAGTAAACCACTGATGTGATTTTAGTTGCACATGGTTAGTTTTTATTACGTCTTTTAGGTGCATAGCCCCAAAACCATGACCTTTGTTTCGCTTTAAATAAAGGCATGTTCTTATAAGTGAGGTGTCCAATACATAGGACCATTCAAAGTACTTTACACTTCACCCCCTGGCAAACCTGTTCATTCCAACACCATCTCAACTTCACTGGGAAACATTGATGCAAAGACTATTTGTTTACATTCCATTACTGTCTGTAGCCAGGTACTCATTTATACAGCTTAGTGAACTGTGGCAATGTTCATCATCATATAGAGCACCCACTAAACACTATTCGCCGCACCAACCCATACTGTGCAGTGCATATTCCGGGCAGTAAACTGGCTCGATGAATTTCTATGGAAGTTGTTTATAAGTGACAGGTATTGAACAGTTGAATTCAAAACTGCTTCGACTTCATTTAGACACATTTGGGAGGTCAGTATATGTAAGGATATATATATATATATATATATGATAGTATGACATGATTTTATGTTAAAAACGAACATACATTTAAGATGATCTTTTGGTATTACTGACCTGATACAGCGCCCTCTGTGAGCCAGTAGCATCTTTACCGGGAGGTACAGGTTGTAACATCTTCATAGCTACACTGAGTGTGTTACCAGTTCTCTGTAACAAGGTAACATCTTTATGGTTATGCTCACTGCGTTACCGGTTCTGTGTAAGAAAGCAACATCTCCATTGTTATGCTCACCGTGTTACCAATTATTTGTAACAAAGTAACATCTCCATGGCTACATTCACTGTGTTACCAGTTCTATGTAACAAAGTAACATCTCCATGGCCACACCCATCTCTGTAACAAAGTAACATCTCCATGGCTACATTCACTGTGTTACCAGTTCTATGTAACAAAGTAACATCTCCATGGCCACACCCATCTCTGTAACAAAGTAACATCTCCATGGCTACATTCACTGTGTTACCAGTTCTCTGTAACAAAGTAACATCTCTATGGCTACACTCACTGCATTACCAGTTCTCTGTAACAAAGTAGTAGAGAGTCTGATTTGTCTGTTCCATTAGATTCTCATGTTTGTATTCTGATTGTCAGAGACCAAACAGTAGATAATCATTGAAATGCTGGTTACCTTTTCGATCATGCTGCCTGCATAGACAGCCCCGAAGGCCCCCTTTCCGAGGAACTTTCCCCTGGTGATGTGTTCATCTGACACCAGGTACTGGTCTCCAATGTCCTGGAACATCTGCAGAGAAAAACTTCAGTTTCTTATATTCCCACAGAAAATAGACATCATTCAATTGTTTCAAAAACTGGACTATCTCACATTTATTTTACAAATTTGCAATATGTACTGAACATTTACAATATGTAACTGTTAAATATAAATGGCATGTCCTTTTAGGTGCAATAGCTAGTGTACAACCAAAATACAAGACATTAACATAATATAGTCACACTAAATTATATACTGAAATTCACAACAAAACATATAAAGATTATTTTATTTTAAAACACAAATTAAATTTTTTTTTATATGAATTCATACCAATGTACGAGACAAAATACCCATAAAAGTAAAACCAAGTGTCAGAACCAACAAAGAAATCCAGGAACATATATAAAATGTTTATAAAAATGTGAGACAGAACCCACTTTTAGAAAGTGGTAATAGTGAGTATGCAGAGAAAGAGCAACGTGCTAACATGCATGCAGGCAAACACACATGCATGCGCACTGCAGACATACATGCATGACAAAACAGGGCGTCCTACCGAGTCAGGGGCAATGTGTGCCAATTGAACACAACCTTTGGCACTGCCGATGAAGTACGGGCCAAGGTTCCCATGAAGTGGACAGGACACGATCTTGTTGAGTTGCGCTGCTTGAAAGCACTGCTCGGTCATGTGGCAGTAGATGGGCGGTGGTGGAGTGGTGCTAGCGGTGCCAGCAACACCCTTCCTCCATCTGGAACAAATTGGAGGATGACTCACGGTTAGGGGCGAATCAGTGCAGTTGTTATCCGCCAGGTCTCCACTGTGCACTGGGTATTGATGCAGTTAAACCAGGGTATTGCATACTGGCACCACTGGCACCGCATTCTGCACCACTAGCAAAAATTGTCCTGCACACAAAGCTGTTTGAGGGACATCTTGAGAATGACCAGGAGCCAAGTAAAATGTATGTCATGTCAAATAACTGACAAACATTCATACAGTTATTAGTACTAATTGTCTAAACTACAAACGGACCTGTTGGATATGATGACCAATAATGTAATTTTAATATTATGGTATGTAAATAAATGATATGTAAACAAATGCAACATGATGCTTCTTAACACCATCTTCATAAATATCTAAAGGTAGTTAAGTAACCATCTTAACTAGGAGTCAGATGGTGGGGTATATCCATGTTGCGGGACTTCTGCATCATAACTGGACAGGCCATTACAATAAACAACAGAACAAAGCAAAACAGCAATGTGTTAAGTTAGCACAGAAAGTGACTGTGTGTTCAAAATCAAAAACCTGAAAGCTAACTTTGAAAGCATCCTTCTAGAAAGAAACCAACGTTGAAAGCATTCTTCTAGTAAGAAGCCAACTTTGAAAGAATCCTTCTGGAAAGAAGCTAACATTGAAACTTTTTTTGAAAGCCTTCTTCTGGAAAGAAGCCAACATTGAAAGCCTTCTTCTGGAAAGCAGCCAATGTTAAATGCATTATTCTGAAAAGAAGCCAACTTTGAAAGCATCCTTCTGGAAAGAAGACAACATTGAAATATCTCTTCTAGAAAGCAGCCAATGTAGTAAGCATTCTTGTGGAAAGAATCCAAATTTGAAATGTTGATTGCTTCAAATGTTGCTATAAAGGGTTTACACGAGGCGATATCACTGCTGCGATGACGCAATGTGGTCGCAAGCCACCAGATTGCAGTTTGATCATCTCGAGCAGACTGTATGTTGCCGAGACTCATTGCAGTGACACCGCTTGCAATAGAACTGGTCCTATTTTGGGTGATGTTGCGCGTGATAGGAAATGGTCTTAAACTTTTCTAATGACATAGGAATCGCCTCATTGCAATGATGATACTGCCTCGTTGAAACCAGTTTAAAGACACCAATGCAATACAAGACAAATCCTTTGTTGCCATGACAACAGCCTACCTGTCGTGATGAGGGAGTAGACTGGTAGCATTGGCCGCCATGTTGTAGACGCTCCCTGTCATCTGCCTGCTGTGATTGGCATCGGTGACGCCACCGTTGATGATTGGCTCGGTGATTTTAGGACCATGGTCTTCCAGAGAGACATCGACGACACACCAAGCGCTGGACTCCTCAAGTTGCTGGGTTTGTCGCTCCCGCTCGTCTACAAGACATCTGATGCACGGAACCACACGGGTTATCAAATACATCCCCTTTGAGTTCTGCATGAAGCGCACGCCCACATCTGGGTACCAGTCTTCCAGCAGCGTGTCGATGTGATCCACAGCCCATGCCATCAATGATGCGATCGCCTGCAGTGTTGGCTGCACCACCATTGTGGATGCCGCCATGGGGGATGTGTCGTAGTGACGTGTATTCTCATGCACGTCAAAATGCACGACAAGCGACTGGTTTGGAATGAGGATCTCCAGCACGGACAGAGCTGACATGTTCACTGGGACCCAGTCAATGTCGGTGTCCTGTTTTAGCACCAGGTGGCAGTGACGGTAGTCACAGAAAGTCCTTGGATTCTCCTCGAGCGTTTCTTTCAGCCGCATTATGGTGACCCCCATGTAGGTCAACTCTACCCCCGTCTGCCAGCACTTCCATTCTGGACTCGCATCTAACATCTTCCGACACGACTCATTAGATGCGACCAACTCTGGCAGGTCATAGAAGTCATGGGCCAACCAATAGAATGCCTCGTCACCGAGCAGCCTTGTTATGAGACGAGGCCAGAATCCGCTGGGAAAGTACGACATCAAGTAGAGTCTGACTAATGATACGGCAGCGTTGTTCGTGTGCTCAATCATCGACACCATTGCACGTTTATTTCCTGACTCACTGCCTGCTGGTGCCACCTGGTGAGCAGTTTCTGTCACAGATGTTGGAATGGTGGCTGTTTGACCAAGCTTCTTACAGACAGACCAGGCAACTGTTTGTGAGGGTGTGCTGCTTGAAGAAACCCCTTCCTGTCCAACGCTTGGCATTACCCCGCGCACAGGAATCTAAAACAAACAGACTGTTTGACCTGGACATTTGAATGTTCAGTTGATACAAAAATACAGTACAAGCACATACCCACTCTTCATATCATAGGAGGAATGCCTTCAGATGCTAATAGCAAGCATCACATGTCATAGCACTTACAGCTGGTACACGTATGCAATCCAGGTGCACATGTACTTTGTGCCTAAAATGGGTTCAGTGTAGAAAGGTGAACATTAAAACAAAGTCTGAAACCATATTCCCGTATTCGGGAATATATTTATGTATATGTATATATATATATATATATATATATATATATATATATATATATATATATATATATATATATATGTATATATATATATATATATATTAATATATGTATATATATATATGCATATATATACATATATACATATATATATATATATATGTATATATGTATAATGTATATATGTATATATGTATATATACATATATATATACATATATATATATTATATATATATATATATATACATATATACAAGGTTATGAATCACTGGAGTGAGTTACCAGACCATTTTGTCACAGCCACTACAATCAATGCCTTTAAGGCTAGATTTGATAGTATTTGGGAATTGACAGATGTTGGACACACCAAGCCCAGTCTGTAAAATTACATTAATCCTTAAAAATGTAATGTTCTAATTAAAATATTATTATGACGGTCATTACATTTTTACTGCAATTACTCAGCAGTTCTTTTAATATCACATTTACATGGACCACAACTGAGATGGGAATATTGTGTGAAGAGAGACTTTGCGGGATTGGGAGGGGAGTGGAGAATGAGTCCAAGGGATGGGGGAGTGGAGACGGGTGGTGGAGACGGCAGTCAATCGGGGTCAGCGATGTAAGGAGAAGGAAAACAAAACCCGAGAACCAGTATCAATGCCAGCCTCACCCCAGACCTCAGGAATAAGTGAGGGAAAATGGATGGGTTATAACTGACCCTGACATCACAGCCCGGCTGGTCCCGTCTCATGTGCCCCTCTGTGGGAAGTAGGGAAGGGATGAGGAGGTTCTGGTTGTTCCAAAGGAGAGCCACCTCAAACTTGTTGAGCAGGTCAATGATGTAGGTCTTGATGTCCTCCGCCTTGAACGTGGTGTTCTTGAAGAGGATCTTTAGATCTTCAGTCCTCATGATGCCTGCAACAACACATGGAAGTCCCTCATCAACAACACATGGAAGTCCCTCATCAACAACACATGGAAGCCGTGCATCAAAGTGGTGTTCTTAAAGGATCTTTAGATCTTCAGTCCTCATGATGCCTACAACAACACATGGAAGTCCTACATCAAAGTGGTGTTCTTAAAGGATCTTTAGATCTTCAGTCCTCATGATGCCTACAACAACACATGGAAGTCCTACATCAAAGTGGTGTTCTTAAAGGATCTTTAGATCTTCAGTCCTCATGATGCCTACAACAACACATGGAAGTCCTACATCAAAGTGGTGTTCTTAAAGGATCTTTAGATCTTCAGTCCTCATGTTGCCTACAACAACACATGGAAGTCCTTCATCAAAGTGGTGTTCTTAAAGGATCGTTAGATCTTCAGTCCTCATTATGCCTGCAACAACACATGGAAGTCCTTCATCAAAGTGGTGTTCTTAAAAAACAAACTGACAAACTGAGTTGACTGTTACAAGAGATAATTTTGTTATGAATCTTGTGGGAAACTGAGTTGACAGATAAGAGATCATATTGAGCTGACTCTTCTGACAAACCGAGTAGACTGATATGAGAGATAATTTTGTGATGACTCTTGTGACAAACTGAGTTGACTGATATGAGAGACCATTTTGTGATGACCTTTGTGACAAACCGAGTTGACTGATATGAGAGATCATTTTGTGATGATTTTTGTAACAAACCATGTTGATTGATACGATAGATCATTTTGTGATGACCCTTGTGCAAACTGAGTTTACTGATAAGATCATTTCACAGAGGATGTCTTCATTGTCTTGACTGTGTAAACTAGAGACAAGCTGAGACACTGACCAGACTTGGCCAGACTGTTGATTTCGCGGATGGTGACTACGCTGGCTAGTACGTCACACAGCCACTGAGGGTCAAGGAAGTAGATGTCTTGCAGACTGGTGTCATCGTAGTGCAGCAGCACACCTGTGGAAGACACAACACATCTTTCGTAAATGTTCAGACAGCTCAAATCATCTATCTCACAACTTTTTGTTCCTAAAACTAGGCTTAACCTGAGCTTAACCTTACCATTACAAATACCTGTCCTACTCATATGACGTAACATGGTGGCCCCGAAGTTAATTCCTACAACTTCTTGATATACCAGCCTTTAAAAGCATAGATTACACCCGTACATATGAATGACATTAGTGCTGTAAACATGTGAAAGTCCTACCGTTCTCATGCAGGAAGTTGGTGGCCAGGCTGAGTTCAGTGATGTCCCTGAATGACGTGCCATAGAGTTCCTCCATCTTCTTCATGACCAGCTGTCTGTGACATCAAACAAATCTATCAGAATTACATCATGCTACTTACTTACTTACTTAACGTGGTAACAAGTGACACATGGTGACATTCTTCCAGGAGTTACGGTTTGTCGTGGCGTTGGCTAGGTCAGTCCCACTGAGAATGATGTCCTTCTCAGTGAGATCATGAACACGTACTTACCTACTCCCTCCCTGTGCAGTCTGGCACACAGCATAGAGAGCAGTCGACATCATCCATCTCTATCTTCAGCCATTCTTTCAAATTAATTGTCTTAATTTTCTGAGTTTGGGCCTCTCCTGTGATGGTTCGTTGGTATGTTTCATTTGGTTGTGCCCATTTCCTCTTTCAAGATGGTCTTAGAAGTCTGCGCAAGCATCAGGTCTGGAAACTTGCTACTTTCAGTTCTATGTTTCAGAGCAGTAAAGATGCACAGTAAAACATTGCTGTTAAAAATTATTATATATTTATTCACTTTGAGACCTCCAAATTGTTGTGAGCTTTTGAAATGCTCCCCATGCCTTTCCAAGCCTATTTTTATGTCAATAGAACAGTCTATATCTTTGGACATTACTCTACCAAGGTAGGTAAAACGATCCAGATCTGCAAGTGCCTTGTTGTTCAATAAAACTGGTTTTCTGTCACAGTTTGTGCAAGGTTTCCTGTTTGGAACATAGTCCTAACATTCCAAAATCCAATCTTAAGTTGGTTTCCTGCCTTTATAGTAGAGAGCTCCTCATGCCAACAATCTCTTGCCTAGGCAAGGTTTGGTCACTGACCATCATACTGTTGAGAGAATGTTCATCTCCCAGAGCGGAACTCTGTCATTTTGGCTGTAGTAGTTGTTGACATCTCATGTATGTCATTTATTTCTTTGGGGATTTTCTCAAAAACAATATAATTTTGTATTTTGTGGCTATTTTTTAACATTTACAATTTTTTTTTTAAATCTTGTAACATAACCAAATAAATGAAAAACTAAAATTTTTATAAATCCGGAATATTATGTAGTATTTCAACTACAATCTGTGAAGAAATTGTTAATTTGTTTCTGTAGCAGGTTTTGTTTTTTCCAGATCGGGGCACTGGCCACAAGCCCAACCAGGGTAACTTAGCCAGAATACTGGATACCTGGCTGCAAAACCACTACATAGAGGTTGTTATTTATCCATAGATGGGACATGGGTTTGTGCTGTGCCAGAGCAAGTCCTCAAGCTGGTGGGTCATATGCACTGTCCCTCTGGGGCCCCGTGATTGTGATTGGTCGCCCAAATACCACATACACGCCAACCTGCTGTCGGTGCCACTGCTTTCAATGACACTGGTGTCATTGCCATCACTGCCACTGTTGTCATTGCTACTGCTGTCATTGCCACTGCTGTTGTTGCCACTGCTGTCGTTGCCACTGCTACTGTTGTTATTGCCATTGCATGCTGTCATTGCTACTGCTGTCACCGCAGTCATTGCCACTGCTGTCATTGCCACTGCTGCCATTGCCCCTGCTGTTGTTGCCACTGCTGTCATTGCCAGTGCTACTGTTGTTATTGACATTGCATGCTGTCATTGCTACTGCTGTCACTGCCATCATTGCCACTGCTGTTGTTGCCACTGCTGTCATTGCCACTGCTACTGTTGTTATTGACATTGCATGCTGTCATTGCTACTGCTGTCACTGCCATCATTGCCACTACTGTCATTGCCACTGCTACTGTTGTTATTGCCATTGCATGCTGTCATTGCTACTGGTGTCACCGCAGTCATTGCCACTGCTGTCATTGCCCCTGCTGTCAATGCCACTGCCATCATTTCCACTGCTTTCATTGCCACTGTGGCACTGCTACTATTTCCACAACTTTGTGTAACCATTACATACCCTGAAGACAAAGTAATGGCATAATGTACACAGATCAGTCCTCAAGCTGTGACAAGACTGATGAATACACAGTCAACCTGCGTGGTGGAGCAACCTACTTGTACTGCTCTGTGCGGAGCACGGGATCCTTGCCCTGCTGGATCCTCTCCTCCGCCAGCACTGCGACAACATCCTCCAGGTGGACGTAGCTGGCCGGTACCTTCTGCTCCAGCAGTCTCCCATTCCGGTTGCCTGACAATAACATCACTTGCATTAACTAATTTATTATTATTTATTAAACT
This sequence comes from Lamellibrachia columna, assembly GCA_963662155.1. NCBI lineage: Eukaryota > Metazoa > Annelida > Polychaeta > Sabellida > Siboglinidae > Lamellibrachia > Lamellibrachia columna. Next base: position 22,621,241 of record OY759273.1, on the reverse strand, counting down.
TTTTATTTGAAAAAATAGTTTACTATGCATATATTACCCATGCTTTAACTAATTTAATATTATTTATATAACTCTTTATTTTGTATGTATTAAAAAATAAAACAATTAATATTATATTTACATCACTAAGTGTAGAATTTTTTATAAACTACTCAATTCAAGACAAGGATATAATAGCCACCCCAGCTACCGTAACTATTCTGGTCTGCTGCGCCTTTGGGCTCCAGAGCATTTAGGCTCTATACAAGTGTTACTATTATGTTAGTCAGGAAAGTGCTGACACACACACAAATGGACAGACAAATGGACGGACGAACAGATGGAAAGCTGCACACGAGACTCACCGGGCTGTGGTTCTTCGAGGACAATGCTCCATATAATGTCAACCAACTCATCGATGTGACTGTTGAACATGAGGCGCGACCTACAGCTGACCTCTATGCGCCCTATGACCCGCGGCAGTCCACTCTTCTCTGGGTCCGTGTGGTCCATGTACTTGTCATAGATGAGCTGTTGGAGATCCAGAAGGTAGTTCACGGGGTACTTCTTCCTTGTGATCAGATCCAGATGTGTGCCCACTATGATAACAGGTGAGTTTGGGGCGTGTGCCTGTAATGAGGGGGTAAATACAAGCACATGTCATGTACGGTATCTATACGCATTGGTGTATTTAGGGGGAAGGCCATTGGATCATGACCCCCCTTGGCTTAATTTTTTTGCGTGTTACTAAACTAATGGTTAACTAGGCTTAACCCCCCTTGGCCTCCCCCTTGGCCTACCCCCTTGGCCTCCCCCTTTTGCAAGATCCTAAATACACCACTGCTATACATTGACTTGTTACAGCTCGATCCTCAATTTGATATTTTTGCCCATCTCATTTCTGGTTATTTAGTTTTGGTTAAACGACAACGTGTTAAATTATTTTTAACCGGATCCGGTCAAAATTTGGCAAAGAAGGGCAAAAGGTGTCCAGCTGTATCTACTGTAACTTATTAAAGTAATTTACAAGTCGATCGAAGTCAGTTCATTCGATGATTTTATCAACAGTTTGCACTCTTTTATTAAACCTACAGCACATATTACTTAATCCATTTGATGCTCATTTTAAATTAAGTTTGCAAAAAACCAAACCTACCTAGTATCCAATGCAACATGCTAGCTCGTTTATGCAACTTTTGTAAGTAGTTTTTGTGAAATCAACAAACTATTAAATTAGTTAATGCTTCTTCAAGCATTTACTGAATTGAAAATCGAAATGCTGAAAAATCACTATTTTGTTCCTTGGTGAAATTTCGTAACTTTGTCAAGCGATCGGTGAGAGGATAGAAGTCACGCCCATGATCAGCATTGACCCACACAGTGCTTACCATTTTGGACATCCACTATTTTGATGCTTACCATATCTAACGACTAAAGTCAATTCTTTCGATTTGAACAAAAATAGGCATCGACTGTGGATGTTACATGAACTATTCACACACTACATATTTGGACACCAATGAACTGGTTTTGCGATAGGCTAAATCAGTTGAGGAAGCAGTTTTAAATTAGTTACACACTACAAATATGAACATCAACGAACATGAGTCGCGATGGGCTGAACAAGCTGAGGAAGGATTCTAGCTTTCTACAGCACCCAGCAACATTATATAATTGAATAGCTGAAGAAAGTTATGTTCTTTCTACAGCACCCAGCAACATTATATAATTGAATAGCTGAAGAACGTTATGTTCTTTCTATAGCAACCAGCAGCATTATATAACTTGAATAGCTGAAGAAATATTCTTCAATATTGGATGTACGTTTGACATAAAAAGAATCCTATTTTGTTAGATTGGACAGTTTCTTTAATGTTTTAAGGTGGCACAAATGTAGACACATACGAGTCAGATTTTAGATTTAATAAGCCTAGATAATCCTCCAACATATTAAAAATTAAATATATCTAAACATGTACACATAACAAACAGTTTATTTGCACACAATACAAATGAGCAAAACATGTTTCATCACTTTGAAAAAAAAATTACTTTCAGAAAGACTCATTCAAGGTAGATCTGTTGCAACTTTCTGTTATTTCTGTACAGTGGTGATTTTACACTAGCATTTTATATATGTTTAAATTATTCATTATTATTTGTAAACTTTTTACTGATTTATTGACTTTTTACAATTTTTTTAACCTATTTATATTTTTAACATAATTATATTTTTAATGCATATTTGTATGTATATGAGTTTTCATGAAATAAAAGTATTCATATTGGCTACCAAACAACTGTTATCAATACATATTGTAGAAGAACTGACCACACCTACCTGCACACTGACCAGCCACTGTAGTATCTCATTCACCCCTTTCTCACCATCCGTGACCTTCCACAAGACCAGGTAGACTGACCGCTTGGACAGGAAGTACTGGTGTGTGGCATAGTACTCACGCTGAAGGACAACAAAGTTGCACTTTAATAATAATAAATATCTTATATGGCGCCCCATCCAAATAATTGTTCTGGAGCATTTTAGAATAAAAATAAACATTTAGTTTACTAAATAATGTAAACTATTTAGAATTGAAAAATAAAAAATAACAATATTTTAAATTGTAAAACAATTACTAATTAACGAAGATCATATAAGTAGATAGATAAATGATTGAATTAGAACAATCTAAAGGTTTAACAATAAAAAATTATTTCTTAAATTTTCTACTGAATTAATCTTTTTTTCATGCTTTCATGAAACAAAAATTAAGTTGTCCTTGGTTTCTGTAGTTGTCAAACATGTCTTACACGCATTTATATTTTCGTAATTATATACAGATGTGACTTACAATACTTTAAACAACTGATACCTTTCAATTGATTTAACATGAAGTTTTTTCTGCAGGCCCTAAAGGAATCAAATGCTGCATACTGGTGGGATGAATTAGTAATTGAAAAACCATGTATCTGTTTCAGCTAATAAATTTCTGTGGTATTTCCTTACCTGTCCACCAAAGTCCCACGTCCGGAAGATGATTTCTTGACTGCCACGTTGGAGAACCAGACTGCCAATGTCAACACCCACAGTTGAAATGTTCTCCCCTCTAACATCCTGGCTCTTCATCCCTTCCTGGCCCATTCTCTGTGCCCAGTTCTGTCAGATGGGCATTCGACTTTTACTTATATAAGCAACACAGGCATACATACAATATGTGGTGAAAGTGACAGAGATATAATGGATAAAGGTGCTTGTGTTTTCATAATGGGGTATGTCCTTGCACAACCCAGCTTATGGGACTACACACTGCAATATACACTCCAGGAAGCCTGAGATGACAAAATGAAATATGTTAACCACAAGACATGACTGACACAAGACATGACTGACACAAGACATGACTGAAACAAGACAACATACAAGCAATGTGTTAAGGCTACCATTAAGAAGCAATGGGCATAACATTTTGTTTTGAACAACATACAAAAATTTTAGCAAATAAATATGTCACTATCAATATTGGAAGGGGGATGTTGCCTGGAGGATGTTGCCTGGAGGATGTTATCTAGGGGATGTTGTCTTGGGGATGTTGCCTTGAGAATGTTGCCTGGAGGATGTTGTCTGGGGGATGTTATCCGGGGGATGTTATCCGGGGAGACTGTCCTGTTACCCTGATACACATACCTTGCTCCTCTCTGGCTTGGCTTTCCCCTCCTTCCTCAGCAGCCTTAGCAGGGAAGTTTTCCCAATGCTCTGAATGCCAACCAGCATTAGCTTCATGCGATTGTACGGGACGGCTCTGTAGAGCAGTAACATCACTGAAGTCAGCCCTCACTACACCCTCATCAATAATACCACTTTGTACATGACAGAAGAGCATGCCGAAAAGATAAAATCCTTTTAAGATAAATTCACACTACTACAAAAAAAAATGGAAATTTCTGTTTACAAGATATTCAGTTAAATAACCATTACCTATTATAATTAATATATATAAAAAAACTTCAGTTGCACCCAGTATTTCTCATGGATCAATAGACAAGGTACTCACTCTTCCTTGACAGACTTCAGATACCCAAGAACAGCACTGGTTTTCTTGGCCTTCTGACCCAGGAGAGCTTGCAGGTTCCGCTCCACCGGACACCCACAAAAACTCAGGTTCCACAGCTTCTTCAGCATCCCAAGACTTGTGGGCAACTGTGACAATGATATAGATGAGTACAGAGAAAATGATGCAGGAGAGTACGGTGACAATGATACACAGGATGAGAGTACAGTGACAATGATGCGGGAGATGAGAGTAAAGTGAAAATGAAGCAGGAGATGAGAGTACAGTGACAATGATACAGGGGATGAGGACAGTGACAATGATACAGGAGATGAGAGTGCAATGACAATGATACAGGGGATGAGAGTGCAATGACATTGATACAGGGGATGAGAGGACAGTGACAATGATGCAGGAGATGAGAGTGCAATGACAATGATACAGGGGATGAGAGGACAGTGACAATGATGCAGGAGATGAGAGTGCAATGACAATGATACAGGGGATGAGAGGACAGTGACAATGATGCAGGAGATGAGAGTGCAATGACAATGATACAGGGGATGAGAGGACAGTGACAATGATGCAGGAGATGACAGGAAAACTTAGCTACACAATACTAAACAAAGTAAACCATTTAATTATAAAACAAGTATATAACAAATAACAAGTTTAATTGATGCCCATGTCAAAAATCCTGTCAAGTGATATTATACACATTATTTAAACAAATAAGCCCTGCCTGTTGTTGTGGTTGTAGAACATTTATCACTCTGTTCTGTTCATTATAATGGCACCATACATGGAGAGAACATTTATCACTCTGTTCTGTTCATTATAATGGCACCATCCATGGAGAGAACATTTATCACTCTGTTCTGTTCATTATAATGGCACCATCCATGGAGAGAACATTTATCACTCTGTTCTGTTCATTATAATGGCACCATCCATGGATAGAACATTTATCACTCTGTTATGTTCATTATAATGGCACCATCCATGGATAGAACATTTATCACTCTGTTCTGTTCATTATAATGGCACCATCCATGGAGAGAACATTTATCACTCTGTTCTGTTCATTATAATGGCACCTTCCATGGATAGAACATTTATCACTCTGTTCTGTTCATTATAATGGCACCATACATGGAGAACATTTGAAACGTTGTTATAAATAACTAATTATTGTCTAAAACAAACAGCGTACCTCCTTCAGTTGCTTGTTATTGGTCACTCTGAGTTCGGCGAGATGCATCAGTTGCCCAACTTGAGGGGTCAACGACCCCAGGGCATTCTCACTGAGGTCAAGGGCAGACAGATTGGGACAGAAGACAGTTGGGTCACTTCTTCGGCTCAAGTCCTGAGACTGCCAACTTTGCTGGCTCTGTCGTAAACAAGTGTACCAGTAAAGTAATTAATAAAAATAAATGTTATTTGTCATAGCTCCAGAACTAAGAATATTTGTGGCACAACATATTTAAAATGAATAACATGGTCTAGAAATGCTAAATGAATGCTAAATGCTAAACAAATAAATAGATGAAAATAGCAATAATCTAATAATAAATAAATGCAGGGTTGAAAAAAACATGTTTTTTAATAAAAAAATAAGATTTAATAAATTTTAATCAGATTTTTTATTTTTTTATTTATTATTTATTTTTTGAAATCTGGTATATAGATATTTATATACATGTTTATATATATATATATAAACTCTTTCAAACATGTTCTATTCAAATTGATTTGGGTACATGTCTTAACAGAGGGTACATGATTTTTGCTTATATAAAGTTATATAATTATAACAGTTTGATTTACAACAGCAATGAAATGGTCGTTTTAAAATACATGTATAACAATAATATATTTTATTTGATATAGCGCCTATCCAATTGTTCATGGCACTTATTGGGACAAATCCACCCATTAAACAATGTCCACAAAGCCTCACCCCCTGTAGTTGCATAATCTGTCTTGGAAAGGAAAGCATGCTGTGTGTCTGTGGCTGTAGCCCTGATAGTTATTGTTTGCTGAGAGGGTGGATTAGCACCTGTCCAGAGGGCTCTGCCTACTCTAAGGGTCTCTAACCAGACTGCAAACTGGTACAGTATTAGTCTGTAGCCCAGACTGTCTCACTTGAGTCAACATACTGAATTAGTAGTAATTAGCACAATTAGACTTTTTAACTCAGGGCTTCTGACTTGAAAAGACACTTCCTCTGGAAGACAAGTTTGTGTGGCTTCACTGCATTCAGAAATGGAATAGCTCAAACATACACAAAACTTTGTTGATCTTGATGCTTGTAAACAATTCTTTGTGTTAATTACCTAAAATTCAGCGTACAAAAAATCAGAAATAAAATGATTTAAATCAAACAACTCTGAATAAACATATATATATAATACTAAATAATAACAATAATAATAACAATATTATATATATATATATATATGTATATATACATGTGTATATATATATATATATATATATATATATACATACATACATATATATATATATATATATATTCATGACTTGTGACTTGACTTGGAATTCAGAGAGTTGACTTTGACTTGAGACTTTGCCTTGATACTTGATTTACCACTTTGTGACTTGCCAGCAAGTCTTGACTTGACTTAACTTGCAGGTCAATGACTTGAGACTTGATTTGACTTGCCAGTTTGTGATATGCCAAGTCTGGTTTTTATCCGATACGTTATGCGTCTTTATTGCATATATATATATAAAATAGTCAAATTTAGTTGCTAATATTGCTAATTAATTAATAAGATTATATAGAAAATATTCACTATAGCATGACTATGAGTAGAGCAACTCTCAATGCAATTAATAGCTTACAGTGGTGTCTGAGGAAGACCTAATGTCCTCCCCCTCCTCCTTGTCGGCCGTCAACTGGAGATGGGTGAGACCATTGTGGACCAGGCGCAGCGTGCGCAGACTCAACAGCTGCCGGTGCTGTTGGTGTACACACGACACCAACATGGCGTAGGTGCCACTGCTGCAACCAGAGGGCGATGTTGGCGTTGCCGATTTCAACGAGCCACTAGAACTGGTGCGACTGTGACACCTGTGCACCCGGCTGCATGAGGGAGACGTCATGTAGCTGAAACATAATCCATGCTAACAATTGTGTGAAACTGACAGATGTTCTCACTATAAATATCTTACAATGAGTGATTAACCAGGTTAGTATTAAAGAAACCACGTCCCAAATACCATCCAGCCAAACAAGTCAGATTTGGATCAATAATACATATTAGTTCTTACGTAACACAATCTGTTATTCCACATACTTGTATTACACTTAATCTAGGACGTTATTGATGAAAATGCTATGGTGGAATGACTCCCACAGATACGGTGTGAATTGTCATTGCTAGTCAGTGTAATACTATATTTAATAACTGCACAGGGCAACTGAAGGGAAAATCAACTAACATCATGATCAATGTCGTTCGGCTGTCGTTATATGTCAGTGAATTGAATATAATGTATGTTACAACCGTCTTGGGGCTATGGGGCTTTTGGGACAATGATGTGTGCTAATGTTCAACATAAACTTCTAATATGCGTACCTCCTTGTAGGTCTGGCCTGGCAGAATGCACTGTAGCACAACCTCGAGGCACTTCCACTATCCATGGATCGGCCCACTTCTACACCAGCGCCAGGCAGAACACATCTTTCTATGGCATTGAAAGACAGGTCGATCCATTTCACACTGATAGGGAAGTTCTGTATGGTGCCAGCACTTGTGATTTTGTTATGTGAGAGGTTAAGCTTTGAGAGTTGCGGGGCAAGACATGACAATCCTTCGGGTACACGAGTGAGTGCATTCCTAGACAAGTTTAGCTCACTCAACCGCGATATCCTCGTATTGCCGTCGCCAATGTCATCGTACACCGTTGTCATGGAAACACTGAGTCGTTGCTGCCATTGGCTGACAAACTGCACTGGGAGGTCTTCATACTCGTCACTGGACAAATCTCCATAGTCAAATAGGGTACGTCGCTCGTTGTCACTAAGTCGATCTGATATCTGTGGGGAGGTGGAATAGTTGAAGGTCTCCGTGCTGGAGACAGGGTGGTCAGTGTGTATGGTGCGGAAACACGGCAATGACTTGAGTTTGTTGTCACACAGATTCAACTCGACTAGAGTCTCACTGGTCCACATGTCATAAGGTACCACGTCGAGAATGTTGTGTGACACGTTCAGCTTCCGTAATGATGGCAGCTCAAAGAGGTCAGCTGGGAGGTCTTTCAACTGATTGTGTTGCAAGTCGACCTCCTTCAGCAAGGGAGAATTCCATGTCCTCGTCGCCACACTGACACTGGACACATTTGCACAGTCAATGTTGCACTTGAAGATGCCTGAATCATCTCCCATCACTTGCTTCTTGCCAGCATCCATACCAATCCTGACCTGGCAACCGGGAATCCAGCGTATGTGATTCTCTGCAGCGCTAAGCAACCGTAACGACGGCAACTGAAACAGCTCCTCCGGCAGCATGGAGAGGTTGTTCCTTGACACGTCAATCCTCGTGATGGCTGCTAGCACCAACTGATGATTGCGTATGTCAGTCGTGGGGCTGTTGTGCAGCAGGCAGACGTCGTTCAGCCACGCGTGACTGACGAGCGGCAGACCGAGACCGTGCCAGTTGAGAACCACAGCAACATTTGGCCACATTTTCTTTACACTGGACCGGCGCTGCGCCATCACGCTGCTGCGTCTGCATGTTGCCACCGCGTTCTGATTCACCTGGTATTCCGCGTCCACGTGCGACCGGTATTTGAGCACAGTGGCAACCATCTTATCATTCTGCTTCTCGATGGCCGAGCGCAACACAGTGTGATCATGATCTGTCGCACCGTTGCCTAGCAACAGATCCATCATTTCAATGTCGTCGCTGTTACATGCCTGCAAGAAGGCACTGCTGTTGCCTCTGACACCGATCAGTGGCTTGTTTGCATTTGCTCCGTGTTGCAACAACAACAGTGCAATCTGGCGGTATGTCGCCTGTGTACACTCACTGCGCTTCACTGCCAAGTGTAAAGCACTGTTTCCATCGAAGTCTAGCCCGTCAACTTCAATTGGGTGGAACTGTTCAACAGCCTCACAATCGTCGCCACCTGTTTTGGGCATGCTGCACACAGCGAACGAGAGCAGCAGATGCACGATCTCTATGTGTCCGTTCGTGGCCGCCAGGTGGAGCGCTGTATGGCCGTCCCCATCCTTCGCATTAATGTCAAAACCGAGACGATACAATCGTGCACCAGTCTGCTCGCGGAACACCTTGTGCATGACATCAGGATACGGGAAGGAAAGGATGAGCTCCACAATATGTGCATGGCCGCACTCGCATGCAGCATGCAGTGGCAACACACCTTCGACTGTTGGCGCATCGATCAACTCTGGATAGTTCTACAAGAATATATGAAACAAGTGAATATGTGACATAGGCAATTTTACATGATCACTTAATTATGTCAAAGGGCTTGCATTAAATCTCTAACAATTTTTTTTTTCATTCATGGACAACATATATTAGAATAGTTATTGTTTGTATGTTCTTTAAATAACTCTAAAGGTCTGCTCACATGCATGCTCACAAGTATGTGCACGTTCAGATTAGCAATGTATCTAGAAACTGCAAGTGCGACCAATTAATTGGCACAAATCACCAGTCCTGATCAAAGGACACGACCAGGTACACTGTGATCGGTTGTGGTGGTCGCTGATTGGCCAGTGCTGATTCAAACTGTTCGGGACAGATCTAGAATTGGACCCAGCCACAAGTGCTAGATAATAGAACAGGATGGGGAGGGACAGGTGTGACAGTATCTGAGTAGCTAGCTGGTCAGTCCAGAACTAGCAGTGGGAATGTGCCCTTTTGTGGAAACTGGTCAGGGGTGTAATGATGAAGACTCTGGCAGTTTTTGGCACTGTCCCCAGTAAAATTAACAAAGACATTTTATACATAGCTGATGATGCCTTCGGACTTGTGAAGCCCCCAGGCTTCCTCATTCCACAGACAGCAGACATGTATTTTCAGCTTACACAAACATTCGAAGAATGGTAGGCTTTAACAATTACAGCTGGGTTGGTTAGCTGGGACATCTAGAGCCATGTTCAAAAGGCACAGCAACAGAGGCCTGTTGTTGCAACTTGCAATTAAGTGCCCTAGTATGGGCCAGTGTAAACAGGGCAGATCAAATAAGATGAAGGGGTCTCTCACTCGAAAAGAATGTTGCAGAATGAAATAAAGTTAACAAAATCGAACTTGCCATTTATTGAGATTCATGGATGCACAAAGTAATCTGAAAAGTATTTAAAGATTTCAAATACTTTAGGGAAGTATTTATACATAAATACTCCCCACCCCACTGACCTGTAACACTACCCCACCCCCACTGACCTGTAATACTACCCCACCCCACTGACCTGTAGCACTACCACACCCCACTGACCTGTAGCACTACCCCACCCCACTGACCTGCAACACTACCCCACCCCACTGACCTGTAGCACTACCCCACCCCACTGACTTGTAACACTACCCCACCACACTGACCTGCAACACTACCCCACCCCACTGACCTGTAGCACGACCTGGGTGCACAGTCTGCTGCCCTCGAGACAGGCACTGTGTAGGACCGTGTGTCCTGTGACATGGTGCACTAAACTCTCAGTTCTGTGGCAGATCAAGAAGTACATCATCTCAAAGTTGTTGTTTTCACACGCCCTGCAACATCAACATCTGACTTGAGCAGTGATACAACTATGATGACTGCTTTCTATCATGACATTACCAGGAACTCAACATTAACAATAGGAGTAGTTTATCGTAGTCCTAACATAGGACAAGAGGAAGATGTAAAATTACAAAAGGCGATAAGGGAGGTGAGCAAGGGAGAATGTGTTATAATGGGTGATTTTAACCATGGCCATATACAATGGGAATCATTAGAGAGTGCTGGAGGTGATTACCATCAGCTTCTACTTCTAACACAGGATTGTTTCCTTACTCAACATGTCTTGGAACCAACCAGGTGGGAATGTGTTAGATTTAATTTTGTCTTCTCAAAATGAATTAGTGACAATGTTAAAGTACATGAACCTTTGGGGTCAAGTGACCATAACAAAATCCATTTTAATATAAAAGTAAAAATGGGGAATGCATATAAAAACAATGGAGGAGGAACTTCAACAAAGGCAAATATAAAGAGATGAGAACATATCTAGCAAATATAGATTGGAATAACTTGCTGAAGATCAAGACAGCAGCATAATGATGGACATGTTTAAAATATGAGATTGATGGCATTATTGAGAAATTTGTTTCATTAAGAAAACAAGGGAAAAGGTCCAGGAAGAAACACCTGTCAAAAGAGGCTATTAGAAAAATTGCTCACAAACAGATGCTGTGGAGGGTATATAAACACACTGGAAATGTAGAAGACTACACAAACTACAAAGAGGCACTTAACCTAGCTACAACTAAAATTAGAAAATCTAAAAGAACCTTTGAAAAAAAATTGGCAGGTAATATAAAAAATGACAGCAAGAGTTTCTATGCTTATGTAAGGAGTAAACAGAAAGTTCGAGATAAGGTCGGACCACTGGAAAACAACAGTGAAAACATAATTTCAGACAGGTTTCAAATGGCAGAGGTCCTGAATGAGTATTTCAGCTCAGTTTTTACCACAGCTCACTTCCAGTTCCATTAAAAAAAAATTTGAGGGCAATAAATTAGAACATTTGGGGCAGTTATTTGTAACTCCTGAAATGATAGCAAAGAAAATTATGAAGATGAAAGATAATAAATCACCTGGAGTTGTTGGGATACCACCAAAACTGCTTAATGAAATTGTTGAGCAAATTAGTACACCACTAGCAAGTGTTTAACTTGTCACTAGAAGAAGGAATAGTTCCTTCAGAATGGAAAGAAGCAAACATTACACAGCTATTTAAGAAAGGATCGAGGAACAAACCAGAAAATTACAGACCAGTGAGTTTAACATCAGTTGTATGTAAATTACTCGAAACATTAATTAGAGGCCACATTGTGGAATTCTTTGTAAAACATAAATTAATAAATACATCTCAACATGGGTTCCTAAAAGCAAGGTCATGTCTAACCAGGGTTGAAAAAAATCATGATTTTTATATAAATTTTTTTTTTTTTAATCTGGTATATAGATATTTATATAGATGTTTAAATTTGTAAACTCTTTCAAACATGTTCTATTCAAATCGATTTGGGTTCTTGTCTTAACAGAGGGTACATGATTTTTGCTTATATAAAGACATTAGACAATATCCACAAGGCCGCACCCCCTGTAGTTGCATAATCTGTGTTGGAAAGGAAAGCATGCTGTGTGTCTGTGGCTGTAACAGTGGTAATTATTGTTTGCCTATAGGGTGGATTAGCACCTGTCCAGGGCTCTGTGTACTCTAAGGGTCTCTAACCAGAATACAAACTGGTACAGTATTAAACAACTGAGTCAACATACTGAATTGGTAACAACTAGCACAAGCTATAAGTGGACTTTAACTCAGGGCTTATGTGTTGAAAAGATACCTCCTCTGGAAGACAAGTGTGTGTGGCTTCACTGCATTCAGAAAGGGAATAGCTCAAACATACACAGTGTCATAAAATATTTGACTATCAGGATATCTGGTGACAATACAACTACACAAGTGTGCGCACTTTGTGTTTCGTATTAAAAAACATACAAAACTTTGTTGATCTCGATGCTTGTAAACAATTATTTGCGTTAAATTTATATAAATCAGCGATTAAAAAAACCGGAAGTCAAAAAAAAATTAAAAATCATAAATCAATGATTTTTCTGATTTTTTTGGAGTGATTTAAATCAGGATTTAAATCGATGATTTAAATCAAATGATTTAAATCAAACAACCCTGTGTCTAACCAATCTCTTATGTTTTTTGGAAGAAATTACAAAGTGGGTAGATGACGGGTCACCAGTGGATGTTGTCTATTTAGATTTTCAGAAAGCTTTCGATAAAGTGCCACATCAAAGATTGTTACTAAAAGCCCATAGTATAGGTCATTATGTAATCAACTGGATAGAAAAGTGGCTTACACACAGAAGACAGAGAGTAATAATAGATGGTGAGATTTCAAACTGGAAATCTGTTCTGAGTGGGGTACCACAGGGATCAGTATTAGGCCCTATACTGTTTTTAATATATATAAATTATTTGAAAGATGACATATCTAGCAAAGTACTGAAATTTGCAGATGACACAAAAATATTCAGAAAGGTTACTAATGATACAGATAAACAATGTTTACAGGATGATCTAGATAAATTAGTTAAATGGTCAGAAAAATGGCAAATGTTATTAAATTTTGGGAAGTGTAAATGCATACACATAGGGCATGGAAACATGGAAGAAGAATATAAAATGGGGGATGCTGTATTAGGTAGAACCACACAAGAAAAAGACTTAGGTGTAACATGTAGTGCTGACATGACAGTTTTAGAGCAATGTGGGATTGCTGCTTCGAAAGGAAATCACAAATTCTAGGGCTAATTAGGAGAACTATCATGTATAAGGAGAAACAGCTAATTGTACATCGGAAACAAAGCAACAGTTAGACCACATTTGGAATATTGTATTCAACCATGGAGGCCGTATCCTAAAAAGGATATAGACAAGCTAGAAAGAATACAACGAAGAGCAACTAAAATGTTTACAGAATTGAGAGACTTTAGTTATGAAAGCTGCTTATTACAATGTGGTTTGACAACACTAAAGACCAGGCGACTAAGAGGAGATCAAATAGAAATGTTTAAAACAGTGAACGGTTATGAGGATATTGATAGGAATATCTTCTTCAAACTTAAAGAAGGCAGTAGAACCAGAGGACACAAAGCAGCATTAGTTAAGGAACAGTATAGGTTGGACATGAGAAAGTACTCTTTCTCACAGAGGGTGATAAATGAATGGAACAAACTGCCAAATGATTGTGTTAATGCTAGTAGTGTGAATATGTTTAAAAATAGAATTTACAGATATATGATAAGGGCGGGCTACACATAGATGATAAAACTGTTGTACTCTCGATAAGCCAATGGCTTCCTTGTCCACTTGCCACCTGGAACTTGTTGTTTGGGATGGCAATTTTGTTAAATTTCATATATACAGCTAAATATAATATAATATATATATATATATATATATATATATATATATATATATATATATATATATATATATATATATATATATATATATATATATATATATATATGCATGTTGAACTTTTGTTTAATAGAAACATTATAAAGCATAACCTACTTGTGGAGTAGTGAGATCTGGCCTTCAAGTAACATGTTAATGTCCATTGTAACATGGTTAGCATCAATTCTCGTAGACACTTGTCGTGTCGTACTTGCGTCCACATCAAGGTAGGCTTCCTTCCACTCTGCAAAGTCAAGCCACAGTAAAACCAACTCCATGACCACACATTACAACCCCATGACCACACATTACGACTGCACACGAATGAATGCTAGTTTCAGTGATGAACAACTGGCCCGCATGGCTAGGTCAACAACACAAAAAATGTATGTTCCTTAACCATAACTGTGTATAAGCCTGCAGATTAATTGCTTAATTATCCTTCCTAGCAACATTCAGAGAAGCTCAAATAACAACAATAGAAACACATCGTTTAGCTGCACAGTCTCACATGACAGTAAATGGAAAGAAAGTAACAGAAAAAAAGTTTTGGAAAAAATAACACATTTTGCTAAGAAAAAAAACATGAACTTTATTTAATTTCAACCTCCAAAAAATGTATACTTATCCTAAATGTGTCATTATTTCTCAATACTTGGTTCTTTGACTTTGTAGTCCTATTCTGCTATTCTAATAATGTTCCACCAATTCTCATCTTTGACTTTGTAGCAGTATTCTGTTTTCACAAATGTTCAGTGACGTTTGTAATATCTCTTTATACTAACTTGTGGGGAGTCAACATAAAGCTATTACGTGGAAAGACACTGAGATCATTGTGATAACATACCATCTTAATGATCACCATGAGGTAATTGCAACTGGGTGACATTCTGTTAATTCAGTTCTCTATTTTAGTTAAAAAGCATTTTTTTCCTGTAACATTTGTTCTGAAGTCAGAAACTGTCAGTATCTATATCTCTTATGGATTTGTGCATGATATTGCCCATTTTATACCCTGCTGATGCTTAATGGCAGAACCCTGAGCTCGTTTGCTACAGGAACACACAAAGAGTGATTGTTGGTAAAGGTCATTTAATAATTGTACCAAAAGAAAATAATATGAATCAATGAAAAGTAGCTTGGCAGCTAGCACAAACATGCTCATCAAGAATAATACAATAAAATACAATACATGTATATCAAATGAGATATCGCTTAGTTGCCAATACAAAGTTGCTCATTGAGAAACAATTATTAAATGACAGAAGTAGAAGTAGCAAAGGTGGGGCAGTCCTTTGTCCCATCAGGCCTCCAGTAATAGAGGCCCAACCCCCACCCCAGGGCTCCAGTAATAGAGGCCCAACCCCCACCCCGGGCTTCTTCAGAAACTGTCAGTATCTATATCTCTTATGGATTTGTGCATGATATTGCCCATTTATGTGACCTATTTAACAAAGAAATTATATACATTACTCTTGCATATAAAGAACAACAAAATAATGAGTAATGTTATATAAAATTATATTTTATTTAACATTTTAAATTTCTTTCAACTGCATAGTTGATAAAATTAATCCCAGTCAGTATTCTTTTGTAATAAAGCTGGGACTACAGAAAGTGTTGCATGGACCTGACTAGATGCTTTTGTATTATTTGAATTATTTAATCTTAACTCCAAGAACCGCTTGAAAGAAATGCTTGTCTACTAATTTGTTCTTTTCCCAATTGTTATTGACACCTGTCCACATTATTTCTTCAATCCTCTCCAGTGCTATTGCTGCATTTACCCCAGTCAGTTTCTTTCACACTTTCCCAATTGCAATTAGTTATGTAGTCATTATTATGCGCTAACAAATCAAGCAAATTATAACATAATATACTACACAGAGTAAAAGTGGCAATTGTATATATATGAATGGTGACAATTAATATTAATAATTAATATATTTATTTTAAATTACAGTCTACATTAAATAAAACTACATGTCTTTTTAGTGGCTGACTGTTTCTGATGATTTGAATGAATCTTTATTTTCAACAACAATAATACACAAACATAATATAAGTAGCTAAGTCATTATAACACTTCATAACTATATATGAAATTGATTTCCGACAGTTTCTGCCTTAGCCATTAGAACAGTAAAAACTTGATTTAAGCCACAGTGTTTTCCTTCCTATCAGAAATGTGCCAACCCTGTGCTACCCCACTAACTTAATTCCTTTGTTGATGTTTACATATCATACCAATGAGAAAAAGCTGTGTTCTGCCCATAGATTCCTTCCCTGAAAGAGTTCCTGTTATATTGGGCCTAGAATGTTTACAAAGTACAACAGAAACTACAATTGTCCAAACTGACTTGAATACAACTTAATATTACAACATATTCCATTCACAGAGTGCATTCAGCATAGCATGTATAATTTAAAATTTGAGTGCTATATGTCACCCATTTCCAAGACTTTCTTATGTGACATGTATGCGACTGTGCACCTTCATTTCCTACATTCCCAAATCCCAACATAATTGTGCAAAACCAACCTTTTTCATGACATTTCCCTTTACTTTCTCCTGGTTTATATTTTCGACTTACCTCCAGTAGGCCCCTTTACGTAGCAGTTGCTGTGCGCAATAGAAAGCATCATTGTTGACAGCGTGGTAGAGTGGCGTACGTCCAAACGTGTCTTGTTCATCACCGTTCTTGAGTTCATCACCTTCTAGGAGTGTTTGGAGAGATTTTACATTGTTGTAGAAGGCTGCATGGTGCAAGAGATGATTCTCAGATGTCTGCATCCTCACACAGCAACTGTAATGCAAGACAACAACCATTGATGAGACACCCAGGAAACACCTGCAACTGTAATGTGTGATAACAAACATTAAGAGACATCCAGGAGAGCCCTGCTCACACAAGGAATACCAGACACAACGGTAATGTGTGACAACAACCATTCACCGCCCGAATATACCTTCACATCCACGTACATCTAGTGGTTAATCGTTAGTTCACAAAACACTGCAATATTAAAAATCTTGTAAACTGAGTTCAACAGAAACAATCTGATATCTGATGTAGCTGTGTCCAGATCACCAAGCCATATGACCAGAATGCAGATTTGTCATCAGCTACTTATACATGTGACAAGGAAATGAACTCACTGCACCAGTTCCCAGTAAACTGCTCAATAAGCCACTCACCTAACACAACAGCTCAGTAGCCAGGGCCATGGCTGGGCTAGCTCTGTCCAAGGTCCAGTGGAGAAAGGTCCAGTGGAGAATTTGCCCCAAGGCAGAGGGCCTCTTTGTTATTTAACAATAGGACTGGACACTGCTGACTAGAATAACAGGCCAAATCTTGAGCCGAATCACTTAATACCAGTAGGCAATTATCACAAGCTGTTGATACAAGTAGAGCTGCTTCCTTCATTCTTCATTGGCTGCAAGTTTTCCCTCTCTTCAATGCTTCACGTTTCCTGATCTCGCGTGGCTGGCTGGTGGTGTCCTGAACAGTCAGACAGCAGACGTCTGTCTTATGGACTTCCACATTGAGGGGTGCAGTGACTAATTAAATGTCCTCCCATCCGAAAACTGTGTCTGTTGTCTTTGCCTTGAATGCTCATGAAATAAGCACTGCTTTAGCCTACGTCACTATTAAGATTTAAGTGCACAGTCCTCGACTGCTGTCCTGATGGAAGCGAAGTCCTCTTCCTGGAAACGTACGTGGCCGGCCTGAATTTATGCTTGAAAATATATTGCTAAAATGTAATGATTGATACTATTACATGACCGAATGAACAGATTGAACACACTGACAGACAAACAACAATGAAAACTTTAATAAACATTTCTTTTATCATAACGTAAGGTCTAAGCCTGAGGGCGCGTAGACAGAATAATTTATATGCGTTTCGATTAGTACTCTAAGTAATTGTAATGGTATGTGAATAGCAATCAACAATGAGGTCGCTGTCCTGCTGAATAGTAAAAATGTATTGCTCGTGCTTTGTTACGAAAATCAGACTAACATTATCGTAATTTAGGCACATTTCCACAAACACGCAAAAACACTTTTTCCCTCATACTGGCTAGCAAAAGCCCCATTCGTTACGGGACGCGACGTGCTGCCACCTATCAAATTGAATAACTAGCGCAGACCGTACCGTGCTGCCACCTTTCGAATGAGTTAAACTAACGAACTGTTGTATAGGCGTGTTCCTATATATATATATACATAAATATATATATTTATATATATATATATATAGGAACACCACTCTTCATATACATATATATACATACATATATATATATACACATATATATAATAATGTATATATATATATATATATATATAGGAACACCACTCTTCATACACATATAAACATACATATATATTTATATTATATATATATCTATATGAAGAGTGGTGTTCCTATATATATATATATAGGAACACCACTCTTCATATACATATATACATACATGTATGTATATAATATATATATTTATTTATATATATATCAGAGTCTGACACTGGTTTTGCCCAGAAGGGTTATGTCCTGAGGGGGTTTCTCCGTGAGGGGCTATGTCCATACCCCGAGCTAATCTACATACCGTGCGAATAACTGTTTGGTGTGGTCTTTTGTCGTATGCACAGTTGAATTAATTTTGAGAATTTTTTGTTTTTTGTTGTTGCTATTTTTTTGTAGTAACTATTGCCAAAATATCCGAAAACCTTAAAAATCATCCATTACGTAAAGTTTGCTGCAACTACCTGTAAAATTAATTTGTAACCGGAGGACAATGCAAACGATGCGCGTAACAACAATCCTATGATTTTGGCGCCACGCGATCACATGCTAATAAGGCCACGCTGCAGGTCATTTCTTGATACAATAAAATTAACCTCACATATATGTCACATAAAGAAAACACACGCTTAGTAATTTAATACCACAAAATTTATTCGTTTGAACACGGACATTGTGCTTTTCGGCGACGTCCGAAAAGCACCATTTGGTCTGCATGTGTGATCATAATTCTGGAAGTTAACTTTGGAAAACCATATTTTTGAAATACTCATTTATCCAGTGCAGTGGAAACATATATTTATTTCACATATAACAAGTCTTTCTGGCTTTGTCCATATGGCCCACACACATTCACAACATATCTGCTCAATGAAACAATGTAGAGTTAAAAGGCCAATCAATCCACTGTGTTATTGTGGTGGTTTGTCTGTGTGGTGTGATATATGACCTGTACACATTCACTAAATATCTGCTCAATGAAACAATGCAGAGTTGGCAAGCCCGTTAACCCCTTTGTGTTTTGGTGACTTGCTACATGGCCTCCACACATTCCTACACACACAAAGCATAGGGCAGGCCAATTGTAACCAATTATAAATGTTTACTTAGAGCAGGAGCTATTACATGTATTGACTTCAAAGTTAGCTTAGCACACTCTTTTTGTATTGACTTCAAAGTTAGCTTAGCGCACTCTTTTTGCATTGACTTCAAAGTTAGCTTTTTGAAGTTTCGCATTAACGGACTCCATATTACTAAACGTGAAATGTACACAAACTGCACTAATGGACCATTTTAATATTGTTTGTATTTGAAATATGCATTTTTATTCCAATACAATGTTTTATGCAACACGTGACATTAAAGTGCAAATTAGTGTGTGATATGTGTTTGTGTGCGAAACTAATTAATAATAATGAAATAACGTATAAATTTAACAAGATTGCCATCCAAGGCAAAAGCCCAGATGGGAAATGGACAAGTAAGCCATTGACTTATCGAGAGCAATTTTTATTTACGGGTAACCCATCCTGTTGAGATATGTGTCAACCCTGTTTTTAAACATATTCACACACACACAATCCGCAGACAATTTGTTACAATCATTTATCGTCTTCTGTGAGTACTTCCTGATATCCAGTCTACGGTAATTCCCAATTAAAACTGTTCCTTTATTAACTTTACCCCATGTCCTCTAGCTCTCCTATTTTTCTTGAGTGAGAAAAACGTATTTCTATAAATATTTTCATACCCATTTCAATATTAAAAATAAACTGATCTCCTCTAATATGTGTAGGTAGTTAAATAACAACTAATACATTCTATGCAGTTATAAGTGATGTGCCTGGTTTAATTTACGTCAATAAAACAAAGACAGTACCAAATTGCAGGCATTTGTTAATTTCAATTAACTCAATTGAGGTTATTTTATTTAATTAATAAACTTTTCCAGAAAGGTTAATTTAATGTTATTTTATCAATTAACTTTACCAAAAGGGGGTAATTTTATTTTATTGCAAATTCCCAATTAACTCTCAATTAAGTGCTAATTTAACAGTTGATATTACTGGTTAGTTCACAGCCATGTTATCCAGGTGTTTACAAAAGATCTGCAGTCACTATTCCAGTCACTAGTCTGAGAGAGATCAGGTTCAGGCCTCTGTGAATGGGAGGGAGAACACCACAGAGCACATAGACACTGTGGGTTAGTCATTCAGGCACCTGTGAATTGGAGGGAAGGCCTATACAATAGAATATCCTCTAGTGTGGTGATAAGTTGAGGCTAATGGTGGCTTCTGCAAATCTCTGTTTAAAGTAAACATTTGGGACTGGCAACTTGCAGCCAAGTGGATCTATGAGGCCATTAGACACGAATCTAAAAAAATTCATGTGTACATATAACCGTTAATGTAGAGAAAGGTAATATAGCTTCAGTTTGGGATCATTTTACAGTGCCAACTTAAATGAAAAGCATGCCAATTCTAGTAATGCATACAAAAATATTTAAATACTAGTGTGTAAAGGGGAAACCTAACGATTAAGTATAAAACACTGCATAAATATCAACTTGAAGCATAGAAATTATATATGTAGTTGTCCAGTTTTGTTAATTTGATGGTTGAACATGAGGAAACAACACACCTTGCAAATCTTCAGCCACAACTTTTAAATCCTTTCAGAAAAAAAATGTATGAAACTATTGTATGAGCAAATCTCTTTCCAACAAATTTACAAAATACATTTCTGTTAAGTCTTGTGATTTTAGAACAGTTTTCAATGTGTAAACATTTCTATCAACACATGATTTAATTGATAATTGTATTAACATTAATTGTTAATTCAATTGAAGAATTTGGGAGGTTAATTTAATTGACATGAGAAATGTGAGGTTAACTTAATTTTACTGTGGAATTTCTTAGTTAGTTAATTGTCCCATGCCTGTCAGATAATAGGTTGTTAATAAATATGGCAATCCATAATGTATTATTCAATTTCTCTGAATAAAAGCTTGTACAATTTCTGGGAATTATCACATTTTACAACAACATTTGACTGTGGTTTTAATCAATTGACAGTTCATTGTACTTTTCATAAATTACGATTTCAACATTTTACTGTGGTTTTCATCAAGCACCATATATGGTATACCATGGTTTCCATCAAAAGTATTAGAAAGTTTCGGCTATACGTTTTTCATTTATCTTATGGACTTCCACATTGAGGGATGCAGTGAGAAATTAAATGTCCTCCCATTTGAAATCCGTGTCTGCTGTCTTTGCCTTGGTTTACAATAAAATAAGCACTGACTTACAAGCTACATGGTGCTTGTGGAGGCAAAGTTCTCTTCCTGGAAAGGTGACCGGCCTCAATGCTTGAAAATATATTGCTAAAATTTTATTATTGAATCGTGACATGACCGAATGAACAGATTGCACACACTGACAGACAAACAACATGCAATGACAACTTAAATGTTAACATTTCTTTTATCGCAAGGGCAAGGGTTACCGAAGTCCAAACATAAACGAAGAGGACAACACAAAAATAAAAAACGCTATAAAGGAAGTTAGTAAAGGGGAATGTATCATAATGGGAGATTTTAACCATGGACACATACAATGGAATTCTCTAGAGAGCACAGGGATTGAGGACCAACAATTTCTATTTTTAATCCAGGATAGCTTTCTTACTCAGCATGTGCTAGAACCAACCAGGGGAGAAAATGTATTAGATATAGTTTTGTCATCACAAAAAGAATTAGTGGACAATGTAAAACTATTTGAACCATTGGGTAACAGTGACCATAATCAAATACATTTTGACATCAATGTAAAATCAGAAAGTAAAAATAAGAAAACGTACAAGAGAAACTTCCACAAAGGTAACTACAAAGATATGAGAAAATACTTAGCAAAGCTAGATTGGAATAACATGCTGATGAATAAGACCGCAAAGGAATGTTGGAATATTCTAAAATATGAAATTGAGAGTAGCATCGGTAAATTTGTTCCCTTCCAAAAACAAGGAAAACAGTGTAGAAAGAAACACTTGTCAAAAGAGGCTATTAGAAAAATAGTGTTAAAACAAACTATGTGGAGGGTTTATAGGCGTACCAGAAAGGAAGAAGACTATGCAAATTACAAAGAGGCACTTAATGCAGCTACAACTGAAATCAGACAATCTAAAAGAAGCTATGAGCAAAAACTAGCATGTAACATAAAAAATGACAGCAAGAGTTTTTATGCATATGTCAGGAGTAAACAAAACGTACAAGACAAGGTTGGACCTCTAGAAGACAGTGCTGGAAATATAATATCACAGGGGTTTTTAATGGCGGAAGACCTAAATGGTTACTTCAGTTCAGTGTTTACCAAAGAAGATATTAGTTCATTACCAGTTGCTGATGCTAAATTTCACGAGGCTAAATCTGACTATTTAGGTCCGTTAGTTGTAACTCCAGAATTGGTAGCTAAGAAAATAAAGGCAATGAAGGATAACAAATCACCGGGAGTGGATGGGATTCCTCCAAAATTACTAATGGAAACAGTACAACAAATCAGTATACCACTTGCAAGAGTATTCAACTTGTCATTAAAAGAGGGAGTTGTTCCGTTTGAATGGAAAGAAGCCAACATCATACCATTATTTAAAAAGGGTTCGAGAAATAAGTCAGAGAATTACAGACCAGTGAGTTTAACGTCAGTGATTTGTAAATTATTAGAAAGGTTAATTAAAGATCATATGGTGGACTTCCTCGTTAAGCATAAATTATTAAATTCATCTCAACATGGATTCTTTAAAGCAAGGTCATGCTTAACAAATATGTTATGTTTTTTTGAAGAAATCACTAAGTGGATAGACGTGGGATCGCCAGTAGATATTATCTACTTAGATTTTCAGAAAGCTTTTGACAAAGTGCCACATCAAAGATTACTACTTAAATTAAAAGCCCATGGTATCGGGGATAGCATAACTGACTGGATAGAACAATGGCTGACTGACAGAAGACAACGAGTTGTAGTAGATGGAGAAGTTTCAAATTGGAAATCGGTTTTGAGTGGGGTACCTCAAGGATCAGTATTAGGACCTATATTATTCTTAATATATATCAATGACTTGGACGACAGTATAACAAGTAACGTACTGAAATTTGCGGATGACACAAAACTGTTTAGAAAGGTTAATACTGATGGTGATAAACAACATTTACAAAACGATCTAGACAGATTAGTGAAATGGTCTGAGAAATGGCAGATGTTGTTCAATTTTGGGAAATGTAAATGCCTACATACAGGACATGGGAACTTGAATGTAAATTATAAAATGGGAGATACTGTTCTGGGTACTACTGTAAAAGAAAAGGACTTAGGAGTTACAATAAGCGCTGACATGAAAGTTTCAGAGCAGTGTGGTATTGCAGCTTCAAAGGGTAATCAAATTCTTGGATTGATTTGAAGAAACATAACATACAAGGGAAAAAAGTTAATTATACCTCTTTATAAAGCAATAGTTAGACCTCATTTAGAATACTGTATACAAGCATGGAGACCATATCGTAAAAAGGATATAGATACGCTTGAACGCATACAAAGGAGAGCAACTAAAATGATTCCAGAACTGAGAGACCTTAGTTATGAAGAACGCCTGAAAGAATGTGGTTTAACAACTCTAGAGACAAGGAGGTTAAGAGGAGATCAGATTAAAGTTTTTAAGATATTGAATGGGTATGAAAATATTGATAGAAATATGTTTTTCTCACTCAAGAAGGATAGCAGAACTAGAGGACGAGGTAAAATTAGTAAAGGATCAATCATTTCAATGTAGATTGGACATCAGGAAGCACTCGTTCTCACAGAGGACAATAAATGAATGGAACAAATTGTCTACGGATTGTGTAACTGCTAGCAGCGTGAATATGTTTTAAAACAAGGTTGACACATATCTCAGGAGGGCGGGTTATAAGTAGATGAACATTGTTGGACTCTCGATAAGCCAATGGCTTCCTTGTCCACTTGCCATCTGGGCCTTTGGCTTGGATGGGAAATCTTGTTAAATCTTGTTAAATCTATACAAGACAGAATACTCGAAGAATAATATCGATGCGTTTCGATTAGTAATCTAATGTAATGGTATATCAGTAGCAATCAACAATGAGGTCGCAGTCCTGCTGAATAGTAAAAAATCCACAAACATGCAAAAATACTTTTTCCTGGCAAAAGCACCATTGGTTACGGGACGCAACGTGCTGCCACCTACCAAATCGAATATCTAGCGCAGACCGTAACGTGCTGCCACCTTTCGAATGAGTTAGAACTAACGAACCGTTGTATAGGTGTGTGCATAGATATATAGTAATTATTAATACTATATATCTATGGTGTGTGTAAAAAGCGAGGTAGTAAAGACATCGACATATTTAAAAGTAACCATTATAAGACGATGCACCAGAGCATCAGCATCTCAACACACAGCTGCAGTGGCAATGCCATCCTTAAATACTGGCCATAAGAGGATATTCTTACCAACTACCTCCCGAATGAACTCCCATAGGAACTAGTTGCAACCAGGGAGAGAAGCAAGAGTATCGTCCATACCCGATTAACAAGTTTCTCAGCAGCCTCTCGCATCTCTGTTGGTTCCATGACTTCCATCATCGTCGGCTCTCTGATCTATGCCCGAAGACAGCACACCGAGGACAGCAATGAAGGCTCCAACCCAAAAACTCTCAACTGTCAAATGGGCCTTTTCCGCTCGACCGCAATCTAGAGGGTTCGATATAATATTCCTCTTCCGGGTGAGGACATTTTCAGTAACATTCGTCATCCCTGATAGATTTTTGTGAGGGGCCTGATACGAGTGTACCACTTGTGCCACGGTTAGTCTGGCACTGGTTTTGTCCAGAGGGGACATGTCCTAAGGGGGTTATATCCTGATGAGTTATGTCCTGAGGGGTTTCGTCCAGAGGGGTTATGTCCCGAGGGTTATGTACTAAGAGGTTATATGCGGAGGGATTATGTCAGTGACGGTTTTTGTCCGTGAGGGGCTATGTCCGTACTCCGAGCTAATCTACATACCGTACGAATAACTGTTTGGTATGGGTTTTTTGTCGTATGCACAGTTGAATTCATTTGGATAATTTTTTTGTAGCTACTATTGCCAAAATGTCCGAAAACCTTGAAAATCATCCATTACGTAAAGTTTGCTGCAACTACCCGTAAAATGAATTTGTAATCGGAGGACAATCAAACGATGTAGCGTAACAAAGTTCCTATGATTTGTAATCGGAGGACAATCAAACGATGTAGCGTAACAAAGTTCCTATGATTTGTAATCGGAGGACAATCAAACGATGTAGCGTAACAAAGTTCCTATGATTTGTAATCGGAGGACAATCAAACGATGTAGCGTAACAAAGTTCCTATGAATTGTGGCGCCACGCGATCACATGATTTGTGGCGCCACGCGATCACATGCTAATAAGGCCACGCGGCAGGTAATGTCTTGATACAATAACATGCACCTCACATATATGTCACATAAAGAAAACACACACTTGGTAATTTACTACCACGAAATGTATTCGTTTTAACTCGGACCTGTATACACACGGTTGTCGGCAACGTATGAAAAGCACTATTTGGTCTGCATGTGTGATCGTAATTCTGGAAGTTAACTTTGGAAAACCATATTTTTTATATACCCATTTATCCAGTGCAGTGGAAACATTTATTTATATTTATTTCACATATAACAACCACGAAAACGACTGGCGACAGTAGTTTGTCAAAAGTGTCTCGTTCTTTCTGACTTTGCCCATATGACCCACGCACATTCACAACACATCTGCTAAATGAAACAATGTATAGTTATAAGGCCAATCAATCCACTGTGTTGTTGTGGCGGTTTGTCGGTGTGGTGTGATATATGACCTGTACACATTCACTAAATATCTGCTCAATGAAACAATGCAGAGTTGGCAAGCCCGCTAACACCTTTGTGTTTTGGTGACGTGCTATATGGCCTATCACATTCCACACACATACAAAGCATAGGGCAGACCAATTGTAACCTATTATAAATGTTTACTTAGAGAAGGAACTATTACATGCATTGACTTCAAAGCTTAGCACACCTTTTTTGAAGTTTCGCATTAACAGACTCCATATTACTAAACATGAAATGCATACAGTCTGCACTAATGGGCCATTTTAATATTGGTTGCATTTGTTATATGCATTTGTTTTTATTCCAAGGCAATGTTTTTATGCAAATTCAGAAGGAGGACAACACTACATTAAAACGATAATTAGTGTGTGATATTGGTCTATGTGCGAAGTTAATTAATAGTAATAAAATAGCATATATGTGTAGGTCGTTAAATAACAGCTACAACTTTTTAAATATTGTCAAATGCCCCATGAAGAAATGTCTTGGCATGTAAATACTGTAGTGTTCAGCCTATCCGCGTGCGTCGCATCGTTGCTATGTACAGCCCTACTCTGTGGAACGTCCGTGATGTGACTATCAGTGGTAGTTCCTAATTACAGCCCTACTCTGTGGAACGTCCGTGATGTGACTGTCAGTGGTAGTTCCTAATTACAGCCCTACTCTGTGGAACTTCCATGATGTGACTGTCTGTGGTGGTTCCTATGTACAGCCCTACTCTGTGGAACGTCCGTGATGTGACTGTCAGTGGTAGTTCCTATGTACAGCCCTACGCTGTGGAACGTCCGTGATGTGACTGTCAGTGGTAGTTCCTATGTACAGCCCTACTCTGTGGAACGTCCGTGATGTGACTATCAGTGGTGGTTCCTATGTGCAGCCCTACTCTGTGGAACTTCCATGATGTGACTGTCAGTGGTAGTTCCTATGTACAGCCCTACTCTGTGGAACGTCCGTGATGTCACTGTTAGTGGTGGTTCCTGCACAAACAACATGTGTGTAGCCTGGAACAGAGGTTTCAGCAGCTTCGTTGGCCATGCCTACCTTAAATTATGGACACTCACTGAAGCCCTACGTAAAGACTTTTCTTCTGTTGAGGGAACCATGCGCCCCAACCAGCTTGGTCAACCACCAAGGAACCATGCGCCCCAACCAGCTTGGTCAACCACCAAGGAACCATGCGCCCCAACCAGCTTGATCAACCACCAAGGAACCATGTGCCTCAACCAGCTTGATCAACCACCAAGGAACCATGTGCCTCAACCAGCTTGGTCAACCACCAAGGAAACAGTTCCAGGAGAGGTTGTTCACCCTGCGCTCCCAGTATGCTGCTGGTGACAAGACCATCTCAGACACACTCCAGGGATGATGATAGGCCATTGCATTATAGGCTAAAGTCACTTGTCATTGAATGTTATTTTATTGTAGTAATGATAATAAAACTGCAAACTGATTTTGACTTATCAACTATCATAAAAAGGGGCAGATTTCCGGGGGGGGGGGGGCGGGAGAAATATCCTAGGAGGCAAATGTCCGGGGGGGGGGCAAGTGACCGCAGCCTGATAATTGTATTGTATTCCATGGTTGACCTGTTTCAAAACACCATGGTATTTTACCATGGTTTCCCTCTTTCAAAGCACCATGGTATACCATGGTTTCCATCAAAAGTATCAGACAGTTTCAGCTAAACGTTTATCGCTCCCAACGTATCTCAATACTTAAAGGGACATGAACTTATAGGCAGGCAGGCAGGCAGGCAGGCAGGCAGGCAGGCAGGCAGGCAGGCAGGCAGGCAGGCAGGCAGGCAGGCAGGCAGGCAGGCAGGCAGGCAGGCAGGCAGGCAGGCAGGCAGGCAGGCAGGCAGGCAGGCAGGCAGGCAGGCAGGCAGGCAGGCAGGCAGGCAGGCAAGCCTATATAATATAATATAATATAATATATATATATATATATATATATATATATATATATATATATATATATATATATATATATATATATATATATATATATATATATATATATATATATATATATATATATATATATATATATATATATATATATATGTATATTAACTCTAACCAAGTTCACAATTTCACAAATACAAATACAATACATGTATTATACAAAATACATATATTTACATGTCGAAAAATTAATAACAACATAACTAAGTAGAAGACACTCTTCACGAGGTGAGCAAAATAGGCTGGTTTCCACTCCTACGTTGTAGGCCGATGATAACAGTACGAACCAGCTAAACGAGTTGTCACTACATGTCTGTTGACGCACGAATGGTGTTACTGCACTGTTGTAGCAACACCAGACAAAAGCAACACAAAGGAACGACGACACAACAAAATGTGTGGTGAAGCTTGGCACGAGCCACAATTCAGGTGGCACACATCAGTTACTGACTCGTATTAAATACGATCCTTATCGACATTGTTATGCGCAAAGTAGCCGCGTAGCACACAGCGCATACGAGTTGAATGGCGACTTGTAATAAAGTGGTAGCATTTCGTCATACCTTATACTGCGTCAATGCTGCGCTGACCCCATATTTGGCAATTTTTTATATCGCATTATTTATTAAAAAAAAGAAACAAATGCGAGAGACACAGTACGGTGGACTCCTCTTAACAACAAACACAGTACGGTGGACTCCTCTTAACAACAAACACAGTACGGTGGACTCCTCTTAACAACAAACACAGTACGGTGGACTCCTCTTAACAAACAAACACAGTACGGTGGACTCCTCTTAACAACAAACACAGTACGGTGGACTCCTCTTAACAAACAAACACAGTACGGTGGACTCCTCTTAACAACAAACACAGTACGGTGGCCTCCTCTTAACCACAAACACAGTACGATAGACTCCTCTTAACAACAAACACAGTACGGTGGACTCCTCTTAACAACAAACACAGTACGGTGGACTCCTCTTAACAAAATCAAATTGGAATGACCTGAACCAGTTAGGTGGACCATAGTTTCTTAAACTCTCACAAGTGACATGGAACATGAAGTCTCACCAGAGGTGACGAAAAATCCCGGGGGTGCTTTACCCGATGCGAAGGTATTTATTGGTATATTGCTGACTTTGATGATTATTAACTGTAGCGGAGAGGTCTTTTTTTTGATGATTAGTAACTGTAGCGGAGAGGTCTTTTTTGATGATTAGTAAATGTAGCGGAGAGGTCTTTTTTTGATGATTAGTAACTGTAGCGGAGAGGTCTTTTTTTGATGATTTGTAACTGTCTGAAATAAGTGCCCCTTTAAGTATTTTTTGATGATTAGTAACTGTAGCGGAGAGGTCTTTTTTGATGATTAGTAAATGTAACGGAGAGGTCTTTTTTTGATGATTAGTAACTGTAGCGGAGAGGTCTTTTTTTGATGATTAGTAACTGTAGCGGAGAGGTCTTTTTCCAAGTTGAAACTAATCAAGGATGAACAACGATCGACAATGAGCCAGGATCGACACAGTTCAACCAATAAAGTCGATATGTGCACACTAATTGGCACAACTCAAATAACTCGGTCAATAAGTGAACAATATTACTATATGGTTTAGTTCTCTTAGCAGCCGCGCGTGCGCGACGTGCTGTCGCTGCTGACGAAGCTACCTGGTGGCTTTGTTGGAGCGGCGCGCAAACGATTTATTAGCATTCCCGAGAACATAACTTTGGTCTGAGCAACGGACGCCGGTCGGGCGTGTACTCTGGCAAACAGGGTATCAAATGTCAGTCCATAGTTGAACTTCCTGTTCCAGGACTGCCAGTGTCTACTTAGGAAGACAACTTGTACATGCGCGACTTGTATTGACATGCCGTATGGGGACAGGTGACAGTGACAGGAGACCAGTGTATTAGTGTGTGAGGGTGGGGACAGGTGACAGTGACAGGTGACCAGTGTATTAGGGGGTGGGGGTGGGGGTGGGGACAGGTGACAGTGACAGGAGACCAGTGTATTAGGGGGTTGGTGGGGACAGATGACAGTGACAGGAGACCAGTATATTAGGGGGGGGGGTGGGGATATATTACGGTGACATAAGAGCAGGGGTTTGTGGTGGGGTGGGGACATATGACAGTGACAGGAGACCAGTATATTAGGGGGTTGTGGTGGGGTGGGGACATATGACAGTGACAGGAGACCAGTATATTAGGGGGTTGTGGTGGCGTGGGACATATGACAGTGACAGGAGACCTGTATATTAGGGGGTGGTGGGGACATATTACAGTGACATAAGAGCAGTATGTTAGGGGTTTGTGGTGTCGTTGGGACATATGACAGTGGCAGGAGACCAGTATATTAGGGGGTGTGGTTGGGACCAATTACAGTGACAGGAGACCAGTATATTATGGGTTAGGTGGGGGCAGGTAACAGTGTTAGGAGACCAGTATATTACGGGATGTTTGGGGACAGATGACAGTGACAGAAGACCTGTATATTAGGTAGTGTGGTGTGGACAGATGACAGCGACCGGAGACCTGTATATTAGGGGTTTTGGGTGGGGACAGGTGACAGTCAGAGGAAACCTGTATAGTAGGGGGTGGGTGTGGGGACAGGTGGCAGTGACAGGAGACCAGTATATTAGGGGGTGAGGTGGGGACAGATGACAGTCACAGGAGACTAGTATATTAGGGGTTGGGGGTGGGGACAGATGACAATGACAGGAACCAGTATATTAGGTGGTGAGGTGGGGTCATATTACAGTTACAGGAGAACAATATATTAGGGGTGGGGTGGGGTGGGGTGGGACATATGACAGTGAGAGGAGACCAGTATTTCAGGGGGTTGTGTTGGGTGGGACATATGACAGTGACAGGAGACTAGTATATTAGGGGGTTGTGGTGGGGTGGGGACATATGACTGTGGCAGGAGACCAGTATATTAGTGGGTGGTGGGGACATGTTACAATGACAT
Organism: Lamellibrachia columna; assembly: GCA_963662155.1. Taxonomy (NCBI): domain Eukaryota; kingdom Metazoa; phylum Annelida; class Polychaeta; order Sabellida; family Siboglinidae; genus Lamellibrachia; species Lamellibrachia columna. The sequence goes on along the minus strand of OY759273.1, from coordinate 22,589,783 downwards.
GAGAGCAATATGTTAGGGGTTTGTGGTGGGGTGGGGACGTATGACAGTGACAGGAGACCAGTATATTAGGGGGTTGTGTTGGGATGGAGACATATGACAGTGACATGAGAGCAGTATGTTACGGGTGGGTAGGGGATATATGACAGTGACAGGATACCAGTACATTAGGGGGTGGGGTGGGGACAGTTATAATATGTTTACATAGGTGTAGTGAAGTACAATGCAAAACAGTTATCAACATTTTCAGTGTGGAATAACAAATGGCTATATAGAATGCGATCACAGAACACACACTGGACTATCGTGAAAATTATGTTACAAGTTCATTCGTGCAAGTTGATAAAGTGATTGCTTTCAAGTGCTGTTCTGGATTACACACTCTCTCATACCGAAGTAGCTTATATGCGTGTGTTCTGCCCAGCACGTTGGTGGTTCCTTGTGTATGTATACAGTAAACAACTCCAAGATATAGGCAGGACATAAATTTTTTGAAATTAATAAATTTACATGATGTGACATAGGAGCAGTTGAGCAGGAGACCAGCATATTCACAGGTTTGTTTGTAGAAGCTATTGGCAGTGAAATAGTGCATTTTTAAGAATTTAATTCGAGGAATTGTTGGGAATTGTTCAGCTATGGGCCATGTGTGCGCATGAATACATGGATAGTTTTGTAAACATTCACGGACATCGCATGTCTTTAAAAAGAACTGGAGGTATGTGATTTTTAAAAACCTTGGTCAGCGTATCAACAGGATGATGGCAGTTGGTAAGACATTTTTTTTCGATTTTTTATGGTACAGTTTTCTCATAATCAGACAAAACGTTTTCATTGACGGCATTGTAATATTGTACTGTGGTCTGACCTCTGACCACAGACACGCGCTACCGTAGACTGCGTTTTGTCTGCATTCAGGAACTTAGACAAACAACTGATTCATCGCTTGTTTAGTGACTTTTGCATCTGCTAGGCGAACGCTCATCGCTCGAAGCAAGCGTTTGGGAGCAGATACTAATCTGACGTAATATTAAGTACGTTCGGGCGCAAGTAATGGCGGACTGTTGACTTTCGATGGCACGCCGATGCAACTGTGTAGTCAATTTCTTGTGCTCGTTCGTTCTTTTCTGGCATAAGGCTATGCGTGCTGCACGGATTTTCATTACTGTACCTTTTATATTCATGAACGGGCGTATTATCTTGCTATTTCTTCTTCTTCTTCTTCATATTAGAACAAATCCCTCAAAACTAAAGATTATTTGTTTCTAAGGGTCTATACTGATAATGATAATGATTTATTGTCTTCATGATGATACAGTTCATATACAAATGATACATAGCATATATCAACGAAGACAATCGAAAAGAAGCAATGTAGCTTATAATTCCTCGTTTACATAATTCATTAATGTACAGTGCATCGTGCAGTAGTGCAAAACTGTTAACTACTAACAAGATTGAAGTATACTAGGACATCTCCATATGCATTGCATTTGATGATGTACATCATTCACGAGTTGACAGTAGTACTACAAGTTTACTACAGTAAAACTAGATCAGTTGTTATGTGTGTATATATATATATATATATATATATATATATATATATATATATATATATATATATATATATATATATATATATATATATATATATATATATATATATATATATATATATATATATATATATATTCACGTACTTCATATAACTACCCGGTTAAATATAATTTGACCGCTGACTACGGCACATAACCACAACTTTTTAGTGTAATATATCAACAATAAGGTTATTATGCAACATAGTATTCACATCACAATATAAATTGTTCGTAAATAAGTATATATATATATATATATATATATATATATATATATATATATATATATATATATATATATATATATATATTGGCTGTATGAAACTATTACTATCTATTAGAATTCAGCATTCATACATCCATCAAGAAGAAGTGCTTTGATTGTCTTTTTAAAGGCTTGAAGCGATGTGCAATCTTCAAGATGATAGTGTTCCAGTATTGGAACCAGTATATGCCAATGTATTTTGTCTGATTTTTTGTATAGCAATATGGTATTTAATAAGTACTGCACCTTTGTTGGCTGAATCTTGGCGATGACATATTGGATGGGACTCGAGCGTCCATCAACTCCAGACATGAGTCTCCGAAGGAGTTCCATATGTCATTGACATTGGTTTGGGCTGTGTTTTCGTTGGCAAAGGAAGATAAGATGGTAAAGATGTTGGTTTCAGCCCTGAACGTGTCTGTATCTTCATTATTCCATGGGAAGATCTTCCTACGAACGCTGGGTTCAACAAACACGATGTCATTATCACTAATTCCAGGAATGGTCTTGCATTTCTGAATTACGCTTGATCGATTTGTGATGAAGACATCTAATGTGTTGTTGCTTCCATTTAGGAGTATAACACCCTGCTCCGAGCCTACGACCGGCATGGTATCGAGAAAGCACCGATTAACTTACAGGGGTTGCTGTTTCTGCTGGTCACATCAGTCGTTTGCATCTCCGGCAATCCATAGTTAGTGGTACGGGGATTGTCGCTGTGTTGTTTTCTGATCTTGAAGCTCAGTTCTTCCTTGTATGAATGGTCAGTGTTTGGTGGACGGTGCAGTGCTCCAATAATAAGTGTAGTATTTCCATGGCACTCAAACAAAGCAGCTGTGAACCCAGCTGATGTGTTCACGTTGATCTCTGGTCCTTTGACGCTGCCCGTGGCGATAATTGGAACATCTCCATCATGGTCCTTGCGATGCTGTCGTGCAATAACATGGAAGCCGCCTGGGAGTAGTTCCCTCTCATATACCTATTCATGCAGCTATGTTTTACAGATAATATCAGGGTCCACTTCTGACAGCAACAACCAAAATGATGTACGTTTTGCTTTGATGCTTTGAAAGTTTACCTCGAGCACCCGGAAAGTGTTTCTATTCGGTTTAAGATGTGGGGCTGTCACAGATTTGGTGTTGAATGCATGAGGTGATGGTGTACATTGGGGAGAGCCGATGGAGCCGTCCTGTGAACAGAAGCTCTGCGATGAATGGCGTTATGAATATGGGACGTCCTGCTCATATCATCGTCATCGCCAGGCATACTGTGAAAGTTCTGCGTGGACACTGAGTTGATACAAACAATGCGTAACATTTTAATGAATACCTTCAGCTCAGATGGTTTATTTTTGGTCTTAAAGAGGCTGGTAGAAATTATTAGTAGACCACAGCTGCGACATAGCAAACTTACGTTATGTAGTTCATGAAATACTTCTAGGGGCATTTTCGTACATTTTGCGTGGTACCACGTATCGCACGAGTCACAAGCGATACAGTTTTGGATGCTGTACGTTGTTTCTGGCAGACACCACATGGACATTTGTAAACAGGCATAATGACACTTCATGTGTACTGTAACTTTAAATAATAAATTGGTAAATAGAACTATAATTACGTAAAAAAAGTTAGTATTAAATATATGAACGAATCAAATGTAGAAATATATAACAATGCAATAACAATGATTACATATTCCTGTCGTTACCGATATATTAAATATATTTATAATGTAGAATAAATAGTAATGTGATACAATTACTATATGTGTACAATTAAATAAATTTTTTTAAATACTAAAATTATAATATTAAATATGTAAACAATTCAAATGTAGAAATATATAATGCCGCAATCACACACTTAAAATTATCAGCCATAGCAACAACTTTTGATAATGTTCCGGGGTAACGTGGAAAACATCGGGATAACTAAGGACATGGCGGGCTACATCGATAATTGTAAGTTAATTACAATTATAACATTATAACGTAATTACAGCACAAAGGAACGACGACACAACAGAATGTGTGGTGAAGCATGGCACGAGCCTCATTTCAGTTGGCACACATCAGTTACTGACCTGATCGACATTGTTATGCACAAAGTAGCCGCTTAGCACACAGCGCATACGAGTTGAATGGCGACTTGTAATAAAGTGGTGGCATTTCGTCATACCTTATAGTCAACTGCGTCAATGCAGCGCCGACCCCACATTTGACAATTTTTTATACCGCATTATTTAAAAAAAATAGTAAGTATTTGCACTATTTACTTTTAAACAGAAGTAAACACGACATGACATGATTACAGGGAAAACCATCTACAAACAATGTTTAGCATTTCAATGAATACCTTCAGTTCAGATGGTCTATTGTTGGAAATATTTTTTATGGAGCCGTCCTGTGAGCTGAAGCTCTGCGATGAATGAGTCATATGGGACGTCCTACTCATATTATCGTCATCGCCAAGCATACTGTGATAGTTCTGCGTGGGCTCCGAGTCGGTAAGGTTGGTATCAAAGAAGGTGGTAAACATGATTATTAGACCACAGCTGCGACATAAAAAACATACGTTATGTAGGCCACGAAATATTTCTAAGGGCATATTCACAGATTTCATGTGATACCACGTATAGCTTTACGTGGTTTCTAATCACACGGACATTTGTAGAGAGGCATAACGACACTTCATGTATACTGTAGCTTTAAATACTAAACTGGTAAGTAGAAATATAATTGTGTTAAAAATGTATAATATTAAATATATGAACGAATCAAATGTAGAAATATATATTAATGAAATAACAATGATTATACACTTCTTACCGATAGATTAAATATATTTATAATGTAGAATAAATAGTAATGTGATATAATTATTATATGTGTACAATAAAAAATAATATATATATATATATATATACATGAACTTATATATATATATATATATATATATATATATATATATATATATATATATATATATATATATATATATATATATATATATATATTATAAATGATATATATATATATATATATATATATATACATATATATATATATATATATATATATATATATATATATATATATATATATATATATATATATATATATATATATATATATATATATATATATATATATATATATATATATATATATATATATATATATATATATATATATATATATATATATAAATATATATATATATATTGCGGACGACATCGAGAATTATAAGTAACATAATTACCATGTGTTAAGTATTTACACTCTCCCTAGCCATGTACAAACAATGTTTAACATTTCAATGAATACGCTCAGTATTCAGTTGAGATGGTCTATTTTTGGAAGTATTTTCTATGGACAAAAATGAATGGATAGTGTTAGAGTAAATTATTTTGATTTCAGCTCAGAATCAAATTCAAGGGTTAAGTCTTTGGCTTCCTATGCCTGTTGAACATTCGCATGCGTGTCTTTTTCAGTGCCCATGTTCCATGGTCATTCAGCTACATAAACGAGTGGCACACCGTTGACATTGATTGCCGGCCAGTGTGCTGTAGGACGACCAAAAGCCTTTAAGAGGAAGTCGCAATATTTTAGGAAAACGTAATTGTGTGCGTCACTCCGAGAAAGCACTGAAGCATGAAGCATAAATTATTTACAAAATGGATTTGGCTACTAATATTAAAAGATACAATGTGCGAAGAACGCAGATGTACGTGAAGAGGAGCTCTCAGAACGACTTCGGGAGACGAACATCAATCAGCCAGATTCCTTGATGGAAATTAATAAAATAAAAAGTCATCTTACACACTATCAACTACGACTGTGGTGACTTCTCTTCTCTGCAAAGGCAAAAATACTAACATTGATAGAAGTGTTTTACTAACCAACGACTGGAAGTAACATATATATATATATATATATATATATATATATATATATATATATATATATATATATATATATATATATATATATATATATATATATATATATATATATATATATATATATATATATATATATATATATATATATATATATATATATATATATATATATATATATATATATATATATATATATAATTTAATATATATATATATATATATATATATATAATTTAATATATATATATATATATATATATATATATATATATATATATATATATATATATATATATATATATATATATATATGATTATATAATATATATATATATATATATATATATATATATATACCGGAAAAATATATTAAGAATCTTTGTGGAAAGTTCCACGTTGTCGCCAAAACGCATTCGAGTGGCGAGTACAGTCCTCTCTCTTGGATTCATAATATTATAGTCAGGCAGCTTAACAAAACATATATGTTTATGTGGTGCTTCCTTGGATAACAAGATTTCACCCTTTGATAGGAATAAACAATTTTGATAAGAGTAAGCAATTTAATGTCATATACTCAATTATATCATGATCAATCATCTGTACTGAAATTTGCGGATGACACAAAAGTGTTTAAAAAGGTTAACACTGATGGTGATAAACAACATTTACAAAACGATCTAGACAGATTAGTGAATTTGTCTGAGAAATGGCAGATGTTGTTCAATTTTGGGAAATTAAATTCCTACACACAGGACATGGGAACTTGGATGTAAACTATAAAATGGAAAATACTGTTCTGGGTACTACTGTAAAAGAAAAGGACTTAGGAGTTACAATAAACGCTGCTATGAAAGTTTCAGAGCAGTGTGGTATTGCAGCTTCAAAGGGTAATCAAATTCTTGGGTTGATTAGAAGAAACATAACATAAAAAAATGTAATTATACCTCTGTATAAAGCAATCGTTACACCTCATTTAGAATACTGTATACAAGCCTGGAGACCATATCGTAAAGGGTTTAGATACGCTTGAACGCATACAGAGGAGATCAACTAAAGTTATTCCAGAACTGAGAGACCTTCGTTATGAAGAACGCCTGAAAGAATGTGGTTTAACAACTCCAGAGACAAGGAGGTTAAGAAGAGATCAGATTGAAGTTTTAAGATATTGAATGGGTATTAAAATATTGATAGAAATATGTTTTTCTCACTCAAGAAGGATAGCAGAACTAGAAGACATGAGATAAAATTAGTAAAGATCAGTTTAGATTGGATATCAGGAAGTACTTGTTCTCACAGAGGACAATAAATGAATGGAACAATAACAAGATTTCACTATTTGAATTAAATTTTAATGGAACAAATTGTCTATGGATTGTATAACTACTAGCAGCGTGAATATGGTTAAAAACAAGGTTGACACATATCTCAGGAGGGCGGGTTACACGTAGATGAACATTGTTGGACTCTCGATAAGCCAATGGCTTTCTCGTCCACTTGCCATCTGGGCCTTTTGGCAAATCTTGTATTCGTTGGATGGTTTCACTCTTCGTAAGGACGTGCTTCGCCTGGTGAAGACTGACCTTCTCGATTTCTATGCGAAGCCGACTCAGCAAGGCACACCACACGAGTTCGGCGCCTACTACCTGGAAGTTCTCATGCTGAATCTGTACGACCGGCTTCCCAGTAACGCCAAGTGGGAGCAGAGTATAATGCTACTGCCTAGGTATGTTGATGCGCTGCGCTACTGGCAACATATCCTCGACGAAAGGCACCTTCCGTACTATTTCACCAGAAGAGAAAATCTACTGCAGCAAACCGGACGCATCCAGGGAGCGGATTCACAGTGTTTGCGTTACGTGGTCACGTGGCAGCTATTGTGGCAAAATATGGAGACCTGATAAATTGTTCCATCGCAACCACTGGCGATGATGTATGAAGTGTCTAGGTTTCTCTAATACATAGAGATAAATAATATTTAACATTATTAACATAATTAACATTTTGGAAATGTTTTTTGTTAATGGCATTACTCTGTGTGGGTCTAATTTGTGTTTCGATAACAATGTGACCATACTATGGCATTTTACAAGAACATTTAGTTAAGGGCGATTTCAAGATTGTACACTGTAGATTTTTTTCTTCGGATTTGATTAGTTTTTATTTGTATATTTGTACTCTCGGTTAATCAACTCGCAGTTCATAGTGTGTCCTTATGAAAATACACCATCGTATTCCATGGTAAAATATCATGTTGTTTTGAAACTGGTATACCATGGAATACTATGTAATACCATGTAATTCCATGGTATAATTTCATAATGGTGTGCTTGTACTTATGTTTCGTGTAAACATACTAAGATTTTGCCCTTACTATTTTCGATAACGGCATTGCGAAATCGACGGTTGCCGTCTGTCATAGTTTATATTGAATGCAGCCATGTGAATAAGTATCATTGCGTAAATGCAATAATGACATATAACTGCAGTGATGGACAGTAGAAGTCGTTGAAACGGACACATACCGAACATTGCAGCTCGCAATTCACTAGCATGGTGATTTCAACTCTGAACGTGTGCACCAAATCCCACTAAAACATCAGCAGGTATTAATTGTGTGACCAAAACATGTTATATTTGTTGTAGGAACGACACTAATTGAATTACCCACGTACTCACATATGCATGCCAACGCATGCACGCACGCACGCATGCATGCACGCACGCACGCACGCACGCACGCACGCACAACACCTATTATTTAGAACTGTTAAGTCGTTCCCTTTTCACACTATACCAATGTTTTATTTTGTAAGCAATACGTTTTTTTATCATCCCCCTCCTATACAAATGGAATATGTAATTTGAACGAAAGGCATTTGACAACAATCTGCATGATGTTGGCCGTGCAGCAGCGCCATCTCATGGAGGCTGCATCAAATGTTTGTTCCTGGTTTTCATATTTACTCGTCACCTAAATCTGGGTAACCAAAGACATTGACTCTTACGCTGACTCATCAAGTAACAGTAAATTGTTCTCACTTAAAGCAAGCATTCGAAGCAACTTTAAACATCGAATATATTGACATATGTCTCATAAAAGCAAAACGGAATTGCAGACATTAACGTCTTTGTCGCGGGTTCGAGTCCCACAATAGTAAACGTTTTCCAGACGCTTTAATTTTATTGTCGTTTTATTTTGTGGAAAACAGTTAGTAACACATTTTCTTTATCCAAAACACACACATATAACATTCTTGCTGATTAATTACATAACCGTGAATAACAGTAAAGGACAAAAACATACAACTGATGGTACCTATCTCCAACTCAGCAAACACGGGCAACCGCAGATTCGTTGCCGGCGCCGTTGTTGCGGATATAGCTGCTAACAAACTGGTACGACGTCATGGATGACTGAGCCATGATTATTACAATCACCAATTACTGTAACTGGTTGTATATGCAACTAGTTTCATACACATCTTCTTCCTGGTAGCAAGGGCCAAAACTTACCCGCAATTATATGTGATATACAAATTAATAATTATAAACTTCGATAAGAATCTTCTTCCTGGTGGCTTGACCCAGGACTCCCTGACCGAGCACTAGCATATTCATGTTGTATAACTTGTAATAACTAATTTGATACATATCTTCTTACAAGCAGTACATGTATTGTGTGTGTGTGTGTGTGTGTGTGTGTGTGTGTGTGTGTGTGTGTGTGTGTGTGTGTGTGTGTGTGTGTGTGTGTGTGTGTGTGTGTGTGTGTGTGTGTGTGTGTGTGGGTGTGCGTGTGTGCGTGTGTGCCTGTGTTAGTGCCCTGCGCGGGCCGGGCTTTGGGTCCAAGCCCTGGGCCGGGCTGGGCCGGGCCGGATCTCTACATAATTTCGCGGGCCGGGCCGGGCATGGGCCTACATACTGCGGGCCCGGGCCGGGCCTGGGCTGAAAATAATTTAAACACATCGGGCTTGGGCCGGGCCTGGGCCTAGTGTGAGCTGGCCGGGCCGGGCCGGGCCGGGCCGGGCCGGGCCGGGCCGGGCCTGGGCTGGGCCTGGACTTTATTTTATTTATAAAAACTGATTATAAAGTGTAATTCCGGTTAATGAATGCTTAAAATTATTTCTTTAGTATTATGTAGTTGCAAATTGAGACCTTGCATGGAATCTAATGGCCCCATAAGTTCACTTGGCTGGAAGTAATTAATAATTATAAACTTCGATAAGAATCTTCTTCCTGGTGGCTTGACCCAGGACTCCCTGACCGAGCACTAGCATATTCATGTTGTATAACTTGTAATAACTAATTTGATACATATCTTCTTACAAGCAGTACATGTATTGTGTGTGTGTGTGTGTGTGTGTGTGTGTGTGTGTGTGTGTGTGTGTGTGTGTGTGTGTGTGTGTGTGTGTGTGTGTGTGTGTGTGTGTGTGTGTGTGTGTGTGTGTGTGTGTGTGTGTGTGTGTGTGTGTGGTGTGCGTGTGTGCGTGTGTGCCTGTGTTAGTGCCCTGCGCGGGCCGGGCTTTGGGTCCAAGCCCTGGGCCGGGCTGGGCCGGGCCGGATCTCTACATAATTTCGCGGGCCGGGCCGGGCATGGGCCTACATACTGCGGGCCCGGGCCGGGCCTGGGCTGAAAATAATTTAAACACATCGGGCTTGGGCCGGGCCTGGGCCTAGTGTGAGCTGGCCGGGCCGGGCCGGGCCGGGCCGGGCCGGGCCGGGCCTGGGCTGGGCCTGGACTTTATTTTATTTATAAAAACTGATTATAAAGTGTAATTCCGGTTAATGAATGCTTAAAATTATTTCTTTAGTATTATGTAGTTGCAAATTGAGACCTTGCATGGAATCTAATGGCCCCATAAGTTCACTTGGCTGGAAGTAGCCAGCCCCAAATGTTTACTTTAGAAATATTTGCAGAGGCAATCAAGCCATGATTAACCATCAACTTATCACCCTTTGACCCTACCAGTGGACATTCTTTTGTCTAGGTCTTCCCTCCAAACATTGCCCACCTCAATGACCTGCCCACTGCCAAGTGCCCACTAGGCCACTAGGCCACTAGCCCACTACCCAGTACCCAACCCAGTTGGTAATTGGTATTTCTCCCCAGTCCTAAATCATTCACACTTGTACTAATTCACACATGTATGAACCTGTCTGTCTCAGGCTAGTGACTGCAGACCTGCTGGAAATGCCACTGGGTGTCAGTGCCAGTGGGTGACATTTAATTGAAATATCATATTAAATTATGTTAACTTAGTTGAACTAATTCAATTAACAATATAAATTGGGGTTATGGCTTGCATATGGGTTAAGTCAGGGTTAGATAAACAAATATCCTACCCTAACCATAAGCCAATACATTAAAGCCAAATATAACAAATGTTATCATATTTAATAGTAATGACACTAAGAAGTTTTTATTTATTTTTCTTCAGGATATTCGTAAGTTTGAAGAAGTTGGTGGTGCTGGATTTTTAGAACTCATCCTCGTCTTTGTTATAAGATTATAGGTTTATCCTCTCTAAACTTAGCGGGCCGCCGGGCTTGCTGGCCGCGGGCTTACCCATCTTTGGCCGCCGGGTATGGGCCGGTCCTGGGCCTGAAACTTGCGGGCCGGGCCGGGCCGGGCCTGGGCCAAACATTCACGGTCTGGGTCGGGCCTGGGCCGGGCCTGGGCCTAAATTCTAGTTTGCGGGCCTGGGCCGGGCCGGGCTTGAAAAATTATTGTGGGCTTGGACCGGGCTTGGACCGGGCCTGGACTCTAACTGCTAATTGCGGGCCGGGCTTGGGATCAAATTCTAGGCCTGCGCAGGGCACTAGCGTGTGTGCGTGTGTGCGTGTGTGCGTGTGTGCGTGTGTGCGTGTGTGCGTGTGTACGTGTTTGTGTACATGTGTATGTGTGTACGTGTGTACGTATGTACGTACGTACGCATGTATGTGTTTATTTTAATATTTGTGAGTTACCGATGAATTGCCCGTTTTGGTTTACATCCCTTTGTGATTCTGTATAAATGTGTTAGTTGAAAGTATACAATTGTGGATTTGTTGCCTTATGTCGTGACGTATTACACAGTTAAAATTAACAATTCATTGCATAAAACGAAACGTACACATGGTCCCTAATTTTGCAAATTACAATAATACAGCTGTGTTTTGTGGAATATTTTCTTCTTAAACGTTAACTTAAAACATGATCTCACACCCCCTTTTTTAATAATGCAACTGGTGTTATGCAAAGAAGTATACATCACCCTTTATTCAAACGCTCACTATATCCGGTAAATATGTGAATATTTTCCATCTACGGACATACGTCAATTTCAGAGATACCTCGACCGACACGTGATCCCACAACCGTTAGGTTAACCATTGGCAACCATGGGGCATGGGGACACTGGATGTGTCTAATTATTGTCATGTCTAAATCGATACAACGCGGACCATGCTAAAGTATTGAAGTATGCTCTACAGAAGACCTAGGTGGGCTTTCCAAATGTCTAGAACGACTTCATATGGTCTTTTATCAAAAGAACACCTTATAATTCTTAATTCCCAAACGATAATGTATTGACGAACATTCTTGAATGATAATAGTCAAGGGGACTCTTTCGGGCATGGGGAAGTTCTTTTTTACAAGCTACAATTTCATATGGGAATTTCTTCGTGGTGGAATTTCCACCGATTTATTCGTCATTAAGATCGCCTCCTTGTGTGGTGTGCCAAAGCGGCAGGATTTATATAACCGTTTTTGGCAAGAGGTAGTAATAATTATTTCATATGGGGAAGCAGTATTAATTATACCTAGCCAAAGATCAATTACTGTAACTGATGCTAAGATTACTCTGCATTAATCGTTTTAGTCTTCCCAAGCACAAACTACCGTATGTATATGCAATTTATTTGATACACATCTTCTTCCTGGTAGCAAGTGCCAAAATGTATCCGCAATCATATGTGATATATCAATTTATAATTATAAACTTCGATAAGAATCTTCTTCCTGATGGCCTGACCCAGGACTCAATGACCGTGCACTAGCACATTCATGTTGTACAACTTGTAATAACTAATTTGATACATATATTCTTGCAAGCTGTACATATATTGTATACACACACACACACATATATATATATATATATATATATATATATATACATATATATATATATATATATATATATATATATATATATATATATATATATATATATATATATACATATATATATATATATATATATATATATATATATATATATATATATATATATATATATATACATATATATATATATATATATATATATATATATATATATATATATATATATATATATATATATATATGTGTGTGTATGTATGTGTGTACGTGTGTACGTTCGTACATGCGTACGTGTGTACGGATGTACATATGTGCCTATGTATGTACTACTATAGTTTTGAGTTATCAAGGAAATGAACATTTGGGTTTACATCCCTTTGTGTTTCTCTATAAATTTCTTAGATGAAAGTACAGAATTGTGGATTTGTTACCTGATGTCGTGACGTATTACACAGTTAAAATTAACTATACATCGCATATAATGAAACGTGCAAATGGTCCCTCATTTTGCAATTTACGATAACGCAGCTGTGTTTTTGTGGAATGTTTTTTTAAACGTTAATTAAAATTTCATTTCACACTTCCCTTTTTAAAATAACGCACTTGGTATTATGCATCACGCTTTATTCAAACGCTCACTATATCTGGTAAATATGTGAATATTTTCCATCTACGATCACACGTCAATTTCAGAGATACCTCAACCGACACCTGATCCCAAACCCGTTGAAGCAGTGAAGCTCCACAGAAGAAAAGGGTGGGCTTATCACATGTCAGTAGTTAGTAGAGGTTTTTGAGACCTCAAATGCGCCGCAAATCACGTGACCGAAACATCAAAGTAAAACGACCCTAATATCGCCCACCGCTAATGAGTGCGCGCAGCCAATGAGAGAGCGTGAGAGCGCCCCCTGGCGGTGGTATCGGAGCGTGCGTGACGTAAGCGCCCCTAGCGACTGGAGGAGGAACGATCATTGACCGGTGGTCAACGATGGTGGACATAGGAACAAAGAAAATACACGTAATATCACCCACCCACCACCACCCACCCACCCACCCACGACAACACGTGACCGTGACCTCGACGGAGTGACCAATCCGAGTGGTCAGCTAATGTCAACTGGACGTCCGAACGACAGGAGTTAACTGTAAGCCGAAGCGTTTATCCAGCTGTGAGCCATAGCGCGAGATCAAAGGACGCTAATCTGTACAATGTAGCAAGTTAGCTGAGCTAAACAGTGATAAACAGCAACTATGTTGCAGTGACGACATTGATGTGGGACCGCTGCATGTTATAGCCTGTTATATGTAGTGGACATAATACGTGATAAAATTAAAACCGATAAAGATAAGACGAATGTGTAAAAGTGAATAATTAGTCGACATGCATGGCTACAATATAACCGCTGGACGAAGGAAATCGGACCGTTCGTTAAATAAAATGTAGCAGGACGAAAATGGACATAAAATATAATATAATATAATATAATGTGCCAACACGCAGTTGGAACAAGAACGCAATACAAGACGTGAATATGAGGTGATGCAAATTTAATAAAACGAAAAAAGAACAAGTACAAATATAAAAGCTAGTAGTAGTAGTAGTAGTAGTAGTAGTAGTAGTAGTAGTAGTAGTAGTAGTAGTAGTAGTAGTAGTAGTTATAATAAAGTCAAGTTCATGTTGGAACGGTAGTTATAATAAAGTCAAGTGCATGGCGGAACGGTGTTGAATGCCGCCAGCAACGACCTCCGGACGGCTCGAGCGGTCAACTTGCGCGCCAACGCAATGCGTAATGAAACAGATCGACGACGCCAGAAGAGTGATGGGAGATGGACGGGGCCGAGGTGAACGTGACGGAAAACGGATGCGGGCGATGGGGCGTGGATGAGGACCAACTCATGCATCACCCGCTCCCATTTGGACATATGGGCCCGGAAGGCCATCACCTCGACCTCGTGGGCGTCGGTGGCGGTGTCTATGGCGGCTATGTCGTCGTCGTCCCACTCTCCGGCGTCGTCGAAGTCCTCGTCGGCAGCGTGAGTGTCGGTGACGGCGGCTGTGATGGCGGTCAAGTCGTCATCCCACGACTCTGGGGAGGTGGTCGAGACATTGCGAAATCCATAGCCGTAATGAAATGCAATGTCAGTCATGACGTGGCGCCGGCGTCCTCCATCAACTCTATGAGCACGCAGGCCCAGTTGAAACATGGAACGCTGTAATAAGTAAAGGACACAATAAGAGTCACAATATGCAAAGGCATAAGTTAAAACAGGTATGAGCTATGGAGAGCTATGAAAGTAACAAAATAGAAATAAATAAATAAATAAATAAATAAAAGAAATACTCACACAATACCCTGCAATAGAGGTACCGCCTGCAGGAGTTCCGCGACGACGACGAACTCCATGCAATCGTGCAAGCCGAATACAGACATTGTGCGTGTGTGGAATGGAAGAACTACTAACGGCGTCGACGGCAATGGTGGTTGGTATGACGACACGACGAACCCAGACGTCTTATATAGAGCATGCTAGAACCTACGTCAGCCTCGGAACAATACCACACTAATCAGAAAACAGATAAGCGGCCGGCATCTGTCAGCTTACCAACACCTGGCTCCAGAGTACAGCCAGATGGCAGACATCCAGCGGCCGCATCACGCGATCGACCAAGGTCGGATGCAGATACCAGACATGTAGCATCAGCATCGGCGTCACGCGCTCGACCAAGGGGCGATCATGACGACATGCAGACGGCGCAAAGGATGCTGGCCACGCGCACGGGTCTACAGGCGAAACATAAAGTCTCTTGCCATACGCATATTTTCGTTATATGTCAATATTGTTAAATAGTGCGCTCTTACACTTTACCCATACCTCCTACAGTTTACCCATAATTCCTACAATTTACCCATAATTCTCCTATTGAATAAGAGTACAAGGACATTTTATTAAATATGTGAAAATAATGACACAATATCGGCCACAAACGTTAGACAGAGGACTCTAAAGTCTCTTGCCATACGCATATTTTCGTTATATGTCAATATTGTTAAATAGTGCGCTCTTACACTTTACCCATAACTCCTACAGTTTACCCATAATTCCTACAATTTACCCATAATTCTCCTATTGAATAAGAGTACAAGGACATTTTATTAAATATGTGAAAATAATGACACAATATCGTCCACAAACGTTAGACAGAGGACTCTAAAGTCTCTTGCCATACGCATATTTTCGTTATATGTCAATATTGTTAAATAGTGCGCTCTTACACTTTACCCATAACTCCTACAGTTTACCCATAATTCCTACAATTTACCCATAATTCCTTCAATTTACCCATAATTCCTACAATTTACCCATAAGTCTCCTATTGAATAAGAGTACAAGGACATTTTATTAAATATTTGAAAATAATGACAAAATATCGTCCACAAACGTTAGACAGAGGACTCTAAAGTCTCTTGCCATACGCATATTTTTGTTATATGTCAATATTGTTAAATAGTGCGCTCTTACACTTTACCCATACCTCCTACAGTTTACCCATAATTCCTACAATTTACCCATAATTCTCCTATTGAATAAGAGTACAAGGACATTTTATTAAATATGTGAAAATAATGACACAATATCGGCCACAAACGTTAGACAGAGGACTCTAAAGTCTCTTGCCATACGCATATTTTCGTTATATATAAATATTGTTAAATAGTGCGCTCTTACACTTTACCCATAACTCCTACAGTTTACCCATAATTCCTACAATTTACCCATAATTCTCCTATTGAATAAGAGTACAAGGACATTTTATTAAATATGTGAAAATAATGACACAATATCGTCCACAAACGTTAGACAGAGGACTCTAAAGTCTCTTGCCATACGCATATTTTCGTTATATGTCAATATTGTTAAATAGTGCGCTCTTACACTTTACCCATAACTCCTACAGTTTACCCATAATTCCTACAATTTACCCATAATTCTCCTATTGAATAAGAGTACAAGGACATTTTATTAAATATGTGAAAATAATGACACAATATCGTCCACAAACGTTAGACAGAGGACTCTAAAGTCTCTTGCCATACGCATATTTTCGTTATATGTCAATATTGTTAAATAGTGCGCTCTTACACTTTACCCATAACTCCTACAGTTTACCCATAATTCCTACAATTTACCCATAATTCCTACAATTTACCCATAATTCCTACAATTTACCCATAAGTCTCCTATTGAATAAGAGTACAAGGACATTTTATTAAATATTTGAAAATAATGACAAAATATCGTCCACAAACGTTAGACAGAGGACTCTAAAGTCTCTTGCCATACGCATATTTTTGTTATATGTCAATATTGTTAAATAGTGCGCTCTTACACTTTACCCATAACTCCTACAGTTTACCCATAATTCCTACAATTTACCCATAACTCCTACAGTTTACCCATAATTCCTACAATTTACCCATAATTCTCCTATTGAATAAGAGTACAAGGACATTTTATTAAATATGTGAAAATAATGACACAATATCGTCCACAAACGTTAGACAGAGGACTCTAAAGTCTCTTGCCATACGCATATTTTCGTTATATGTCAATATTGTTAAATAGTGCGCTCTTACACTTTACCCATAACTCCTACAGTTTACCCATAATTCCTACAATTTACCCATAATTCCTACAATTTACCCATAATTCCTACAATTTACCCATAAGTCTCCTATTGAATAAGAGTACAAGGACATTTTATTAAATATTTGAAAATAATGACAAAATATCGTCCACAAACGTTAGACAGAGGACTCTAAAGTCTCTTGCCATACGCATATTTTTGTTATATGTCAATATTGTTAAATAGTGCGCTCTTACACTTTACCCATACCTCCTACAGTTTACCCATAATTCCTACAATTTACCCATAATTCTCCTATTGAATAAGAGTACAAGGACATTTTATTAAATATGTGAAAATAATGACACAATATCGGCCACAAACGTTAGACAGAGGACTCTAAAGTCTCTTGCCATACGCATATTTTCGTTATATGTAAATATTGTTAAATAGTGCGCTCTTACACTTTACCCATAACTCCTACAGTTTACCCATAATTCCTACAATTTACCCATAATTCTCCTATTGAATAAGAGTACAAGGACATTTTATTAAATATGTGAAAATAATGACACAATATCGTCCACAAACGTTAGACAGAGGACTCTAAAGTCTCTTGCCATACGCATATTTTTGTTATATGTCAATATTGTTAAATAGTGCGCTCTTACACTTTACCCATAACTCCTACAGTTTACCCATAATTCCTACAATTTACCCATAATTCCTACAATTTACCCATAATTCCTACAATTTACCCAGCACACATATGTAGTGAAGTGTGTTTGTTCGTTCACCTAGCTATAAAAAGAACGGGACTTTAGTTTCAATAGTCACTGTACCCACAGTACAGAGCTGGAATACTTAGTTGATGTACCCACAATACACAGCTACAGTACATAGTCACTGTACCAACAGAACACATCTAGAATACATAGTCACTGTATCCACAGTACACAGCTAGAATACATAGTAACTGTACCCACAGTACACAGCTAGAATACATATTCATTGTACAAACAGTACACGGTTAGAATACATAGTCACTGTACCCACTGTACACATCTAGAATACATAATCACAGTAACCACAGTACACGGCTAGAAAACATAATCAATGTAACCACATTACACGGCTGGAACACATAATCACAGTAAATTCATAGTCACTGTACCCACAGTACAAAACTAAAATACATAGTCACTTAACCCACAGTACACAGCTAGAATGTATAATCACTGGACACACAGTACACAACTAGAATACATAGTCAATGTATGCACAGTGCACAGCTACAGTACATAGACCTGTACCCACAGTACATGGCTACAATACATAGTCACTGTACCCACATTACTCAGCTAGCGTACATAGTCACTGTACCCGCAGTGCACATCTAGAATATAAAGTCACTGTACCCACAGTACAAAGATATAATACATAGTTACTGTACCCACAGTACACAGCTACAGTTCATAGTCATTCTACCCACAGTACACATCTAGAATACATAGTCACTGTATCCAGAGTACACAGCTAAATTACATAGTCACTGTACCCACATTACACAGCTATAATACTTAGTCACTGTACACAAAGTACACAGCTATAATACATATTCACTGTACCCAAAGTACACAGCTAGAATATATAGTCACTGTACACACAGTACACAGCTAGCATACATAGACATTGTACCCACAGTACACAGCTAGAATATATAGTCACTATACCCAGAGTACACAACTAGAATACATATTCACTGTACCCACAGTAAACAACTAGAATACATAATAATAATAATCACTGTACCCACATTAACCCACTACAATTCCTAGTCACTGTACCCACATTACTCAGCTAGCATACATAGTCACTGTACCCACAGTGCACACCTAGTATACAATGCTACTGTACCCACAGTACACAGTTAGAATACATAGTAACTGTTCCCACAGTACTCAACTTTAATACATAGTCACTATACCCACAGTACACAAATAAAATACAGCTATAATGCATTGTCACTACATCTCCAGTACACGATTAGAATACACAGTTACTGCTCACCCAGGACACAGCTCGAATACATGGTCGCTGCTGTATCTCCACCACACAGCTGTAAGATATAGTCACTACAACTCCAGTACACAAATAGAATACACAGTTACTGCTAGAATACATGACCAGTGCACCCTCAGTACACATCTAGAATATATATACAGTAAGTTGCTACGAACTCAATAATGGCGGTTGTGATGACGACACGACGATCTCAGCCGTCTTATATACCATGCTAGAAATAAGCCAGACAACTGACGTCAGCCTCGGAACAATACCACAGTAATCAGAAAACTGATAAACGCGGCAGGCAACTGTCAACTAACGACGCCGGGCATCCATCACGGAAGGAAAAAGTGGGGTTACGCGTACGCAGACAGCGGTAGAACATGCTGTATTACAGGCTGTCGTGCTGTATTACAGGCTGTCGTGCTGTATTACAGGCTGTCTTGCTGTATTACAGGCTGTCTAGCTGTATTACAGGCTGCCATGCTGTATAACAGGCTGTCTTGCTGTATTACAGACTGTCTTGCTGTATAACAGGCTGTCATGCTGTATTACAGGCTGCCCTGCTGTATTACATGCTGTCTTGCTGTATTACAGGCTGCCTTGCTGTATTACAGGCTGTCTTGCTGTATTACAGGCTGCCCTGCTGTATTACAGGCTGTCTTGCTGTATAACAGGCTGTCTTGCTGTATTACAGACTGTCTTGCTGTATAACAGGCCGCCCTGCTGTATTACAGGCGGTCCTGCTGTATAACAGGCTGCCATGCTGTATTACAGGCTGTCTAGCTGTATTACAGGCTGCCATGCTGTATTACAGGCTGTCTTGCTGTATTACAGGCGGTCCTGCTGTATAACAGGCTGCCATGCTGTATTACAGGCTGTCTTGCTGTATAACAGGCTGTCTTGCTGTATTACAGGCTGTCTTGCTGTATTACATGCTGTATTACAGGCTGTCTTGCTGTATTACAGGCTGTCTTTCTGTATAACAGGCTGCCATGCTGTATTACAGGCTGTCTTGCTGTATAACAGGCTGTCTTGCTGTATTACAGACTGTCTTGCTGTATAACAGGCCGCCCTGCTGTATTACAGGCGGTCCTGCTGTATAACAGGCGGCCATGCTGTATTACAGGCTGTCTTGCTGTATTACAGGCTGTCTAGCTGTATTACAGGCTGCCATGCTGTATTACAGGCTGTCTTGCTGTATTACAGGCGGTCCTGCTGTATAACAGGCTGTCATGCTGTATTACAGGCTGTCTTGCTGTATAACAGGCTGTCTTGCTGTATAACAGGCTGTCTTGCTGTATTACAGGCTGTCTTGCTGTATTACATGCTGTATTACAGGCTGTCTTGCTGTATTACAGGCTGTCTTGCTGTATTACATGCTGTATTACAGGCTGTCTTGCTGTATTACAGGCTGTCTTTCTGTATAACAGGCTGCCATGCTGTATTACAGGCTGTCTTGCTGTATAACAGGCTGTCTTGCTGTATTACAGACTGTCTTGCTGTATAACAGGCCGCCCTGCTGTATTACAGGCGGTCCTGCTGTATAACAGGCGGCCATGCTGTATTACAGGCTGTCTTGCTGTATTACAGGCTGTCTAGCTGTATTACAGGCTGCCATGCTGTATTACAGGCTGTCTTGCTGTATTACAGGCGGTCCTGCTGTATAACAGGCTGTCATGCTGTATTACAGGCTGTCTTGCTGTATAACAGGCTGTCTTGCTGTATTACAGGCTGTCATGCTGTATTACAGGCTGTATTACAGGCTGTCTTGCTGTATTACAGGCTGCCTTGCTGTATTACAGGCTGTCTTGCTGTATAACAGGCTGCCATGCTGTATTACATGCTGCCATGCTGTATTACAGGCTGCCATGCTGTATTACAGACTGCCGTGCTGTATTACAGGCTGTCGTGCTGTATTACAGGCTGTCTTGCTGTATTGCAGGCTGTCTTGCTGTATTACAGGTGATGGACGCAATGTGTAAAGAGCCAGGATGTGGCTGGAAGTAGGAGAAACAGAAGATAGTATGGTGGAGGCAATGTGTAAGGAGGAAGGGTGTGGCTTGAGGTAGGAAAGACAGAGGACAGTATGGTGGACGCAATGTGTCAGGAGTCAGGATCAACATTACACAACTTCACACAACTTCGCACAACTTCGCACAACTTCACACAACTTCACACAACTTCACACAACTTTACCTTCTGATTACCACACCTCACCACCCCCACCATAGAGTAATGAGACGAGCATAGCCATCTGACCACCAGGGGGCGCAGGGGCGCGCGCGATTACAGGAAAAAGGTGTCTAATACACCTTTTTCCGCGAAATACACCTTTTTCCTGTAATCGCGCGCGCCCCTGCGCCCCCTGGTGGTCAGATGGCTATGCTCGTCTCATTACTCTATGGTGGGGGTGGTGAGGTGTGGTAATCAGAAGGTAAAGTTGTGTGAAGTTGTGTGAAGTTGTGTGAAGTTGTGCGAAGTTGTGCGAAGTTGTGTGAAGTTGTGTAATGTTGATCCTGACTCCTGACACATTGCGTCCACCATACTGTCCTCTGTCTTTCCTACCTCAAGCCACACCCTTCCTCCTTACACATTGCCTCCACCATACTATCCTCTGTTTCTCCTACTTCCAGCCACATCCTGGCTCTTTACACATTGCGTCCATCACCTGTAATACAGCAAGACAGCCTGCAATACAGCAAGACAGCCTGTAATACAGCACGACAGCCTGTAATACAGCACGGCAGTCTGTAATACAGCATGGCAGCCTGTAATACAGCATGGCAGCATGTAATACAGCATGGCAGCCTGTTATACAGCAAGACAGCCTGTAATACAGCAAGGCAGCCTGTAATACAGCAAGACAGCCTGTAATACAGCCTGTAATACAGCATGACAGCCTGTAATACAGCAAGACAGCCTGTTATACAGCAAGACAGCCTGTAATACAGCATGACAGCCTGTTATACAGCAGGACCGCCTGTAATACAGCAAGACAGCCTGTAATACAGCATGGCAGCCTGTAATACAGCTAGACAGCCTGTAATACAGCAAGACAGCCTGTAATACAGCATGGCCGCCTGTTATACAGCAGGACCGCCTGTAATACAGCAGGGCGGCCTGTTATACAGCAAGACAGTCTGTAATACAGCAAGACAGCCTGTTATACAGCAAGACAGCCTGTAATACAGCATGGCAGCCTGTTATACAGAAAGACAGCCTGTAATACAGCAAGACAGCCTGTAATACAGCATGTAATACAGCAAGACAGCCTGTAATACAGCAAGACAGCCTGTAATACAGCATGTAATACAGCAAGACAGCCTGTAATACAGCAAGACAGCCTGTTATACAGCAAGACAGCCTGTTATACAGCAAGACAGCCTGTAATACAGCATGACAGCCTGTTATACAGCAGGACCGCCTGTAATACAGCAAGACAGCCTGTAATACAGCATGGCAGCCTGTAATACAGCTAGACAGCCTGTAATACAGCAAGACAGCCTGTAATACAGCATGGCCGCCTGTTATACAGCAGGACCGCCTGTAATACAGCAGGGCGGCCTGTTATACAGCAAGACAGTCTGTAATACAGCAAGACAGCCTGTTATACAGCAAGACAGCCTGTAATACAGCATGGCAGCCTGTTATACAGAAAGACAGCCTGTAATACAGCAAGACAGCCTGTAATACAGCATGTAATACAGCAAGACAGCCTGTAATACAGCAAGACAGCCTGTTATACAGCAAGACAGCCTGTAATACAGCATGGCAGCCTGTTATACAGCAGGACCGCCTGTAATACAGCAAGACAGCCTGTAATACAGCATGGCAGCCTGTAATACAGCTAGACAGCCTGTAATACAGCATGGCAGCCTGTTATACAGCAGGACCGCCTGTAATACAGCAGGGCGGCCTGTTATACAGCAAGACAGTCTGTAATACAGCAAGACAGCCTGTTATACAGCAAGACAGCCTGTAATACAGCAGGGCAGCCTGTAATACAGCAAGACAGCCTGTAATACAGCAAGGCAGCCTGTAATACAGCAAGACAGCATGTAATACAGCAGGGCAGCCTGTAATACAGCATGACAGCCTGTTATACAGCAAGACAGTCTGTAATACAGCAAGACAGCCTGTTATACAGCATGGCAGCCTGTAATACAGCTAGACAGCCTGTAATACAGCAAGACAGCCTGTAATACAGCACGACAGCCTGTAATACAGCACGACAGCCTGTAATACAGCATGTTCTACCGCTGTCTGCGTACGCGTAACCCCACTTTTTCCTTCCGTGATGGATGCCCGGCGTCGTTAGTTGACAGTTGCCTGCCGCGTTTATCAGTTTTCTGATTACTGTGGTATTGTTCCGAGGCTGACGTCAGTTGTCTGGCTTATTTCTAGCATGGTATATAAGACGGCTGAGATCGTCGTGTCGTCATCACAACCGCCATTATTGAGTTCGTAGCAACTTACTGTATATATATTCTAGATGTGTACTGAGGGTGCACTGGTCATGTATTCTAGCAGTAACTGTGTATTCTATTTGTGTACTGGAGTTGTAGTGACTATATCTTACAGCTGTGTGGTGGAGATACAGCAGCGACCATGTATTCGAGCTGTGTCCTGGGTGAGCAGTAACTGTGTATTCTAATCGTGTACTGGAGATGTAGTGACAATGCATTATAGCTGTATTTTATTTGTGTACTGTGGGTATAGTGACTATGTATTAAAGTTGAGTACTGTGGGAACAGTTACTATGTATTCTAACTGTGTACTGTGGGTACAGTAGCATTGTATACTAGGTGTGCACTGTGGGTACAGTGACTATGTATGCTAGCTGAGTAATGTGGGTACAGTGACTAGGAATTGTAGTGGGTTAATGTGGGTACAGTGATTATTATTATTATGTATTCTAGTTGTTTACTGTGGGTACAGTGAATATGTATTCTAGTTGTGTACTCTGGGTATAGTGACTATATATTCTAGCTGTGTACTGTGGGTACAATGTCTATGTATGCTAGCTGTGTACTGTGTGTACAGTGACTATATATTCTAGCTGTGTACTTTGGGTACAGTGAATATGTATTATAGCTGTGTACTTTGTGTACAGTGACTAAGTATTATAGCTGTGTAATGTGGGTACAGTGACTATGTAATTTAGCTGTGTACTCTGGATACAGTGACTATGTATTCTAGATGTGTACTGTGGGTAGAATGACTATGAACTGTAGCTGTGTACTGTGGGTACAGTAACTATGTATTATATCTTTGTACTGTGGGTACAGTGACTTTATATTCTAGATGTGCACTGCGGGTACAGTGACTATGTACGCTAGCTGAGTAATGTGGGTACAGTGACTATGTATTGTAGCCATGTACTGTGGGTACAGGTCTATGTACTGTAGCTGTGCACTGTGCATACATTGACTATGTATTCTAGTTGTGTACTGTGTGTCCAGTGATTATACATTCTAGCTGTGTACTGTGGGTTAAGTGACTATGTATTTTAGTTTTGTACTGTGGGTACAGTGACTATGAATTTACTGTGATTATGTGTTCCAGCCGTGTAATGTGGTTACATTGATTATGTTTTCTAGCCGTGTACTGTGGTTACTGTGATTATGTATTCTAGATGTGTACAGTGGGTACAGTGACTATGTATTCTAACCGTGTACTGTTTGTACAATGAATATGTATTCTAGCTGTGTACTGTGGGTACAGTTACTATGTATTCTAGCTGTGTACTGTGGATACAGTGACTATGTATTCTAGATGTGTTCTGTTGGTACAGTGACTATGTACTGTAGCTGTGTATTGTGGGTACATCAACTAAGTATTCCAGCTCTGTACTGTGGGTACAGTGACTATTGAAACTAAAGTCCCGTTCTTTTTATAGCTAGGTGAACGAACAAACACACTTCACTACATATGTGTGCTGGGTAAATTGTAGGAATTATGGGTAAATTGTAGGAATTATGGGTAAATTGTAGGAATTATGGGTAAACTGTAGGAGTTATGGGTAAAGTGTAAGAGCGCACTATTTAACAATATTGACATATAACAAAAATATGCGTATGGCAAGAGACTTTAGAGTCCTCTGTCTAACGTTTGTGGACGATATTGTGTCATTATTTTCACATATTTAATAAAATGTCCTTGTACTCTTATTCAATAGGAGAATTATGGGTAAATTGTAGGAATTATGGGTAAACTGTAGGAGTTATGGGTAAAGTGTAAGAGCGCACTATTTAACAATATTTACATATAACGAAAATATGCGTATGGCAAGAGACTTTAGAGTCCTCTGTCTAACGTTTGTGGCCGATATTGTGTCATTATTTTCACATATTTAATAAAATGTCCTTGTACTCTTATTCAATAGGAGAATTATGGGTAAATTGTAGGAATTATGGGTAAACTGTAGGAGGTATGGGTAAAGTGTAAGAGCGCACTATTTAACAATATTGACATATAACAAAAATATGCGTATGGCAAGAGACTTTAGAGTCCTCTGTCTAACGTTTGTGGACGATATTTTGTCATTATTTTCAAATATTTAATAAAATGTCCTTGTACTCTTATTCAATAGGAGACTTATGGGTAAATTGTAGGAATTATGGGTAAATTGTAGGAATTATGGGTAAATTGTAGGAATTATGGGTAAACTGTAGGAGTTATGGGTAAAGTGTAAGAGCGCACTATTTAACAATATTGACATATAACGAAAATATGCGTATGGCAAGAGACTTTAGAGTCCTCTGTCTAACGTTTGTGGACGATATTGTGTCATTATTTTCACATATTTAATAAAATGTCCTTGTACTCTTATTCAATAGGAGAATTATGGGTAAATTGTAGGAATTATGGGTAAACTGTAGGAGTTATGGGTAAAGTGTAAGAGCGCACTATTTAACAATATTGACATATAACGAAAATATGCGTATGGCAAGAGACTTTAGAGTCCTCTGTCTAACGTTTGTGGACGATATTGTGTCATTATTTTCACATATTTAATAAAATGTCCTTGTACTCTTATTCAATAGGAGAATTATGGGTAAATTGTAGGAATTATGGGTAAACTGTAGGAGTTATGGGTAAAGTGTAAGAGCGCACTATTTAACAATATTTATATATAACGAAAATATGCGTATGGCAAGAGACTTTAGAGTCCTCTGTCTAACGTTTGTGGCCGATATTGTGTCATTATTTTCACATATTTAATAAAATGTCCTTGTACTCTTATTCAATAGGAGAATTATGGGTAAATTGTAGGAATTATGGGTAAACTGTAGGAGGTATGGGTAAAGTGTAAGAGCGCACTATTTAACAATATTGACATATAACAAAAATATGCGTATGGCAAGAGACTTTAGAGTCCTCTGTCTAACGTTTGTGGACGATATTTTGTCATTATTTTCAAATATTTAATAAAATGTCCTTGTACTCTTATTCAATAGGAGACTTATGGGTAAATTGTAGGAATTATGGGTAAATTGAAGGAATTATGGGTAAATTGTAGGAATTATGGGTAAACTGTAGGAGTTATGGGTAAAGTGTAAGAGCGCACTATTTAACAATATTGACATATAACGAAAATATGCGTATGGCAAGAGACTTTAGAGTCCTCTGTCTAACGTTTGTGGACGATATTGTGTCATTATTTTCACATATTTAATAAAATGTCCTTGTACTCTTATTCAATAGGAGAATTATGGGTAAATTGTAGGAATTATGGGTAAACTGTAGGAGTTATGGGTAAAGTGTAAGAGCGCACTATTTAACAATATTGACATATAACGAAAATATGCGTATGGCAAGAGACTTTAGAGTCCTCTGTCTAACGTTTGTGGCCGATATTGTGTCATTATTTTCACATATTTAATAAAATGTCCTTGTACTCTTATTCAATAGGAGAATTATGGGTAAATTGTAGGAATTATGGGTAAACTGTAGGAGGTATGGGTAAAGTGTAAGAGCGCACTATTTAACAATATTGACATATAACGAAAATATGCGTATGGCAAGAGACTTTATGTTTCGCCTGTAGACCCGTGCGCGTGGCCAGCATCCTTTGCGCCGTCTGCATGTCGTCATGATCGCCCCTTGGTCGAGCGCGTGACGCCGATGCTGATGCTACATGTCTGGTATCTGCATCCGACCTTGGTCGATCGCGTGATGCGGCCGCTGGATGTCTGCCATCTGGCTGTACTCTGGAGCCAGGTGTTGGTAAGCTGACAGATGCCGGCCGCTTATCTGTTTTCTGATTAGTGTGGTATTGTTCCGAGGCTGACGTAGGTTCTAGCATGCTCTATATAAGACGTCTGGGTTCGTCGTGTCGTCATACCAACCACCATTGCCGTCGACGCCGTTAGTAGTTCTTCCATTCCACACACGCACAATGTCTGTATTCGGCTTGCACGATTGCATGGAGTTCGTCGTCGTCGCGGAACTCCTGCAGGCGGTACCTCTATTGCAGGGTATTGTGTGAGTATTTCTTTTATTTATTTATTTATTTATTTATTTCTATTTTGTTACTTTCATAGCTCTCCATAGCTCATACCTGTTTTAACTTATGCCTTTGCATATTGTGACTCTTATTGTGTCCTTTACTTATTACAGCGTTCCATGTTTCAACTGGGCCTGCGTGCTCATAGAGTTGATGGAGGACGCCGGCGCCACGTCATGACTGACATTGCATTTCATTACGGCTATGGATTTCGCAATGTCTCGACCACCTCCCCAGAGTCGTGGGATGACGACTTGACCGCCATCACAGCCGCCGTCACCGACACTCACGCTGCCGACGAGGACTTCGACGACGCCGGAGAGTGGGACGACGACGACATAGCCGCCATAGACACCGCCACCGACGCCCACGAGGTCGAGGTGATGGCCTTCCGGGCCCATATGTCCAAATGGGAGCGGGTGATGCATGAGTTGGTCCTCATCCACGCCCCATCGCCCGCATCCGTTTTCCGTCACGTTCACCTCGGCCCCGTCCATCTCCCATCACTCTTCTGGCGTCGTCGATCTGTTTCATTACGCATTGCGTTGGCGCGCAAGTTGACCGCTCGAGCCGTCCGGAGGTCGTTGCTGGCGGCATTCAACACCGTTCCGCCATGCACTTGACTTTATTATAACTACCGTTCCAACATGAACTTGACTTTATTATAACTACTACTACTACTACTACTACTACTACTACTACTACTACTACTACTACTACTACTACTACTACTACTAGCTTTTATATTTGTACTTGTTCTTTTTTCGTTTTATTAAATTTGCATCACCTCATATTCACGTCTTGTATTGCGTTCTTGTTCCAACTGCGTGTTGGCACATTATATTATATTATATTATATTTTATGTCCATTTTCGTCCTGCTACATTTTATTTAACGAACGGTCCGATTTCCTTCGTCCAGCGGTTATATTGTAGCCATGCATGTCGACTAATTATTCACTTTTACACATTCGTCTTATCTTTATCGGTTTTAATTTTATCACGTATTATGTCCACTACATATAACAGGCTATAACATGCAGCGGTCCCACATCAATGTCGTCACTGCAACATAGTTGCTGTTTATCACTGTTTAGCTCAGCTAACTTGCTACATTGTACAGATTAGCGTCCTTTGATCTCGCGCTATGGCTCACAGCTGGATAAACGCTTCGGCTTACAGTTAACTCCTGTCGTTCGGACGTCCAGTTGACATTAGCTGACCACTCGGATTGGTCACTCCGTCGAGGTCACGGTCACGTGTTGTCGTGGGTGGGTGGGTGGGTGGTGGTGGGTGGGTGATATTACGTGTATTTTCTTTGTTCCTATGTCCACCATCGTTGACCACCGGTCAATGATCGTTCCTCCTCCAGTCGCTAGGGGCGCTTACGTCACGCACGCTCCGATACCACCGCCAGGGGGCGCTCTCACGCTCTCTCATTGGCTGCGCGCACTCATTAGCGGTGGGCGATATTAGGGTCGTTTTACTTTGATGTTTCGGTCACGTGATTTGCGGCGCATTTGAGGTCTCAAAAACCTCTTCTAACTACTCATGTCTAGGACGACTTCATAAGGTCTTTGTCAAAAGAACACCTTATAATTCTTTAATTCCTAAACGATGAAACATTGACGGATATTATTAAATAATAACAGTCAAGGGAACTTTTTTGGGTATGGGGAAGTTCTAGTCTATCCCAGTATACCCGGATTGTTTTACACCAAGCTACCATTTCACATGGGGATTTCTTCGTGATGGAATTTCCACCGATTTATTCGTCATTAGGACCGGTTCCTGGTGTGGTGTGCCAAAACGAACGAATCATGTAATCGTTTTTGGCAAGAGAAAATAACAAATACTCCATAACAAATGAGCAAACATTATTAATTAAACCTCGTCAAAGCTATCAATATCTGCGACAGGTCGCCCAAAGAATAATAGACGTAAACGCTACAACAGCTGTCCAATCAGATGCATGTTGATGCTCAGTCCATTTTGATACACACCAATGCATTCAATTATGATTCCCACAGAGACACTATAAAAGAGGATCATAATTCCAGGTCCTGTTCAACGAACACACCGCGGAAGGCCGAGTAGTAGACACATTAACGACAAGCTTCGTGTCATCTACCAAAGTATGTAGAATACAGTGTATTGTGTTGTTGTGAGTTATTAAAATGTTGCCCTTAACTTACATTAATAACATTACCATTAAAGCAGTTTTTTTGTAGAATTATACTTAACAATGATATGCTATTTAAAATGTACACTACTGATTCTCCTTATATAGTATACATTTAGTTGGCCTTAGGAAATGAACCACCCTTGTGAAAGTACACCATTGTATTCTATGGTAAATACAATGGTGTTTTGAAACAGATAAGCCATGGTAAAATACCATGATATACCATGGAAACCATGTAATGCCACCAAATATCTTATACCATGGTATATCATGTAATTCCATGGTACATTTTCATAAGGGCATGTTTGTTGATTTTAAATAATGTTTATCCTGAAACAAAACATTACTTTTCATCAGTTCACGCCAAGTGATCATGAGGTGTTTTGTCGGGGTCCCTCCCGCCACGGCGCTGTTGCTGTTGTTGCTGCTGGTTGGCGCAGTTATAGGTAAGTTGGAAAAACGACCTCGCTTAAAACGTTCCGCACTAATGCTATGAGCTGTATCATATTTCGTAGAACGCGAATGCTTTACCATAATTTGTTGTCACTTTTGTCAGCGCAGCATAAGCCAACTTTATGTGGTGTTCCGATTAAGTAAAAAATCAAGTGCAGCGCGCACGTGCTATGCACGGTCCAGCCAGGTTGACTTGGGACTTTTCTGGGCAAGTCGGCGGCGCGCTGTTTGACCGCTTAATATGGTTTTGTTGGTTCACGATGACGTTACGGGTGGTTTCGTTGGCATTTTGTGGATTGTGTTTAGTCAGTGCGCTGAGAGAAGTGTCAACATCAACAGAATGGAGATTCTGTACACATACCCCAGTTCTCTGTAGTAGAACGCCAGCAGACGGAACCGGGAGGCGACGGTTAACCAGAACTGAGATCGATCTCTGTTTTAGCCTGCCGGCCCTGCAGCCGCGCCGAGCGATTGCACGCAAGCAGTGTTTGAAAGGAGAACAAAAACATATGTCATCGACTAATCCATGGTAGAGCCCGTTGCCAATAGCACTTCCAATTTGAACCAATTCATTCCAGTAGTGCGTAATTATTGCAAGAAGAATGCAAAGTTATTTCTAGCTATGACCGATTGACTGTAACAGCAATTACAGATCAACCAGTGTCATACACCAAGGCGGAATTCCACTATATTTAAAACCAATGCATACAAAGTATTACAAAATCGAAGAAACGACATAGGATTTGGATCCTCGGCAGTCCGCAAAAGCAGTATTCCAGATCCACGCATAAAGGCACAGCTTGAACTTGAAGTAAACGTATAAGTTTACGCTTCAGTGAGCAGCACTGCGGTGTGTTGCAGACATTAGTTACTAGTCAGTGGCATATGTATGTGTTCTTCTTTCAAACACTGCTTGCGTGCAAGCACTCGGCGCGGCTGCAGGGCCGGCAGCATTGCCATGTCTAAAAGCATAGAAGAGAGGGTTGACTCGTACCCGGAAGAAGACGAAGAAGACGTAACATGCCGTTCCTTGAATGTTTATAATAAAGACTGTATCACTTTACTCACCTGAAATGCAACAATTATGTATAAAAAGTTAGATTAAACACGGAGCTGATTGCTTGGTGCCAAACAACGGCGCACTGCATTCTTATGCCTGAATATAAGATCCGT